>VDFB02270651.1:763985762-764197420 GCA_007258455.2 Sequoia sempervirens
AGGACAAGGCTATAGAATTATTTCCCCCATTGAGTGCAAGACGAGAATGAGCCAAAGTAGGTGATGGGAAAGATCATGTAATGGCACTGAGAATATAAGATTCTACAACTATTACATGACAGGGGGCAAAATGGTCCTGCTTTAAGGGACTATTTCTATAGTATCAAGCCTTTTGAATATTTGTTGTAAAGTACGACACTCATGTTGGCTTAGGAATTGATTTGTCATTGATGTCAAAGGTTTATATGTTCAACAGATCTTAGAGAAGCAATTTCAGTGTTGATCAATACAGTGACAAAGTGCTCATGCTTTGAACATACTTCTTATGGTTCATCCTTTTCAGCATACACAAAAAATGACATGCTCATGCTCATCCAAGTTCTAGTATCAAGATGGTACAATACTCATTCAATACTTTGATTCATCACATTGTCTACAAGGTATAAAGATTGGTGCAAAGTTCTCAAGCTATTAGAGATGATGATTATGGTTGAAAAGTTTAAATTCATTTAGAATTTTTGCACAGACAAAGGTTTATATGTTCAACAAGGATGGAAAGGTAGTGTATTTGTTTGTTTCACATTGTAGTCAACACTGACCACATTGAGCATTATGAGATTTATATCATTTGGGAAAATCATGACCAACATAGTGATTATTGAGAACATAATGATAATGTTTTATTTGTAGCACCGAAAGAATAATTGTGCCCTAATTTACTTTCATTCTTGGAAAAACTCAAAATCATTTTGTCATGGTCTAGTTGGGGTTTGCATAAGGCTAAAGGTTTTGATTAAGAAGGTGGTTTAGCAATTGGATCTTCAGGAAAGTTTTTTAGGCATTTTACAGACATTTATGTTTTACCATGGCAAGAAAATTAGTAACTCAGTTTCATTTGTTCTATTTCTCATGGTCTTTTTGGAAGTGGTTTTATTTCAACTTTAGTGGTATTTTGGCTTGTATATTCAACCAGATTGTTTTATGAGTCTAGGTTTTCATCCATAAGAGATTGACTTAAGTTTTTGTCCTAAAACTTACTTTAGTCAATAAATGACTCTTGTCCTATCGGTTGAGTTTATCATTTCTTGTATATATGGAGTATACAATGCACAATAATCTACCCTTGTTCATTAGGGCTTCTTATTCTTTAGTTACACAGGTTTGAAGACTACTTTGCATATATTGTATTGATCATGTATGAGTTAAAAGACAGTTAGAAAGTGGTTTCACGTTGGTGACTCAACATGAGGTAGTTTGATAAATTTTGAATATGGTTTCCTTGATGGTTATAAGCTTGAATAGGTGTCAACATTTGATCACATCCACATTGGATATTTAAATAGTGTCTTTACACTATTGTGAGTTTTGAGGTTTTACAGAAGGGTTATGATACTAAAAGTTTAATCTATTCTTTTGTAATTGAATTTTTGCAAACATGATGCAAAATAGATTGTATCACTAATATATTTTTCATTTTAAAGATTCTAGAAAAATGAATCTTTAAGATATTAGGTGTATTAGATCAGAGGTAAAATATGATTTGTAGAGAAATAGAGTGACCCTTTGTACAGTTGAATTATTCTTTATTCAAAAATGTATAGTGAAGTTAAAATGATCAAGTCAGTGAGACATAATGATCATTGCCAGTGAGGCATTCTTGTAACCAATGAGGTTCTTTGGCCAGTAAGGCCATTTTTGCTAGTGACGCATTTTGTAACCAGTGAGGTTCACTAAGCCAGTGAGGTGATTTTGCAAGTGGTTTTTCTACCTCGAGAGGGTTTTCCACTCAGGAAATTCACTATGTTATGGTTCTTTATTTGGTTTCATTTGTGATCTTACTATTTCATAGTTATACATTTATGCACATATATTTATGTGGTTAAGAATCAACAGTTCACATTGGTACACATGTTAGCTCTTGAAACATAATTCATATTGTTCTCAAAGGGTTTAAAAATAATTTTTAAATGTCAACAAATTGAATTAATTTCTCTAGACACCGATTCAGCCCCCCTCTCAGTGTCTCACATACTCCAAAAATTGGTATTAGAGCCAAACCCTTGTCTAGAGTTAAACTAGGTGATTCCTAGTGGAGTATTGGTTGTCATGGGAAAAAGGAATAGGAATAAGAAAGAAAAATCATATCTTGAAAAAGTAGAAATTCCTAAGGAGAATCCACAACCTATAGAAGAAAATATCTCTAATATAGAACTTGATGAATTTGTGGTGGACATGAATGAATCAGATATAGAAGGAAATCTCTTTGTGAATGAGGGTGATTGTGAAGCTGATTTAGAAGGTGAAATTTTGTGTGCTTTTGATATAATCAAGCAACTCAGAAAAGAGAATAAGAGACTAGAAGACCAACTTCAATAAGAAAAAAGATTCAAGAGAGAAGGTATGCTTAGATTTTACAAAAGTTTCTTTAGAGTTTGATTAGGAAAGAAATTAGCTTGTTAACTTAAAGAGTCGTGTTGATGAATCTAACAAACTTATTATTAGTCTAAATACAAATACAAGAATCCAAAAGGATAGTTGATTTTACAAAATCTGATCTTGAAGTCAAAACTAGTGAATGCCAAAAGTTTGAAAGTGAAATAGTCACTTTGAGGAAAGATCTTGAAAAAATCAAGTTTCAGAAATTTGAGAAAGGTGTTGATGCATTAAATAACAGGTTGAGACTTGTCAAAAGAGTCACAAGGACTACTTTGGTTTAGGTTATGAAATAGGACAAATCTCAAAGTTTAGAAGAACCCCTAAGCAGGAAATAGATCTATATGATTACTTTAGAAGATGAAATGAAGAGAAAGAAGCTTGCATCAACTAGTGAATCTACTCAAGATGGTTAAAAAAATAATAGTCAAGGACAACATGCTTCAAAAAGTGAAGATAGTAAGAAATCAGAAGAGAAAGTTCCTAATGTTAGAAGAAGAAGAACAAATAAATTCTTATGGCCTCCACCTATTAGACATAATCATTCAATAAGGTATAATTACTCCCAATTTCATAGTTATTGTTATCCATGTCATAAATATGGTCATAGAGCAAGAGATTGTATATTTTATAGAAGAAATGTTTTTGGATGGACTAATGATAATTATTATAGCTTGTCGAATCAAGGTTATAACAATGTTTGCTATAACTATAATAAAGTTGGTCATCTAGCAAGAAATTTTTGGATGCATGGAAGATATGATTATAGAAATTCAAGAAATAGACATCATTATTCTTCTAGAAATATCATATGTTATAAATGCAACAATGTTGGACATAAATCATAGTATTGCTGGAGTAATCCTGTAAGGTTAGTTAGATATAATGAAGTAGTAAGCACTTTGGACAAGCAAAAGAAAGAACCTAGGAAGGTTTGGAGAAGGAAATTTGAATAAAAACATAAAGAACCTAATCTTGTGCATATTGCACAAGAAACTTAAGCAAAAGCATGAGATTAGTATGCAATTAGGAGGACTATAATGTATCTATCTAATATCCCTGGTTTGAGATATATATTTGAAAAGTTCATAAGTTGGTAGAAACATTCAATGTGTTGAGAATATCTTGTCATTGCCTTTAAAATACACTCATGTTAACAAATGTCTCTATCAATATTTTATGGATAAGATCTTATAGTGACATTTGATTAGTGAAATAAACAGTGAATATCTTGAACTCATCACTGGTGGAACAGTGGATATGCTTTGTGCTTTGCAAATGTTTGTTTGACAGTTGCTTAGAGATCAAATAACCACTTTTCTTGATTTAGTGGCTCTTCCCTATCCTATTCTTTGATGTACAACAAATTTATTCTCTTTTGATCTTGGTGGCTATCTAAGTAGTGGCTTGGTCGGGAAACTGTGCTCAATCAGTTAATTATTATACATTGGCACATATCTTGGCATTTAGATGGTGACGCCTTGGCAGCCAATTGCTGTTAGTATGTATAAAACTTTCATTTTATTTGGCAATTGGTAAAGCGTGCATTTGCTTGGCATATAGGTTATTTCCATGTCCTTGGAACACTTCCATTTCTAGCCAGTGATGTTGCGTTGTGCAGTTTGGCATTCAGGTAGAGTTGGTCTCATCTTTTGGCCTGGCGATGATATTTGATTAAGGGTTTATATGGTAGTTTGACATGACCACTTGTTAGAGCTATTGGTCTTGACATTGAAAATCATTGATAGTGGCATTTACATATTTTGTTAGAATGATTGATTGGTATATTCCTATATTGACATTGATGGTAGCATTTGTGATATAGTATTTACCTTGGCATATACTTGCATATTTGATGCGCACACACACTCACACACACGCACACACACACACACACACACAAAAGTGATGTGAATGACAATGGTTTCAGGTATATGGATAGGATGCATGATTCTCATATAATATGAATAGGTAGTATTTCTGATTAGTTTTAGAGATCATCTTTAGGGGGAGCTTTCCATGAATATTCTATACCCCTATTTCAGCTTGGTATTGTTGGAATTGCTTTAGTGATACTATGATATATGATTATAGTATATTGGTCAAATATACAATGTTCTAACTTTGGCATCTGATCTGAATCCACATCATCATGTAATTAAAATAAACCGTTAAAGTATAGTTTATATAATTAACTATCTTTTTTGTAAGATGCTCTAGAAGTCATTTATTCTATTTTAGCAGTGGATAAAGCAATCATATGATGCTTCTTATCCATTCAATTGGTAGCAATATCAAACAAATAAAACACATGGTCACCAATAGACCTCTATCTATCAAGTTATCTAATTAATCTACATCGATAAGTTTGATATTTTTCTTTATATTTTGATGAATTTGTCTAATCTTATGTGATATGGTTTCCTCATAAGGTTTCTTATTATTACTATGATTGTTTCACTTTTTTATTTTTTTTTATTTTACATATTTTTAAAAATCCAACCATTCTTTTCCGTCTATGTGCTTTTTCGATACATTATCATTTTAGGGTTTGGCATGTTTATTCACATATCCTATATATTATGTATCACACTCACCCTTGCATTAGCATTAGGGTTTATATTTTACACTTGTTTTAGATTTGATTGAGGATTAAATTTCTATTAAAGGTCAATCTTATACCATTTACCTACATCTATTATAGTTTTTGAGCCTTTATTGCATACTCTTGTGAACCCTACACTTCTCATCCTTAGATAGATCCTTATTTTTACATCATGGATTCTCATGGCCCTCTATCCTTGATACCTATTCGTACTTCATTCAATAATTTTAATATGTTCACACAATTTGTGACACATGATCCTTCTATTCTTGATTCACTTATAGTCCATTTTATCATACAAAGGGGATAACATTATCTATGGAATAATTTTACCATAATATATGCACTTTATCTTCCTTTAGCGATTTGAACACTAATATTTCTTCCCTCTTGGATACCCTCTTTATACTTATAAATTATTCTCATATGGTTTCCATTTATTCTATGGATATTGATAGCTATGTGATAGAATCTAATGATGCATTACATTTGAGCGCCGTTTCTTCATGAGATTTTATTCATAATTGTTAGTGTAAATAGAGACATTATCTATCTAACTATCTTTTATCCTAATTAGGAGAGTCCTATTCACACTAGTTTTAAGTCTTCACTTAGGGATTTTTTTTTTCTTTTTGTCTTGTTTCATGTAGTTGAGGTCTACACATGTACTCACCTTTTGAGACACATATTGCATGCACACTTTACAAATATCACACACTTTTCATTTGAGTATAAATGTGTTACACCTTTGGAGGGGTAGTTAGATTTTTAATCAATTACCTTTGTACCTCCTTTGTACCTTGCCTACAAATGCAAGACTATCATTGTATATTTAAACCCTCTTCACATTATATGATATACATTGTATTGTGAAATATTTTATTCACTAGTGGAAAGTTATTTTATGTACCTTTTATTTTTATGAGGATACTTTAGATTGTAAGGATACAATTTGTTTACCTAGTCGTGGCATTGTTTCACTTTATTATTATATTAACTTGACATGCTATAATAGTACAATATCCATTGGGTCATACCTTTTAGATAGCATATCCCCTCTTATACATCTAATGTTTTTCTAATCCATATATCCCTTGATTTCATCCTACTTAATAATAAATCATTAGCTATTGAAATGTATGTTAGTGATGTTGTTATCCCTTTTTATTTCATACATGATGGAATTATGAGCCTTACTAAATAACTTTATATGCTTATTATGATGGTAGTACATATACTTTCTTACATTTTCAACTATTCCTACTTTAATAAAGAGTATTTCTATATGATGATATATCATTGATTAGTGAGCTCAGAGGTTTTCAACTAATAAATATTTTATGTGGTTTGATTCATCTTGTTTTATTTATATCTCTTTCATGAACTTGGTGTATTCTTTCATCACGTATTTTTATAAAATTGTAGAGGAGGGGGACCGACCACTTAGGGGCTCCAGGTCACGGAGAGTTGAAAGTTGAAGGCTTCCTAGTCTACCTCAAGTTGGAGAAACTTTTAGGATAGTCTTATGATGTTAAAGGTAGAGAATGAAGAGCACTCTCAGTGCTTCTATCAATATACTGACCTAAAAGTTATGTTTGGACTAAGCGAGCATATTTCACGAACCTAGGCTGCAACTGTGCTAGCTCTCTGCCAAAGGACAGTAGTGCACAATAGGGATGACAGTGCAGCACGTTGGCATCTCACGAGTACATTGTCATCTGTATAGATAGATAGTGAAAAAGGATAGTCAAAAGTGTTGGAAACCTACTAACAGCTTAGCTATTGGAATTTAAGGTGATGACTAGAGTAAGAAATGACATAATAACTAAAATATTAAAAGAGATACTATAAGAAGTGACAAGGATGAGAAAGATGGTATAAAGTAGAACTCACGATAGGTCCAGTTCTCCTACAAGCTCCACATGAATAAACACCTACACACAACAAAGCAAGGGAAAATGTTGGGGATATTTCGAGGCTTGCCATAGTCAAACCCTCATTTTTTGTGTTTTGACCTCCATGGATAACTTGATAGATAGAATATAGAAAAGCGATAAAGAAATTATGTTGGAAAGAAAAAGATATCAAAATACTACAAGAAACACTATGCTACTCAAATCCAACAATAATGAAATAGTAAGCAAAGGATACCACCCTCAATCAAAGGCTCTCAAGGCCAATGAGAGAGGAATGCAAGTCTATAATCGTGGTAAATTCAAATGTGGCCACATCGACGCAAAAGAAAGTCTCGCAAGACACCAAGTTGCAACTTCTATGGTAGATGTGAAGAATGCTATCATGTTGGAATGATGAAGTTGATAGTGCAAAAAGTAGCCAAAATGTGTGAGAGAATGTGTAGAGAGAGTTCAAGAATGTCCAATGTGTGTAGAGTCTCTAGAAGACTGGAAGAGAACTAGAGATAGAAATTTCTAAGTGAGTTTGGGAGGGAAAGAGTCATTCAAAGGTCAATTGAAGGGTGCAGATGCATTACACTTCAGTCACAATGGTGAACGTAACACCTCTATAGATTCTAGAGGTAGGAATCTTGTTAGGATAACAACACGCAACATAGACATTCATGTGTTGTGTGTGCATCCCCGATAGAAATTCCTGATGTAAAAGGGGAACTTGCAAGAGGAGTGCAAATTCATGCCTATAGATTTTTCCCCCTCTTTAGTGAACATGAGTGCCAATGAGTGTTTGGTAAAGTAGGTTAAAAGAGTTCCAAGAAAATGTACCTGAATTGTCAAGGAAGAAAACTGCAATATGGCATGCTTGAAAGTGTGGGGCAAGAAAATGGCTCCATAGGTACTCGGTCCTGAAGAGAGTTGAACAAACTACACCGGAGGCCCACAAACCAATAGTGAACAAATCCCATAAGATGTAAGTGCTTCACAAGTCCTTAGACTTGCAAAGAAGGCACCCCCTAGGTGCTCGGTCCTAAAGGAAGCCTGATGTGAGAGGCTTCAGGGAGTCTAATTGGAAAGAAGATTCACAAGAACACCTACAAAGCAACATGTTAATTCTAAAAAAAATTGGGTCAATTTTTAAGAGGTTCCATTTTTGTGAACCCGATGTTGAACCTAAGTTCCCTACAATAGGTGAACCTAGTTCCTCTAAGAAAGAAAACAATCAACCATTCTACGTTAACAAAGTGATAAACACTCCCATCAACCTAGAAGTGACATTTGGAAAGGGATTCACAATCTTGAGTAAAAAAGGATGCGATACAACAATTGAACATGAAATTCATCAACTCCTAGAGAAAATACCAATTGAAAGTACTAAAGGAATATGATATCAAGATGCTCCTCCTAATATGAATATCCTTCTTCCTAAATAACAACCAATGATTCATAATTATGATAAGGATGTGAGGATCATCTCAGGTCCTCCTCAATATTCAACTAAAGAAGTTGGTGAATCTAGCAAATGTAGAAGACCTTACAAACTCAAGAAACTCTAGTTCCCTTACCCATGAACTAACATTGAAAGGAATTTGCAGATACTCCTACATAGAGGATTGATTACATTACCTCCCATTAGAGAAGACCAAAAACCAAATCCTAAGAACACAAACACATAACATTATTGATACCATAGAATGATTGGACATAGTATTGATGAGTTGTTGGAATACATGAGACACTGAGAAGGGGGGTGAATCAGTATCAATAAAAATAATTCAATTTGTTGGAATTTAAAAATCCTTTTTAAACCCTTTGAGAACAAAATGAATTATGCTTCAAGAGCTAACATGTGTACCAATCTTAATTCTTGATTCTTAACCACATAAATGTAAGTGCACATTAATGTATACCTATGAAATAGTAAGATCACAAATTAAACCAAATAAAGAACCATAACACAATGAATTTCTTGAGTGGAAAACCCTCTTGGAGTAGAAAAACCACTCAAAAATTGCCTCACTAGATTAATGAACCTCACTGGTTACAGAATGCCTCATTGGAAAAAATGGCCAGCCTCACTAACCAAAGAACCTCACTGGTTACAAAAATGCCTCACTTGCAATAAAACAATGCCTCACTAGCATTGATCATTTTAACTTCACTATACATTTCTAAATAGAGAATAATTCAACTACAAAGGATCACTATGTTTCTCTATAAATCATATTTTACCTCTAATCTAATACACTTAATAGATCTTAAACATTCATTTTTCTATAATCTTTAAAATACAAAATATATTAGTGATACAATCTATTTTGCATCATGTTTGCAAAACTTCAATTACAAAAAAAAATAGATTAAACTTTCAATATCATAACCCTTCTGTAAAACCTCTAAACTCACAATAGTGTAAAGACACTGTTTAAATATCCAATGTAGATGTGATCAAATGTTGTCACCTGTTGAAGCTTATAACCATCTAGAAAACCATATTCAAACTATATCAAACTACCTCAAGTCAAGTCACCAATGTGACACCACCTTCTAACTATCTTTTAACTCATACATGATCAATACAATGTATGCAAAGTAATCTTCAAACCCGTGTAACTAAAGAATAAGAAGCCCTAACAAACAATGGTAGATTATTGTGCATTCTATACTCCATAATTACAAGAAATGATAAACTCAACCGATAGGACAAGAGTCATTTATTGACTGAAGTAAGTTTAAAGATAAAAACTTATGTCAATATCTTATGCATGAAAAAATAGACTCATAAAATAATCTAGCCAAATATACAAGCTAGAATAACACTAAACTTGAAATAAAACCACTTCCAAAAAGATCGTGAGAAATAGAACAAATGAAAGTGAGTTACCGATTTGCATGCCATGGTAAACCTTAACTGTCTATAGAATGCCAAAACCACTTTAGTGAAGATGTAGCTGCTAAACCACCTTCTCAATCGAAACCTTCAACCTTATGCAAACCCCAACTTAGCCACAATAGAATCACTAATACAAAAACAACAATATATGACTAAATAAACTACTAAAAATTGCATATAAATGACTAATTTTGGTCACGTGACCATTAGTACTTTATTGCCGGTCATTTATAACATGACCAAATTTATGACTAAACTATTTTAGTCATTTATCTACTCATTAATTTAGTCATTGATTTGGTCATTGATTTAGTCGTTGATTTAGTCATTGATTGTTGTTAACTGGTCATTTATTTAGTCATGGTAGTGATTTATTTAGTCATATATTTAGTCATTAATTTAGTGTTATATTTAGTCATTAATTTAGTCTTATATTTAGTCATTGATTGTTGTTAATTGGTCATTTATTTAGTCATGGTAGTCATTTATTTAGTCATTGTAGTCATTTATTTTAATCATAGTAGTTATTTATTTAGTCATAATTTAGTCATTTATTTGGGTGAATCAATGATTCAAATTACAAATCCAATCTAACTTAATTAATCCTCACAAATTTATGCAAATAAACTTCAAGTATCATAGATATTTAAATGTTGAGAAAAGCATTATGAAATGAAGACTAAAATGCTTGAACAAATATGATTGATCACAAATAGATTACAAATCAAAAGACCTACAACACAATATTTATGAGTTTGAAAATTTACTTCATTAAGCCTCATTGGCAAATCAAAACCTTAATAGTTACAACATCACTAACAAGTCATTGTCTCACTAACTGTTTTATTCTTTTCTTGAAAATTTTATTTAGATTTGAAACTTAAAAACCAAATGAAACTCACGAACATTTACAACAGTTATACTTTGCAAATATTTTCAAATCAAGGCTTTTGTTTTCCATATATTCATACACCAGAAGTCTTTATAGGCCTTGAGAAAAACATCCTAGTGAACGCAAAATATTTTGGTGATGAACATTTGAGATGATTGTGCTGCAATATGCTGCTGCAATCCCTCATTTGAATGCTCTTTTCTGATTTTCAAAGAAGCCTTCAGTTTAGGTTTCTTCGCAACAAAAAAAAAACAAAGAATTTTAAGTAATGAACACTTTAAAAGACTTTTTCTAATCCTAAAAGGATATTTTTCTTCATTTCATGGTGGAACATACTTCATCAGTAACAATACGTAGCAAGAGAGAGATTTAAGGCACAATAGAGAATTAAACAGAAACAGGGAGAATATCACAAAAAAATAACATTAGAACTAAGTAGGCTAAAAATCATAGTTAAGTAGAATATTGCATCCTATACAACAAAATGGAAATTTCTAAATGACTAAAGTAAGCTAAAGCTGGCGAGTGTTTTAATAAATTACAAAAGTAAAATGTACAAGAGAATATCAAATGTTTAATTACCATTTCAAATTTTGAAAAATCAGCCAGAAGCAATAAGTTGTAAGAAATATGACACAACAGATTTAAAAAATGAGACTTCTCAAGTTTGCACTCATTGAATCCTAGTGCCATAAGTGCAAAGACTCTGAAACTCAAGAAGAAAATATAGATTAAAGAAATATTCTAATTACCAAAAAAGCCATCACTTTTATAGCTTCATATATTTTGAATATCTAATGTGTTAAGAATAAGAAGTTGTAGATTCATAAATAAACAATGTTCAAAATGATTTTTTTGATATTTTTCTGAATACTCCCTGAACAAGAAGAACTCAAGATTCCATAGATTTGATGTCCCATGAAAGTTATTTCTTATGCCACTTACTTTCCAATGTCAGAGATGAAAAAGAGAAGCTGCTAGGCTAAGCTGGCCTAATCCCTCTATGCAAGTCAATATATGTACAATAACCCTGAGAAAATAGTACAAAAGAGGAATTACAACCTTTAAATGGTTTGTAAATTATTCTCTAAATTAAGCAGCCATTAAAAAATTGATTATCAGGATTTTCAAATAAAGATTGGCAGAGCGCAATGGTTCTTACCAACTATTTGCCATAATGGTCAAACTTCTAAGAATGGACAGTCTAAAGCCAGCTATTGAGAAGTGTTGGTATTTGATGACATCTTTGATCTCCATTTTTGCAAGACATGTTACCAGAAGTTAAAACCTTGGAGTAGTTTGCAGAATAAAGCTCCAAACATTATAGTTCTATTGAACAAGCTAGCTCAAGCAAAATGCCTTTGTATTTTGAGACAACAACTGTTGTGATCAATGCCAGAAGTAAAAGCAATAATCACCATAACATAACACATTTTAGCTTATCTTATTTGCTTTATGAGTAAATTAAATCCATGATTGTACCAACTTCATGTACCCAGGAGAAAGGTTATAGTTCAAGTTGTAGTATTAGGTGTCTGATATCAATCCAACCACTGCCAACATGTCGCAATAAACCTGTACATATAGGGGAACTACTAATCATTCTAAAGAAGCCATCTTGCATTCATATTGAAGTCTCAGAAAAAAGAGAGGTTAAGAAGCAACATACCCCAATTTCATAAAGCATAGGAGCATACTAATATTAATGGAAGCAGTTTAGGATATGGAAAAGTCTCTTAGGCAGAGCATAAATTCCAACTCGCGCTAGACTCAGAGAACTATATGTGATTCTAAGATCAAAAATGGAATTTTACATTGGAAATTAAACTGGAACAAAGTTCATAATAGGAGTACTAAAGCCACTAAATGATCCTTATCAAAAGAGCAATCTATCTCAGTGAAATTCACTGCATTATTACCAAATGAAGATCTTGGAGCCTCTCTCACTTATTAATTGATCAAAGGTAGAAGATGGTTTTCTTGAAAATAGAAAGAAAACATTAGTTGACAAGACACTTGGTTAGTTGAAGGGCAGAACTGTAAAATGTACCGAAAAGGCAACTTTGGGTTGAACTGAAGAATCCTCCAAGTTAACAGGTAAATCATCAGAGTCAAACCCTGTTAGGGTAAATGTGAGTTGTCTTTTATCTGTCACATCAAAAACACCTGGCGATGGAACAAGTAGAGATGGGGATGACAATGACCATAACAAGAAGATAAAGCTAGAGACAATTTGTTGTGGTGACACGGGTTGTGCTATTAAGGTAAATAATATTCCTCCTAAGGCTAACCAGAAACCTCCTCTTGTGCACCCTCTCATAAGTCTAACTCCTAACCCTTCTATAAATGTGTAATCAAATGTTCCTATTGAAACACTTAATGCCATTGTTGTAATAGACAACACTACCCAATGATACATTTCCACTCTAGATGGTGTTTCTTCCCCATTTAGCTAAGACAAGAGTATTCGTCCCTATATTATTGTAAGAAAAATGAACTGGGTGACAATCTCCTTTTGTACATGTAGTTTCTTCTTCTCTTGTATCTCTTTATATTGATTCATTTCAACTCCCTACTTGGATTCTAGATATGGCGATTAGATCAGAAGAAAGAGAGTCTTTAAATCTATGAAACCATATTTGGATTTAGTCTTGGTGATTGTGCAACACAAGTCACCCAAAAAGATAGACTCACATCAGCTTACAAATTGATGTCAATGGCACTTTATTTACTCAGATAGGAAGTCCATTGGTTAAGAAGGACAAACTGGACATGTTGGTCATTGATTACCAAGTTTAGAATATTTCCAAGTCCAAACCTTGCAGGATGGGAGAAACTTAGCTGTTAGAAATAGTGGTCCTCTCAGCTTTTAGAAACAACGGTCCTTTCTTCAATCAAAAAAATGAAGAAAGATGGGTAATCTTTGGCTAGTCTGAAAGAACAAGTACATACACTTAGCTAACACATGCAACAAGTTACAG
The DNA here is from genome assembly GCA_007258455.2 of Sequoia sempervirens. Lineage (NCBI taxonomy): Eukaryota > Viridiplantae > Streptophyta > Pinopsida > Cupressales > Cupressaceae > Sequoia > Sequoia sempervirens. Next base: position 763,999,477 of record VDFB02270651.1, read on the forward strand.
GTAGGAAATTCAAACAGACTTATATTTTTAGGCCTTGTCCCAATGCTGCCCACCACAGCTTGTCCTCAAAACTGTCACCAACGAGGCCTCAAGAATGATGATTAACATTTTAAACAAGAGAAGGAACACTTGAACATGTTCTTTAGAATGAAAGGCTTCAAAAGAAAACAAGTCATTGGAGATTTTTCAAACTACAAGAGGCAATCCAAGTTATGGGACCATATGCTTAAATGGTTAGCTTCAAGTCTGTTTAACATACATAAGGGATTTTAAATAGGCTTATAGAGATATTGAGGAGAAAGAATGCAAGGTCTTAGTCAACTATACTTCCCCGCAACACTCTAAAAATATTTATAAAGCCTGCCAGGGACACTATTGATCCAAGTAAAATAGTTGGGTTTGTCTCATCACTTGTTCTTATGGTTGATGTACACAAGGAAAACATGTTGATATTTTCAGATAAGAATTGATGGGTACTCCAGATATCTAGACACTTAAACAAGGTTTACAAATTGGCTTTAGTGGAGTATGCCTCTTCCTCAATGCACCACTTTTGAATTGAAGAGGCAGAAGTAATTTCAGAGGAGGATCAATTTACAAGGTGCTGAGTAAGAGAGTGAAAGAGAATGAGGAGCATTTGAAAATATGGGACAACGGCTTGAGCCTAAGCCCGGTCATGGAGTCCCATCATCCAAAGACTTAGTAATGGACCCTGCCAGGTTATATAATAAGTTAATTATTTTTTCTCTTTTCTTGGGAAATTTGAACCCTGAATTGAGAATAAATAATTATTTTTTGTTTGTTATTGTGGCCTATGATCCATTATTTTGAAATTGGCTTGATCCTTTTGTTGTAAATATCACTAAAAAATTTCCCATTCTTTTGGGCTATGTAGCTCGGATGTACTGTATAGTAAATTTTTATTTTTTATTTATTTTTAGATAAGATGTTCTTGACCTTGTGAACTTGAAAAGGGTTATCTAAGATCTTTATCTATACTTTAACTTTTAAGTCATCTTTGTGATGGACATTATGGGTGACTCGAAGGGTGGATTCTTTCCCAGATGTGTTTGCAGTTTCTATCTGAAATATTTTTCTTCCAAATCAATATGGACTGTGAAAGCTTAAAATCTCTAATAGTAGTTTCACCTGTAATATTTCCTCTCTTTCAGCTGTGTTTAAAATATTTGTATCTCCTACCTCCAAGCAATCTTATCCAGTTGCACATGGAGTCAACAGTCTTATATACTACTCCCAAACAAGGAGAATCAACTTATCCATATGGGATTAAATCAACTATGAGTTGAAAAATATCATTAATGAATTTCACATAATGATAAAACCAAAATCCAACACCTTGATCTATTTTCTTGGCTACAATACCAGCCTTTGAACATGGCTGACTTCATTGAATCCACATCACAAATGAATGTAGACCTTAGGAGTTTACAATAGTCTGCAAAATGTTCATTTTGAAATTTTAAGAACTCTTCATTGGCATAAAAATTCTAGATGTATATGGCATGGTCGTGGTTTGTTATAAATGTCTCTACTTTAGGATATGAAACATTGCAAAGAACAATCCAATCAAATCCCCTAATGCCCTTCAGGACATTATTTATGGCATGAATAACACAAGGTTTTGAATTGATGTTTATGTACTCTTTCTTGTATCATCTTGCCCACTACTTTACATAATGAAGCAACATCTGCAATAACCAACATAGCCTTTTACAATCTAGCCTATGCATAACTGCATAAAGAATCTTTGACTTATAAAGGGTCTTATTCTTTGGAATGAATCATCATGGACAAAATGAAATATTTCCCTGAAGGACAAGAAACCCTCCATCTTTGACAAGGGCCTATTATTTTAATCTATTTGGCCATCCATGATAACTAAGTAACCCTCTTTTGACTGCTTTCATCTGATTGGGCTTACTTGCTTAGCAACTTCTTCTTTCTCTTATCTTGGAGTACACCGGGGTTTTTTGGTATCCTGAGTGCTTATATACATTGGTTGTCTCATTATGGCATGCAACATCTGACAATAATAGTGAGAATTTGGTACATTGAAGGAAATATGACACATAAGATGTGTGCAACTGTCAGATCACTTCTTTCCCTACATTCACTTTCAAACAGGAACTAATGGATGGAACTTGCATTTTATATGGAGGTGATTTCTTGTAGAAGCATAGAAGTGTATGCATGATGAATAGAAGATTATCCACTGGATTTATAGTCAACAGTAGCAGCAATAGAAGAATGGGTATATACTATATATTATACATCATTTCTTCTATAACACTTTGTTCTTCCTTATTTTTTGTAATCACGAAGGGTCATTCTAGCTTTTCTCAAATCTAGAAACACCTAAACAGCTCCAAGTAAAACCTTGAATAACTGCTCTATGATGGAGCACTCAACAAGTTGTAAGGATAACTGCTCTATCGACTAATATCGACTAATTACTAGCACTTGCACCCATAGAAGGTTCAAGGATAAGCCGATAGGAATTTAAAGGTAAAATTTAAATGTGTTTTAATATTGCATTAAATGAAGTACTACACTCATTGCACGTATATGTAGGAAAATACTTAGAGAAGGTGTATTGTTAAACTTTAAATGCTCAGATGAAGTCGTTTTAATATAAAATTCAGAGGATCAAATAAAGTCATGTTATATGCTCAGAGAGGTGTATCATTAAACTTTAATGAAGACCTTCATTCTAGAGGAGAAACTTTGACACATAAGAACATAGAAGAGGATAATAAATGTCCAAGAATAGAGAGAAAATAGATGTTCTATTGATCAATCAAAATGCTATTTGCAATGTGAACTTTCAAGATCACTTGGATATGTATAACAAACATTGAGGATGAGATAGCTCAAAATCAACAATGGGAAAAAAGAGGGATTGGCATAGAAAGGCATCAATCTAGGAAAATTTGGGACAATTGGCAGTTAAAGCAAGTGAAATATCCTATATTTGGCAGCAGTAGGAATGGCACAAAAAGCAGGACTGATAGAGATAGAAAAGTTGTCATTTGTGATAGTGACTCTATAGTAGAGAACAAAGGATTAGATGAGCATGGATCAAGTGTTTAGGAAAGTGTATTTTTATGATGTAATGGAGATCTTCATTCTGGAGGAGGAATTGGGGGTCAAGAGATTATTGATGAGGAACATGAGTGTCTGAACTTTGAAAGAGATCAATGTCCAATTGATTAGTCAAAATGGAATTTGCCTTGTGATTTTCCAAAATCATCAATAAAACTAGAAGATCAAAATGTGACCCAAAGACAATTCTAGAGACAATCTGCACATTTATAAATGAACCTAAGTCCAATGATAGCAGCTCAATTTAAAAGGATGCATCTCAGGAAGGTTACGAAGAGAGTACATATCATATTTTTGATGTGTTCCACAAAAAAAAAATGTCAGTTATGAACAACAAGCTGTAATCCCTATGCAAGAGACCTGTGGGAATTCAGTTGATACTAATTTAAAGCCACTTGAAGAGTGTAGAAAAAATACACATGCCATTGTTGGAACTGTTTTCGAGATGGAAAAGAGTGATGTTAATGTGGGATTGTAACCAATGTTTGCTCAGGATGTTTCTGTTTATTTGTGGAATTTACATTACCTTGAATATATTGAGCATGAAAGGGCATTACTTGATGTTAAAGAAGGGTCACTTGAGCCAAGGACTGTGATGTTGCAAGATGAAACAAGAAGCTTCTATAATGAAATGGTGACAACAGATATAGATTTGAAGGGCTATGGATTATCAGGGATGAACATGGAAGTTGCAGATCTTCTTAGAACAAAACACAGGGATAATAATATGAATGAAGATGGGTGAAAAGGGATGGAAAAATAGAAACAACAAACAACAATTCTTTCATTGCCCACTTATAGTCAAGTATAGAAAAATAAGTGGGTGCGTAAGAAATAAATTGAGGTAACTCAGCAAGGTTAACCCATAAATTGCTATAAAGAAGATTGGATTTTACAAACAAAACAACATATTCAAGTAGTCTAAACAAATACATCTCATTGCAAACTTTCAAAAGCTACAATAGTAGCAAGCAAAACGTACAATAATAACATCCAAAACGTAGACAAATAGTTTGATAGGGAGTAACAGTAGTAATTATGATAAACATTGAAAACTAAAACATAAGTAGAGACTTGCCAAGAGCTCTCACGCTTTTTGCCTTTGTATAAATGTTTCTTGGGCATCCACTATAATCGTCGCTTCTATACGTAGCTCTATTTTTCTAAATGCTTACATGGACATCTCATTTTTATCCATTTAACTTTATGAAATGTTTCCCAAAGTAAGAAAGATTGCAATTGCATTAGAATAATGGTAATTGTTATGAAAGCATTTGAAATACAATCTGTACAATCTAAAACCAAACATCTTGCATTTTTATGTTTACTCTGTGACCTATTGCAGCAACTTATGTGGCATCCTTCCAAACAAGTATGGTGATATCGTATTGAGGACCATTGAAAGAGGAAACTATCTAAAACATTTGTACTTGATTTTGCACCATAGTATTCTCCTCCTTGGGTTTGTATGTGTTATTCACTTATTCTAGGGGTACAAACTTGCTATTTTTTTAGATCATCCACAGTAGTCCTTCTAACAGGAACTATTCCATGGAGGCAACTTAGTCCTGTTAGATGCCATGTTTGGAAGTCATGGACAGGCCCTAACTGCAAGCTTCTATTAGCCCTGGCTTGAATACTAGAAGGCCTAGTTGGGAGATCCTCCAAGCAAAATCCAAGATAAATCTAATTCACCCCTTTGTTGAATCTTGAATTCTTTTTTTCACTCAGCTTTTCAGAAGAACAAAATCACCAAACTTCATTCTCGTATTCATAATATTGCTACCTTGCCCACAAAATGTCTTTTTCTCTCACTCTATATCTAAAGAGACCTAACCTGAAAGTTGTGGTTCTTGAGCAATAGATGGTATAGTCCTGGCTGCTGATGAAAAGCAATGTAGTCAATAACATCTCTGTCAGGGATTTGCATTTACCACACCCCAGATAATTAAGCATCAACATAAGAGGAGATTAAATAATTATAAGGTACATGGGCAATAATGGAAGGCTTCACTTATAAGGTACATTAGATAGTTGTTGTGGATGTCTTTATTGTTTCGAAACAAGCAGCTCCCTTCTCTTTTCTAACCAAATGTTTTTTCTTTCCAATGTAAACAGCTCAAGACTTCAATGGTTTGTGACCAAGAAAACAAAATTGTATCCTTATACATAGATTTCCCTTGAATTCAAAATCGATTTACCTTATTTATGCACCACATCTATTGTCTAATCTATATTACTATTTATTTGCAATAAAAACAAATAAAAAACTTCAATAACATACACCTCCCTGAAATTGTATCAAGAGGTGGCACTATTCTCTTCCAAAACTAGTGTTTTCTCCATTGAATAATCATCTCTTCAATGGGCACAACTAGGTTTCAGGAAAGAGGAAGTATACAAAGACAGTTAGAATAAAGATCCAACCTACGAAGAATAGGAAAATCCCAAGGCATAACTTCAGAAATTGCACCTTTTCACCTTGTACACATTCACACTAAGGGAAAGTGTAGACAAATCAAACAACCTTGTGATGAGCTTTCCAAATGAAAAATTACACTATTCCTACACATTGTGAACTTGCCATCACATAGACAAAAGTAAGGAACATATGCCATGCTAAATTTCCTGAGTACTACTTAATTTGGCATGAATTTAATGAATTACCTGAGGTAAGTGCACATAATCATAGCAACTCAGGTTTAAGCTTTCATGGTTTAATTTTATGTTACATTGGGCTTTTAAGTTATCAAATCCTAGAAATATTTCAATTCTAAAGGCATAATAAGACTCAGTACTTCTTCTCATTATTTACTAAAACACCAAGAATGGTTCACATCTAAATGCATAAGACTTCAGAAATAGCACATACTCTTTTCATTATGTATCGTCAGAAACAATAAAACTTGTGAGGAGCTACTCCCATAGACAACTATAAACTAAACTAAATTTCCTAACTAATATCTAATAACACATGAGATTACTGAAATTTAGGTTAGTGCAATCACACAGTTTACCTTCCAATGGAGGAGCATTCTAATATTCATTGTCAATGTAAAATGGGATTGATTATTGCAAATTGGCTTTACACAGAAATAATTCTACATGGAACCACTAAGAAACAATGGCCATCAACTAGACTCTAATTCAAGAGGGAATGATGCAATGCCTTGCACTAAAGTAAAACAGAGAAATATTCCCAACCAGATGCCATATCAAGGGGGTCATCAATACAATAGCTGAGGAAGAAGGCACCTGGCCAAATTGTCTCAAAAAGCATGTGAAATTTTTAACAGAATGCCTCGAAGAGATGTTATCTCTTGGATTGAAGTTATTACTGGATATGCACAAAATGGATTTGTTGAAAACACTTTAGAAACTTTCAAGCAAATGCAATTGACAGGTATAAAGCCAAATTCCACAACCTTTGCCAGCATCTTTCCTTCTTGTGCCAAAATGGGTGCATTGGAACAAGGTATGAACATCCATCAAAGCATAAATAATAGAAGAATTTTCTCAAATGTTGTAGTTGCAACTGCCCTAGTAGACATGTATGAAAAATGTGGAAGCATAGACAAGGCATGTGAATTGTTTGATAGAATGCCTAAAAGAGATGCCATCTCATGGAATATGATGATTGCGGGATATGCACAAAATGGATTTGCTAAAAAGGCTTTAGAAACTTTCAAGCAAATGCAATTAGCAGGTGTGAAGCCAAATTCCACAACCTATGCCAACATCCTCCCTGCTTGTGCCAAAATGGGAGCTTTGGAGCAGGGTATGAACATCCATCAGAGCATAATGGATGGGGGATTTTTGTCAGATATTATGGTTGGAAATGCTATGTTAGACATGTATGCAAAATTTGGAAACGTACACAAGGCATGTGAACTCTTTGATGTAATGCCTCAAAGAGATTTCATCTCATGGAATGCAATAGTTGTAGGATATGCACAAAATGGATTTTTCAAGGATGCTCTCAAAATATTTGAATTAATGAAGCACTCTAAATCATATCCTAACATTGTAATCTTTGTTTGTATTCTTTGTGCATGTAGACATGGAGGTTTAGTGGATGAGGGTTGTACATACTTCAATCACATGAGTAAGTAGTATTGCATTACACCTACAGTTGATCATTATGTGTGCATGGTTGACCTTCTTGCCCATGTTGGCTATCTTGAAGACACTCTAAAATATATCATTAAGATGCCAGTTAAACATGTGGTTGTTGTGTGGATGTGTTTTCTTTCTACCTGTAGGTTACATATGAATATAGTCTTAAGAGTATTTTGATGCAAGTGAAGGAAGAAACAAATGCCTTCTACAATCTCAGTTTGACCAAACTCAATATTCAGCAAACCATCCTCATTTGTTTGCTCATCTTTCACTCATTATTCATTCCTCAAAACACAAAATTCCTTAAGCCATCAAACATCCACACAACAATAAGAGTTCCAATGTTTTTTCAAGCCTTCAAACTACCTTTAACAACTCGAAAATGATTGACTAAAATAGACTAGGTTCCTTCAAATATCAGTACAAGACCATCTCATCACCAAACTGTCCTCAATGAGCTATAATATCTTTTACAAATAAAACTTTAGAATAAAATGCACAAGCCACCAACTCTAAACCTGAGACCTCTCCATTAGGGTTAACTCAACATAATTCAACTTATCACAAACCACAAGAACACTGGTTTCCTCATTTGGTCATAGTTCCTTCATAAATTGAATGCAAAGCTTGTAGGTCTACAAAATGGTCTATCAAATCTTTTCTCCCACAATAAACACATTTACCCAAAACTAACCACACCTTTAGATACCTTTTTGGCTTAGTTAAAACATATGTCAAAGTGGGGTATAGGTCCTTTGGACCAAATGATTCAAAACTGACTGTCTCAGTCAGAATTATGCCTCTTTAGGCCTTAGCTACCACAGGGGTCTTTAGTTTCTTCTATCTCCAAACCCAAACTCTCACAACCAATACTTGGATCACTCTTTATTTGGTCTACACAAGCTTATTATTCCAGGAAAATTCCACTTCTAAAGGTATTTTTATAAACCCTAGACTCTAACCTCCATCTTTACTCATAAAACCCTGTTTTCAGACTAGGGCAGTGATTATTCACCACACTAAACTCATCCTCTCGATCTGTAACCTCTGAAATATGCTTCAAACTATGCTTTTACCAAAAGAGTCTGGTTTAAATATAAAAATTTACAAAGTAGTCAAACATTTGCATGCTACAATGTTCAAAGTTGGAAGACATACCCCAATCTAGTTCTAGAGTCATAATCACCTTTAAGGCCTTTCATGTGTCATCCTCAAAACAAAAAGACAAAATTTTGTTGTGCTCCATTGAGTCCTGTCTTGTGGGGGTGGTGAAATAGAAGAACACACAAAGGAGATTCCTAGAAGCACCCCTAAAATTCTATAAAATGTAAATTGAATAATATAATGGCATGAGAACAACAACAAGGACAGGGGACCAAGAGGTGAGAACTTATCACCATGGAATATAGTTTCTTTGGAAACTATAAGATGACAAATAGCAACCCCATTAAAATTAAAGTTGATACTTACAAGCACTTACTAAGATTCCTAAGCATCACCATAATGCTTACAAATACAAAACACCAATCAGTATGACATCTAGAGCCTAGGTGATATAAAGACCTAATTTATCTTGTATTTGGATATGATGTTTTATGCCAGCTATAATCACTTAAGTGATTTCCCAAAAAACAGCTACAAGAAAAATTTAATGTTCTTGTGCAAAGAGAAACTAACACAATATAATGGAATATGTCACAAGACCAGCAACACCACTGATTTGGATGGGGAGCTATGGTGTCATCAATCGAATTTTAAATTCCTATCTCCAAACATGAAAGTAGTGTATTAACATGATTGTAGTTAGTTTATCACCAAATTCCATCATTAGCAAACTAAAATTAATTGTAATAGCAAACATCTTTAGCAATCAAAAATAGTAAACATGGTATATTTGACCATTATACTATAATCATATATCATAGTATCACTAAAGCAATTCCAACAATACCAAGCTGAAATAGGGGTATCGAATATTCATGGAAAGCTCCCCCTAAAATAGAATAAATGACTTCTAGAGCATCTTACAAAAAAAGATAGTTAATTATATAAACTATACTTTAACGGTTTATTTTAATTACATGATGATGTGGATTCAGATCAGATGCCAAAGTTAGAACATTGTATATTTGATAATCGTCTATGTAAAGTTTATCGTCTATGTTTATCGTCTATGTTGCCGTCCACGATTAATAAAGTTTATCGTCTATGTAAATCTACAGTGGGACAACGTAATAAACAATGCTGTCGGTGAATTTCAAGTGCACAAGACAAGCGTAGATATTTTTCACAAACAAAGCCTATATAAACGCATACAATTCATATGCATTTACAGCACTTACAGTCTATTTGGGCCAAGGAAGAAGGAAAAAGGAAGCTCTGAATAACTGTCTCTCAGGTTGGTTCATAAAATTTCTCGGTTGTTATATGTACTAGTGTCAAATTTACTAAGAGCTTTCACATTTCTCTTTATGTATTGAATTTAATACGTATTCGTAAAATTTGAAGATATGTCAATAAATTTTAACTCTGTTCTTTTGGATTTTAGGTAAACGCTTTTGTGCATTGCATATTCATTTCATCTGAAAAGAGAATTTGTATCAAGTACAAAATGAGCCCAATATTTGTAGAGCCAACAAGAATCTTAATAGAGCATTTTTTTGGTAATTGGATTCTATACTTGTTGTTTTCAATTACTCTACCAATATATCTCCAAAGTTTGCTCAAATGGAAGAGAAGAAAACATTTGAATCTTCCTCCTGGGCCACGAAGATGGCCTATTGTGGGAAACTTGTTACAAATTGGTAATATTCCTCATTTAGGTATGCAAAAATTTACTCAAAAATATGGTCCCCTTGTTTACATTCACATTGTAATGGTGCCCACAGTTGTCACAGATGACCCTAAATATGTAAAGGAGTTCTTGTTAAAGCAAGACCATTTTTTTGCTTCAAGGCCCAAGAACATTGCTTCAGAACACTTCACATTTGGGGGAAATGACATTGCTTTTGCTCCATACGGTTCACATTGGAAGGAAGTGAGAAGAATTTGCTTAATGGAACTTTTGAGCCCAAAGAAGATAGAATCTTTTAGACAAGGAAGAATTGAAGAAGTTCAGTGCATGGTGAAGGATGTATGTAGGACATCTTTTGAAGGTAAAAGTATTAACATGAGAAACCTTTTTGGGGCTCTCACAAGCAATGTTATTACTAGGATGGTGTTGGGCCAAAGGTTTTTTGGTCTAAAAGGTGCAAGTCCTGAGGTAGCTATTGAACATAAGGATAAAATTTATGAGTCATTTTCCCTTATTAATGCATTCAATATCAGTGATTATCTTCCATTCTTGAGGCCTTTAGATCTTCAAGGACATGAAAGACAAATGAAAGAAATAATGAAGTGGGTGGACAATTTATATGGCTCAATAATTCAAGAGCAATGCCTTGAACTAAAGAAAAGAAGTGAAACAGTTCCCTTAAACTTTGTTCATGCACTACTAGAAGCTAAAAGTCAAGACAAGAATTTAAACATGATGAAGATCAAAGCCATTCTCATTGTAAGTTCAAACAATTCTCTACTATAGTTATTTCTCTAGATAGTATCTTAATGAATGTGTCCTTGTGTCATGTAGAGCATTTTAATTAATTAAAATCACCATTATGAAGGGTATTAGGATATGGGTTGTAGGAGTTCACTTTTAGTTTGGGATAGTATACTAATTTGTGGCTTTTAGGAATCCAAGTTTATTAAAAATACTAGTGTCAATTTTGACTAATGGAAGAAAGGTGGGATTCTTATTTACTGCGTCATAATTTTTTATAATAAGAAGAGTAGGAATCTTGAAAATCAGAAATTTACTAATAATTTATAGTTAGTAAAAGGAAAAATATTTTTTTTATATAGATTGCTAGGTACTTTAGGGAAAAAAAAAACCCTTTGAACCATTGATCTTTTTATTGCTTTCTCTTGTGATCAATATTTAAAATAAAATATACTAACAATTTGTTATCCATAGGATATATTTGCTGCAGGAACAGACACTTCTTCTACTACTAGTGAATGGGCAATGGCTGAGCTCTTAAGGCACCCTGAATATATGACCAAAGTACGTGATGAAATCGATACAGTTGTTGGGCATGGGTGCCATGTAGAAGAGTCTGATTTGGCGCATTTGAAATATCTGAGGGCTGTTGTTAAGGAAGTATTTAGGCTTCATCCTGTGGGTGGATTTCTTATTCCTCACATATCCATGGAAGACACAAAAGTACATGGATTTGACATACCCAAAGATACCAAGATCCTTATCAACACTTATTCGTTGGGAAGGAACCCAACAGTTTGGTCAAACCCTAATGATTTTGATCCCGAAAGGTTCATCACTGATGACATGGACTGTGTGGAATTTAATGATCCTAATTGTAAAATTATCCCTTTTGGAGCAGGAAGGAGAGGTTGTCCAGGAGCAGCTCTAGGAATGAAAGTGGTTCTGTTAAGTTTGGCTCGTTTGATCCATCTTTTTAATTGGCGTCCTCTTTCCAAAGAAAAACTAGAGGATTCTGACATGGTGGAAGCTTTAGGATATACTATTAAGAGTGTCCCACTTGAGGCCATTGCCAAACCCAGATTAGGATCTTTATTGCTCTAATATTTAAGACACACAGAGGAATGCCAACATTCAAATCCTTGTGATATTATTTGATACATGCTTGATGTGAAGTATTTGTGTTCTCTTAATAAGTAAAGAGTATTATGTATCTAGTGGTGTGATATTCTAATTCATATAGGTTGATGGAGATGTCAACATGTGGCACACATCGCTTATGTTAGTTACATTAGGTCATTTGGATAATTTGAGTAATTAATTAGAAGACAATAAATAGGCATATATGAGGCTTAGTGGTATAGCCTTCCATTATGTTATCAAGGGGAAACCTATTTAAAGGAGGTGGATAGAATTTTGAGAATATGTGAGGTGCATGGTACATGTTTCCAATGATAGCATGGAGTGGATTATTTGCTAATTAGTATTTTACAATGTTACTCTATTCTAATTTTGCATTTATTGGATACTTGGTTATCTTAGTCCATAAACATCTCTTGTGTTGTGTATGATATATTTCTCTACATTATCTATTGAGTTTGGATCTTATCAAATAGTATAAAAATTTGATTTAGACAAAGTGAGATGAAGTTAGTTTTTTTTCACGAGGGGCTAAATTTTATGGAGAGGTTCATTTGCTTTAAATAAATATCCATAAAAAAGGATTATAAATTTATTGGAAAGAGGACTTCATGATATTTTTAAAAATTAATGGCATTTGCAATTTGGAGGATTATCAAGGAAGACATGGTGATATGAAGGTGAACTTGTAATTCCATATTTTTCATAATTTTTTATTCACAACTCTTGGGAAATTGTAATATCTTAAAAAAAGTGAGAAAATCAGCTTCTATTTTTTGTAAGCAAAATAATATATTTAAATTTTATGTATATAGTTATTTTTATTTATCTATAGTGACTAAAATAGTTTTAAAGAAATAAATTTAGTAAATAGCTATGCATTTTAGCAAATAAAATAATTTCTAAAATTTTAAATATTTTAAATATATTTTAGTGAATAGTATAAGTAGATTTTATGTATTTCATAAACAAAATAATAAGTTACATATAAGTATATAATATTTATTATACTTCTAAAAAAATCAAATCAAAATAAAAGATAATATAGAATAGTGAAAATATTAAATAAAAAATGTTAAAATTATTAAGTCATTTCAAATATTTTTTCAATTATTTAATAAAATAATTCTTAAACCGCGTCTAAATATATTATCTTCCAATCGTTTACACTACATATTAAAGTAGACAATGTAAATAAATTAAAATATTCTTATATCTAAAGTAAAATGATATCTCTTAAATAAAAATAATAATATATGTTTCCATGTATGCATGAAGCATATAAAAACTAGGTAGAAACAATTCTCATAATATTTGAAGTGGTTCTTAAGTATTCAAGAGTAATCTAAAGTTTGATATATAATCAAAGTCTAAAAGCTCAATTTTATAAATTTTCCTTGACAAATCAAAAACTCTATTCTTCAAGATGCATCTTATCAACAATAAATTAATATTAAAATAAATTTAATATATTTTATATTAATGTGTTTATTAAATAAATTTAATTATACTAGCATATCTATCGTGACAAAAACCTAGAAAATTTATTTTTTATGCATCTTGATCAATCATAAATCAATTTATAAAATAAATTTAATATATTTATATTAAAGTGTTTATTAAATAAGTTAAATTATACTAGCATATCTATCATCACAAAAATCCATGTAAAATATGTTGAGAGATAGTATTCTTGAGGTAGGTTTTTCTATTGGATTTATAATTTAAGTGGAATAGGTGCTTGAGAATGATATTTATTGACATCTTTTACATAGATTTTTTCAAAAATAGGCATGCTAGTATTATTTTATTAGATCTATGGTATAAATGTGATTTATTAAAATAAATAATTGAAACATTTATTTTCATCAAGGTCCCTTGATTTTATGAGAGTGGTATAGCTTAGAATGGTAGCTCCAATTCAAAAGGTTTTATTATTAGAAAAATAAACAAGTTATTATTTAATGGTAGATTATATGGTTCAACTCTATTATAATTTTTTATTTTATTGTATCACAATAAATATTATTTTGATGAATGGAACAACATTACTCAGTGATGTTAGATTTTCACAATCCATTATATTGATTGTTGTCAAGTTTTTGGATTTGATTGTGTGTATTTTTTTGCATAAAAAAATATACATACAATTGAATCCGGAAACAACAACAATCAACAAAATTGCTTAGATATATGTGCAAAAAACTAAATGCTTTTTGATAAGGAGGAGAAAGTGGAAAATAAATATGGTAGGGAAGATAATGATCAAGAGAAGATGAATGATAAAATTATGTGCATTTTAGCTTCAAGGAATGAAAAATTAGTCTTTTATTTTCATGGATGCATTCAAAAATTAAAGTTTAAATTGTTTTTGTTAATACTATTAATAGTTATAACTTTATCAACATAATATTAACCAAGAAAAAATATGTACAAATAAATTAAATCAATGATATTTAAATAGATGGTGGGGATATATTTTTAAAATATTTGAAGATATCTATGGACCAATATGGTTTTCATAAAAAAATAAATTATTCTTTGGATATAGATGGGTTGAATATTATTGATTATAGTATTTGAAGGAAATACAGATTAATGTGTAGGAGTTCAAGAATATTTGGTTTTGAAAAATAATTACATTGTGAGATATTACTAGAATGGAGACCAAAGCAAAGTTAAATTAATATAGAGAAAGCTCAAGAATATACAGAAGAATGTGTCAACGAATAAAAGAAAGACAAAGAAGATTATGAGATATTACATAGAATGGAGACCAAAGCAAAGTTAAATTAATATAAAGAAAGCTCAAGAATATATATAGAAGAATGCATCAAAGAATAAAAGAAAGATAAAGAAGATTAAGAAGTAGGAAAGAAGAGGAAAATAATATTTCCCTTCATGTGCCAACAAAATAAGTGTCAATAATGGTGAGTAATTAATCAAGGTTTCAAACATGACAAAGTGTGCAATCTATAGGTCACATTTGCATCATTGTGAGTCACAAAAATCATGGAGGCATGGTACTACATGCTAATCACTATGGATCTTTAAAGCATCAAAGGAGAAACTACCATAAGAAATGAATATTCAAGGTATAAAATATGCTTGATATGCCAAATAATGAATTTTGAGTTGCATGAGATCATGAATGAGATTTAGGTACCTTTAAGAAAAAATCACTAGAAATACCACTTATGAAAGGTTAGATGATAGGGAACAACATAGTATTTGTATTCTTCTTATATTTTGAGAAAAAAATATATCGAGGAATGACATTTTATTTACCTAACGATATGATATTAGAGATGATGAGATGTGACACATATGTCTTAAGTTAGTTATATTGGGCCATGTGGATAACATCTGAATTAATTATATTAGGGAATAAATTGGCCTACATTAGGCTTATTGGTATACTCCATTTTTTTAGGAGGTATTGGGACTCAATCCTATAGTGAAAAAAAATTAATAAGTCCTGGTTTATTTGTATGCTTAGGCCTTATTTTGACCCAACATTGATAACTAAACTAAGAAATTCTAAGTAGGTTCCCCTTTCATGAAATTTTATGTTTAACCAAATTATCATGTATTTTATGTTTATGGGACCCTTGTTTATTTTCTAGGATACAATCTTGTCTATTTGAGACCTATGCACATTTTTTCGAGGTCCCCATATAACCTTGGCTCTTGTTTCTCCCTATCCCACCCTTTGTATTTTCAAGCCCTTGGTCTATAGATGGAAGTAGGAAAAAGTGACTAAGTCTTGAGATCCCAAATTCCTATCAGCCCCTTGTCCCTACCACATGATTTATCCTAGAGTTCTAGAACTCCTTGAAATATCAAGACTCTCAACCCTCTCTATGTTCCATAACCAAAGTTATAAAACCCCAAGTAGTAATGGAACCTTGGATCCTACTTCCAATGTTATGAGTCTTCTTGTGATCCTAGAACTCACCCATTTCCTTTTTTTCTTGAAGTTACCAATCCCTATGGAATATCAATGTCTACCCATTTTTGTTCCCCTTTCCCCTTAGATCTTAAACCTCTAGGGGAACATGCAAGATTTGAATATGGAAATAACTACCCAAGATCTAGAGGCCAAATGGAAATGACAATGAAATAGAATATCAATATGACAAGAATAAATTGTATTTCTATCAAATAATGCAAAATAAAATTTGGATATACAATGTAGAGAGACCCTTGGTTATATAGCCAAGGTGAGACATAGGATTAGATAAGATCATGACAAGTGTCTCAATCCTATGTCATGAGACAACTATCTCATCAAATATTAAATGACCTAGGATACAAATATTAAATGGCATGATAAGATAACATAAGATCTAATTTCAACTAAGAATTCTAGAAAGATTCCTAGGACCTACTAGGTGAACTAGTTAGGTAAGAAACCTTATTCACAAAAAGACCCCCCTTAAGTAAAAATTAGGGAGTAAATTATTACACAAATCATGTAAATATGGGTCCCAAATACTAGGCTATATTAGACACCCATGTACAAATGCAATCTCTCACAAATGAAGAAAAGGAGAAAACCTAGTGGGACAAAAATCCTCCCTAGAAGAGAGATGAAAATAAGCTATCACTAAAGAATGAGAAGGACAAAACCCCATTCAAGGAAAAATACCACCCATAAGAGAAGAAGAAGAGAGACTATGCATCCCCCCTTCAACATAGTGTCTCCTAAAATAATGGTAGATTCTCAAAAATGAATGTTGAAGATGATCTAAGACTATCGAACAACATTCCTCCCTTTAGGAAGAAATGAAAAATAATGTATGTAGGATTTATTCTCATTTATAAAGTAAGATGAGGGAAGGAAGATGATGTGTGATATTGTTGAATTATGCTTAAGTGTCTCCTATCAATGTCAAAAGTTGACACACTCCAAACAAACGTTCTAGGGCACACTGATGAAGAGGACAATCCAAAATCTAATAGAGATGAATGTAGAACACAATCCAAAGAAAAATATATTTACTTTGAAGTTAAAGAAGCCTCCTAAACATGTTGGTCAAAAGTATCCACAACCATGTCAAACCATGAAGAATGATCATGTAGAAATTGAATAATAGGTTCAAAGTGTTCCCTCACAACAACTAAAGAAGGATCATTTTGATCAAAGAGAAGGTGAACACAATCAATGGTGTCTTCCAAATCTAAAATATGAGGTACTCCACAAACAAGTCTGAAATACTTGTCAAGAAGTCATCCCAATGAGCCATATCAAGCAGACAATGAATATCCTACTATATTGAACCATAAGTATCCCTATCTGTAGCAACATAAGCATCATCAATTGCAATAGTAGATGAATATGTGATATCAATAGGAGGAGGAGAAGTAAAAAGAGAAGTTCTTTTTCAACTAGACATTCAAGATATTCACTATAATCAAGCTCCTCTAAAGTATCATCATTAAGGGTATATTATAAACATCAAGGGGAATTAAGAAATTTGCAATAGGGTCATTTGTGAATGGAGAGATATGAGGGCCTCCAAAGATCTCCCAAATCTTGGTCCAAAGTGTGTGTTGGAACTCAATCTCTATGATCACCGCAAGAATGTCAACATCAATAGTTATACCAATCAATCTTATAATATGATCATTATTTTTACCCCAAACTAATTTCTTTGAAGCTATGTCTAGTTATGGCAAGGGTTCATAAAAATATGGAAAAATCTTAAGCCACTTGAGATATGTTAGGATACCTTTCTATAGGGACTCATAATTTTCTAGTTTCAAAATTACCATAGAAGGATGAGTAGAAAAATCCATGATACCTCCTTAAATGATCAAATTTGAGATCAATATAGATGAATCAACCACAAGATTACTTGTGCCCCCTCCCCCCAAATTCATTCAATCAAAGAACCCCCCAAAAATATATGAGCTTGTAACTTTATGATTAGTGTGATTATAGATGCCATTTTCCAAAAACTATAATATATGTAGGTAAATGGTATAAGATTGATCTTTAATAAAAATTTAATCCTCAATCAAATATAAAATATGAGTAAAATATAAACCCTAATACTAATGCAAGGGTGGGTAAGGCACATAAAAAATAGAATATGTGAATAAACACATCAAACCCTAAAATAATAATGTATTGAAAAAGCACAAGAATGAAAAAGCAAGGTTATATTTGAAAAAAGATGTGAAATTAGATAAATAAAAATACAAAAAAAGCATAATAAGAATAAGAAACCTTGTGGGAAAACCATGTCACATAAGATTAGACATGATCACCAAAATGTTAAGAAAAATATCGACTTTGTTGATGCAGATTATTTAGGTGACTTGGATAAGTAGACATTTGTTGTTGGTCATGTGTTTTATTTTTTTTAATAATACTACCAATTGAATGGATAAGAAGCATTGTATGATTGCTTTCTCCACTATAAACCAACTTGTAAAAAAATAGTTTAATCATATAAACTATATTTATAATAACATGATGATGTGGATTCAGATAGATGTCAAAATTAGTCAATGATCAGAAAACATAAGATTCTTTAATCAGACAAATGCTCTAAGATCACCGCAAGAATGTCAACATCAATAGTTATACCAATCAATCTTATAATATGATCATTATTTTTACCCCAAACTGATTTCTTTGAAGCTATGTCTAGTTATGGAAAGGGTTCATAAAAATATGGCAAAAAATTAAGCCACTTGAGATATGTTAGGATACCTTTCTATAGGGACTCATAATTGTCTAGTTTCAAAATTACCATAGAAGGATGAGTAGAAAAATCCACGATACCTCCTCAAATGATCAAATTTGAGATCAATATAGATGAATCAACCACAAGATTACTTGTGCCTCCTCCCCCCAAATTCACTCAATCAAAGAAACCCCCAAAAATATATGAGCTTGTAACTTTATGATTAGTGTGATTACAGATGTCATTTTCCAAAAACTATAATACATGTAGGTAAATGGTATAAGATTGATTTTTAATAGAAAGTTAATCCTCAATCAAATATAAAATAAGAGTAAAATATAAACCCTAATACTAATGCAAAGGTGGGTATGTCACATAAAAGACAGGATATGTGAATATTCACACAAAACCATAAAGTAATAATGCATCGAAAAAGCACAAGGATGAAAAAGGAAGGTTATATTTGAAAACAATATGTGAAATTAGATAAATAAAAATAGAAAAAAAAAACATAATAAGAATAAGAAACCTTGTGGAGAAACCATGTCACATAAGATTAGACATGTTCACCAAAATATTAAGGAAAATATCGACTTTGTTGATTTAGATTAATACTACCAATTGAATGGATAAGAAGTATCCTATGATTGCTTTCTCCACTCCTAAAATAGAGTAAATGACTGCTAAACCGACTTATAAAAGGATAGTTTAATCATATAAACTATACCTATAATAACATGATGATGTGGATTCAGATCAGATGTCAAAATTAAAACATTGTATATTTGACCAAGAGTCATGTCAATGATCAGAAAACATAATCTTTAATCAGACAAATGCTCTAAGATATATATAGAAATTTAGCATATTAGTTATGTCACATCACATTATCCGAACAAATTCAAAGACAAAAATGGAAATCTAAAGCAAAACTAAAGAAGAGTGGTTAACAATCTTGAACAAGCATGTTCCAGCATAAAATGCATTTTATATGTCCTGAATATTTCCTCCTTTGATTTATAATGAAAAGACACATATATGAAAACAAAACTAACCATCTCATTAGATAATCACAATGGCTCAGCAGATGTTGCCATCCACGATTAATACAAGTTTATCGTCTATGTAAATCTGCAGTAGGACAGCAGAATAAACAATCCTGTCGGTGGATTTCAAGTGCAAAGGAAGAGCGCAGATATTTTCCACAAAACAAAGTCTATATAAACACATACAATTCATATGTATTTACAGCACTTACATTCTATTTAGGCCAAGGAAGAAGGAAAAAGGAAGCTTTGAATAACTGTCTCTCAGGTTGGTTCATAAAATTTCTTGGCTGTTATATGTACTAGTGTCAAATTTAATAAGAGCTTTCACATTTCTTTTTATGTATTGAATTTAACATGTATTCTTAAAATTTGAAGATAAGTCAATAAATTTCAATTTTGTGTATTTTTGGATTTTAGGTAAACATCTTTGTGCATTGCATATTCATTTCATCTCAAAGGAGGATTTGTATCAAGTACAAAATGGGCTCAATATTTGTAGAGTCAATAAGAATCCTAATAGACTATTTTCTTGGTAATTGGACTCGATACTTGTTCTTTTCAGTTGCTTTACCAATATATCTCCAAAGTTTTCTCAAATGGAAGAGAAGAAAACATTTGAATCTTCTCCTGGTTCATGAAGATGGCCCATTGTAGGAAACTTGTTACAAATTGAGAATGTTCCTAATTTAGGTATGCAAAAATTTACTCAAAAGTATGGTCCCATTGTTTACATTCACATTGGAATGGTGCCCACAGTTGTCACGGATGACCCTAAATATGTAAAGGAGTTCTTGTTAAAGCAAGACCATTTTTATGCTTCAAGGCCCAAGAACATTGCTTCAAAACACTTCACATTTGGGGGAATTGACATTGATTTTGCTTCATATGGTTCACACTGGAAGGAAGTGAGAAGAATTTGCTTAATGGAACTTTTAAGTCCAAAGAAGATAGAATCTTTTATACAAGGAAGAATTGAAGAAGTTTAGTGCATGGTGAAGGATGTATGTAGGGCATCTTTTGAAGATAAAAGTATTAACATGAGAAACCTTTTTGGGGCTCTCACAAGCAATGTTATTACTAGGATGGTGTTGGGCCAAAGGATTTTTGGTCTAAAAGGTGCAAGTTCTAAGGTAGCTATTGAACACAAGGATAAAATTTATGAGTCATTTTCCCTTATTAATGCATTCAATATCAAGGATTATCTTCCATTCTTGAGGCCTTTAGATCTTCAAGGACATGAAAGACAAATGAAAGAAATAATGAAGTGGGTGGACAATTTATATGGTTCAATGATTCAAGAGCAATGCCTTGAACTAAAGAAAAGAAGTAAAAGAGGGCCCTTAAACTTTGTTCATGCACTACTAGAAGCTAAAAGTCAAGACAAGAATTTAAACATGATGAAGATTAAAGTTGTTCTCATTGTAAGTTCCAACAATTTTCTAGTATATTTATTTTTTTGGATAATATCTTAATGGATGTGTCCTTGTGTCATGTAGAGCATTTTAATTAATTAAAATCACCAGTATGAATGGTATTAGGATATGTGTGTAGGATTTCACTCTTAGTTTGAGATAGTTTTGGATAGTATAGTATTTATTGCTTTTAGGGATCCAAGTTGATTAAAAATACTAGGGTCAATTTGGACTAATGGAAGAAAGGTAGGTTTCTTATTTATTTCTTATTTTTTTAATACTGAGTGGAATAGGAGTCTTGGAAACTAGAAGTACTAATAATTTATGGTTAGTGGAAAGAAAAATGATTGTTTTATAGATTTTTAGGTATTTTCTAGACTTATTAATAGAGAATTGCATGAAAAAAGACCTATTAAATCATTGACCTTTTATTTCTTTCTCTTGTGATTATTATTAAAAAATACTAATATTTTTTTATCCATAGGATATATTTGCTGCAGGAATAGATACTTCTACTACTAGTGAATGGGAAATGGTTGAACTCTTAAAGCACCTTGAATATATGACCAAAGTACGTAAGGGAATTGATGCAATTTTTAGTCATGAGTGTCATGTAGAAGAGTCTAATTTGTTGCATTTGAAGTATCTGATGGTTGTTGTTAAGGAAGTATTGAGGCTCCATCTTGTGGGTGGATTTCTTATTCCTCATATATCCATGGAAGACACAAAAGTACACGGATTTGACATACCCAAAGATACCAAGATTCTTATCAACACTTATTCATTGGGAAGGAACCCAACAATTTGGTCAAACCCTAATGATTTTGATCCCCAAAGGTTCATCACTGATGACATGGATAGTGTGGAATTTAATGATGCTAATTTTAAAATTATCCCTTTTGGAGCAGAAGGAGAGGTTGTCTAGGAGAATCTATGGGAATGAAAGTGGTTCTATTAAGGTTGGCTCGTTTGATCCATATTTTTGATTGGTGTCCTCCTTCTAAAGAAAAACTAGAGGATTCTGACATGGTGGAAGCTTTAGGATATACTATAAAGAGTGTCGCACTTGAGGCCATTGCAAAACCCAAACTAGGATCTTTACTACTCTAATAAAGGAACACAAAGTAAATTCAACATTGAAATGTTTGTGATATTATTTGATACATGTAATGTGATGTGTTTGTTCCCTCTTAATAAGTAAATAGTGTTATGTATCTAGTGGAGTGATATTTTAATTCATATAGGTTGATGGAGATGCCAATATGTAGAAAAAATCCCTTAAGTTAGTTACATTGAGTCAATTGGATAATTTGAGTAGTTAATTATTAGACAATAAATAGACATATATGAGGCTTAGTGGTATACCTTTCCATTATCTTATCAAGGGGATACCTATTTAAAGGAGGTGAATAGAATTTTAAGGATATGTGAGGTGCATGGTACATGTTTCTAAGGATAGCTTGGAGTAGATTCTTTTCTAATTAGTATTTAACAATATTACTCTACCTCAATGGTTTATTCTATTTTTCCATTTAACAATATTACAATATTAGTCCATAAGCATCTCTTGTGTTGTGTATGATATATTTGTCTACATTGTCTATTATGTGTTTTGATCTTATCAAATATTAAAAAATTGATTTAGATGAAGTGGGATGAAGTCAGTTGTTTTTCATGAGGGTCTAAATTTTATGGAGAGGTTCATTTGTTTCAAATAAATATCCATAAAATGATTCTTAATTTATTGGAAAGAGGACTTCAAGATACTTTTAAAAATTTATCACATTAAGGATTTGGAAGTGTAACGCCTTGTCATGCAAACCCCATAGGAAAACAATTAACACAATTTTTTTTAATATATAAGGTATGTATGTTAAGATTCCAATGCATATAATTCAACTAAACAAATACAAATTAATCACCTAAGTCCTTTGGGGTACACAAGGTAACATTACATATTCTAACCCCTAACGAAATGATAATAAACAAAATTCTGAATTGTATTAATATATACCATCATAACATGAACATTTAAACATTAACAAGTGATAAACAAATATGACAAGATTAAACCAATACAATAACCATACACACATATGTATAATCATGGGAATGCAATAAACATATTTCCATAGATACAACATGTTCATATGGCGATAACCACTATCACAAATCAAGAAGGAAATACAAAGTGTAATTATACATAAAAATCTACTTCCAATACATCACATTGAATAATTACATGAGTTTAAATCACAAAACTTCCCAACACATGTGGGAGTAATACATCAATACAAGATTATGGTTGAAATACAGAATATACATCTAGCAACAAAGTGAACTTTGGATCATGTTGCATCTAAATAGCATTGCACTATACTGTGTTTCACAACTGCTGATAGGGAACCCAACAGGGTACGTAGCACGTTCCACCCGACCGCATGAGTCAGAAAACTCACCCCCATGCTAGGAGTAGACAAGGAAGGATCCTCGACCAAGATCATCCAAATAGAAAACAACAAGACTAAACTCCAAACAAGAGTGACATGATAACACAAAGGAAATCACAACATCAACATACCACTTCTAGAGGCTTACAAAGATTACAAATCAAGGGGATGCTAGGGGAGAGTACCATTGCATGGTCCTAACATGGGTTATCTTGGCTGCCTTTCTCTAGGCGCTGACCCCCATCTATGGTTATCCTGGCTGCCTCTCTAGGTGCCAACCCCATATGGTGACTCATGTAAAACCGTTAACCTCTCATGGAGATGAGGTAACGACCTTGCCAACCATGGCATTCTCAACCCACCCTTAGTCTGCGAAAGCCCTAACAGGTGGAAAAGGCATCCTTACTTATCTTGTTAATGTTATTCCTACCCATTCCCCCTAATTCACTTAATTAAGTTATCACTTATTACACTAACTCTTGCGTGGGTTATCCAGGCCACTCCTTTGTGTGTTAGCCCCCACAAAGAGCCACTCTCCCTAGAAACCCAAACCACAAAACCAAAGCTCAAAAGGGTTGTACCAACACAAAGAAGTACTAAATCTCAAAACTAAAACATACGCAAGACACAATCATCTCGCCAAGCGCCACATGCATAGATGCTCAATAAAATAGGCACAACCCAAGCAGAAACTCAAAATTGCAATTATGATCAATTTTTTGTCAAAAACCAAGTCAAATAATGAACTATTGAACAACAACTTAGTCTTGCCTCTGGAAGCCTATAGACCAAATAACCTCAAACTCCTACGAAGGATAATATGACCTTGAGGGTTCCCACATGTCTAAACACCAACTCAAAGAAAAAAAAGAAAAAGAAAATGACCCATGGGGAAATTAAGAAATAAATCCAATTACAAAACCTCAAGAGACAAATATAGACAAGGAATTCTTTTAAATCAACAATCACATTTTATAGAATATCCATAGCAACATTCTAACTCCATTTTCTAAAATAACTTATTTTGAGGAAATTAAAATATTAAAATCAATTTCCACAAATACAGTTTGCACAATTCCATCCATGAAATGTAACATCTAATTTACCCCATATATATATATATATATATATATATATATATATATATATATATATATATATATATATATATATATATTAATAAAAATCTCTCAATATAGTTTATTAAATACACTTGTTTTTAAAATTAGCCTATCACACATCATATGATTAACATATTTGCATCCAAGCATATATATATATATATATATTATATATCCATATTTAAATCAACATAATTAAATAGTGAAACTCAAAAAAAAATATATATATATATATATACACACACACATATATATAATATAATAAAAATTAATAATAAAAAAAATTAAAACAAAATAAATGTTGAGGAGGCTACGAACCTCCCCAAACAGGGAGGTCGTGACCTCATCCTGAAGGTTGCACACAGTAGCCAAGGGACTGTCACGCAATAGTCTCTTGGCCTATTGTGTGCAGCCATAGGATGGCTGCTACACAACCCCAACAACAGGAAGAGGTGTGGGGAAATATGGGGGTTGGGGTGCAGCAAAGGCTGTCCCTCCCTCAACCCACAACACCAACAAAAAAAACACAGACCAGTATGCCAAAATATTTTATATATATATATATATATATATATATTTAATAAAAAAGAAATCTAATTTATTCAAAAATAAAATACAGACAAGTATTTTTTAAATAGTATATAATTTTCCCAAATATAACAACAATTTCCTCCAACAGACACACAAATTTTCTCCAAACGAAAAATTGCAATTTCTCTAACACAAAAATATAATAAACAAAATGGATCAGAGAGAAACACTATGGTTTCAACCAACAAATCACAACTCTAGAAAGAAATTTACAAGTGAAGGATAAAAAGCCAAATCAAACAATCCTTTTCACATCCAGCTCAAATTAAAAGTAAGGATAAAAAATAGAAGCTTCTTTCTATTTGTTTGAAGTAAAAATTTGCATTAAGCCAGGCAATAAAATTAAAACATTTCAAACACTTTCATTTTTCAAACAGTATAGTTTTTCCAAGAAAACATAAACCATTAAACTATGAACACCAAAACAAGTACGGATCTAAACATTCAATTTCAAACAACCATTAAAATGGGTAGTGATTAATGAACCTAGAGTCTTGCATTCTGCAAACAGAGTGATGTGTACGGAAATCTCCTCTTTGATCTTTCGAATCAGCTCTTTGTGAATTTCTCCTTCCTTCCTTAACAAATTTTCCCAACTTTTCCTTGAAACTCAATTATGTATAAATTTTTACAAAGAAAGACAAGAGAGCCAAAATATTTTTGCAGAAAAAATTCTTCTTTTCCAAAAAAACACCCAATGATCCAAGTTCCCAAAACTTCTTCCTTTTTCCAACTAATTAAAAGAAACTCTTTTAATTTTCGAAAAAAAAATCAATCGAAGTAGCAAGTTTCCATTGCCTTTTAGTTTTCAAATAGAAAATGAACTTGCATTCATCCTTTTTCTTCTTTCCCTAATTTTTTATCCATTTTGAATAAAATCTTTCACTTTTATTTTTATTAGATTTAAAGCTCATAATTATCAGACAAAAATTATTAAAAAATCTCTTTATTTCAATATTTATCCTCAACTTAATAATTAACATCAAATCATTAAATTAGATTATCCCATTTTCCAAAATGATAATTTATAATTATAAACAATATTATCTACTTAATTTATTTATTTATCCTTTAATTAAGTACACAATATTTAATTTAGTAACTTTTAAAACTTAATGAATTTAAATTTAATAATTAATTTAGCACATTCATCTAACTATTTAATTAAATAACACTAATAATCTACTAAGGAAAAAATCAACATAATCATTAATCAGAACAACACATAAACAAAGATTAAAATAAATGACCAACATAAAACAATACCAAAGTGAAGACGGTGTCATGGACAATGACACCGTTAGACACAACAATGGGGTGACAAACTTGGATAGGGACACTTCCTTATCAACTCCTTTTTTCAACTTCACACCCATTGGGTTTGTGGGACACACTCAGAGTTGTCAACGCAGGTGGAGTCGGTGTCTAGTACCTACATCCTACATGAAAACCAATGTCAAGTAACATATAAATCTCAAGTACAAACACACTGTGAAAGGTAGTCACAGCGTAACAAGGGATGAGCGAGCGAGTGATGCTACCTCATCCTTTGACCAAGACCCACTAGAATACACATCATAATCCACATCCAGAGTAATCATAAAATCATATCATCACAACATAGTACCACATTAAAAGCAATGAAATATATCTAGATAGTATGAACACCACATATCATATGTCATAAATCATCATAAGAAGTATCAAGTGCATCCAACCAAGCTAAATAGTAAATCCACACAAATCAAACCAGTGAAATAATCACCATCACAATCTCAAGTACACAACTCAACATAAAAGAGTATCTAGAAAGTAACAACAACATGAGGGGTATTATATCCTCCCCCCTAGATCATGGCTTACTCCTGGAAGCCACTGAAAAATAAGGATAAGCCTCTTTGATGCGGGATGCATCGTGCCATGTCGTTGAATATCTCAACATTAGGTCACCACCGGACCCTCTTGAGCTCACCCATGGGCTCCTGATTCAGTTGTCCATCCTCTATCAGTACCTTCTACAACTGCACCCTGGTGCCTAGGCTGGTGGTTGTCAACCACGAAAAACACTCGATGTGACCTACCCGCATCACCCACCATCAACTTGGAAGTAGATGGTCACTGACTAAAACCCATAGTGTTCCTCTACAAACATTGTCTAGCGATATGTCCCTGTTGATAGCAAGAGAAACAACCTATGCCTTGACCATACCCCCAACCACTTGAAGGGGCACTAAACTATGGAATACTACCTCCACCAACCATAGACTGAAAACTATGAGTTGGTTGATCTGAACAATCACATTTTTTACTCTTCCAACTCTAATCTTTCCTCTTTTGTGACCTACCATGTTGAGCTTGAGAGAACTTCTCAAGTTTCAATTGGGAGTGTTGTTGTTGCTCACCTTTAGAGGACCCTACAACCTGAGGCTTCCCACCTCTAGAATCAAAATCGATGCCAGTGCACTGCCAATCTGAACTTCTGTATGGCCTCCTAATGCCATTTCCAAGTTTTCTTCTACCAGAAGAGCCTTCTCCATAGCTACCTCCATTTTCTTTGGCTCAAAGACTCGAACTCCACCACTAATTCAACGTTTAAGCCCCTCACAAAGTGTTCCACAAGCATTGCCTCATTGTTACCAATTCCTACATACTACTTGAGTTCGTAAAAATGATGCTCATATTGCTCAACGGACATTGCCATTTTTTTCAAATCATGAAATTCATCTACACCCTACATTGCCTCCAGTGATCAGAAAGGAAATGATCCCTGAATCTCTCTATAAACAACTCCGAAGTCACCATACTAATGTTAAGATGTAATTTCTACTCTTCAAGCCACCACCAAGTGGATGCAAAGCCTATGAGGTGCATGATGGCACACCTAGCCCTGGTATTACTGCCATAGGGATGCATAGCAAAGCATCTGTCTAGATCAATTAGCCATGTTTCTACCTCTAGACCCCCACAAGAACCATCAAATGTGGGAGGTCGTGCTCTCAACAGGTCTCTCATGTGACCCACCACTACTGCATCCTGCTCTACTACTATTTCCCCATGTCTCGGTGATCTCTCCCTTTCCCTTTCCACTCATTGCTCCTCCACTAGCCTAGGGATTTAATGACCCAAAACCTCCTCAAGAATGTGTTGCAACTGCCCTTCTTTAAGACCCGGTTGCTTCAAGTTTTGACCACCATCTATCAAATTGTTTTGGGAGCTCTGGCATTCTAAACCATGGGAACTCGAAGGTGATGGACTTTGGCAGTTGGCCCCGTTGCCACCACCCTGGCCTTTTCCTTGGTCATGACCTCTACCTCAAGGCATATTTCTACACATCAATAGAGGGTTACATGTGAGATCAAAAGTTAAACACAAAGTTTTCCTAATCGACTCAAACTACCCAAAGAACCCAACGTTTGCAAACCTATCTCCGATACCAAATTGTAATGCCTCGTCGTGCAAACCCCAAAGGACAAAAATTAAAACAATTTTTTTTAAAAAAACATATAAGGTATGCATGTTAAGATTATAATGCATATAATTCAATTAAACAAATAAAAATTAATCACCTAATTCCTTTGGGTTACAAGAGGTAACATTACATATTCTAACCCCTAATGAAATGATAATAAACAAAATTCTAAATTGTATTAATATAAACGATCATAACGAGAACATTAAAACATTCACAAGTGATAAACCAGTATGACAAGATTAAACCAATACAATAACCATACACACATATGTATAATCATGGGAATGCAATAAACATATTTCCACAGATACAACATGTTCATATGGCAATAACCACTGTCACAAATCAAGAAGGAAATACAAAGTATAATTGTACATTACATCTGCTTCTAGTACATCACATTCAATAATTACATGATTTTACATCATAAAACTTCCCAACAGATGTGGGAGTAATACATCAATACAAGATTATGACTGAAATATAGAATATACATCTGGCAACAAAGTGAACTTTGGATCATGTTGCATCTGAATAACATTGCACTGTACTATGTTGCATGACTATTGACAAGGAACCCAACGAGGTGTGTAGCATGTTCCACCTAACCGCGTGAGTCAAAAAAATCATCCCCCATGCTAGGAGTAGACAAGGAAGGATCCTTGACCCAGATCATCCAAACAGAAAACAACAAGACTGAACTCCAAACAAGAGTGACATGAAAACACAAAGGAAATCACAACATCAACAGACCACTTCCAGAGGCTTGCAAAGATTACAAATCAAGGGGATGCTAGGGGAGAGTGTCATCGCACATTCCTAACATGGGTTATCATGGCTTCCTTTCTCTAGGCATCGGCCCCCATCTATTGTTATCCTAGTTGCCTCTCTAGGCACCGACCCCATAGGGTGACTCATGTGGAACTGTTAACCTCTCATGGAGACAAGGTAACAACCTTGCCAACCATGGCCTTCTCATCCCACCCTTAGTCTGTGAAAGCCCTAATGGGTGGACGAGGCATCCTTGCTTATCTTGTTAATGTTATTCACACCCATTCCCCCTAATTCATTTAATTAAGTTATAACTTATTACACTAACTCTTATGTGGGTTATCTAGGCCACCCCTTTGTGTACTGACCCCCATGAAGAGCCACTCTCCCTAGAAACTCAAACCACAAAACCAATGCTCAAAAGGGTTGTACCAATACAAAGAAGTACTAAATCTCAAAACTAAAAAATATGCGAGGTACAATCATCTTGCCAGTAGCCACATGCATAGATACTCAATAAAATAGGTACAACCCAAGCATAAACTCAAAATTCCAATTATGATCAATTTTTTGTCAAAAACCAAGTCAAATAATGAACTATTGAACAACTTACTCTCACCTCTGGAAGCCTACAGAAAAAACAACTGCAAACTCCTATGGAGGATAATACGACCTTGAGGGTTCCCACATGTCTAAACACCAACTCAAAGAAAAGAAAAAGAAAATGACCCATGGGAAAATTAAGAAATAAATCTAATTACAAAACCTCAAGAGACAGATATAGACAAGGAATTTTTGTAAATCAAAAATCACATTTTACAGAATATATATAGCAACATTCTAACTCCATTTTCTAAAATAACTTATTTTGAGGAAAATTTAATATTAAAATCAATTTCCACAAATACAGTTTGCACAATTCCATCGATGAAATGTAAGCATCTAATTTACCCAATATATATATATATATTAATAAGAATCTCTCAATATAGTTTATTAAATACACATGTTTTTAAAATCAACTTTTTACTGCATATAATCACGCATTAACAATTAAACATCATATGATTAACATATTTACATCCAAGCATATGCATATACATATATATATATACATACATATCGCTATGTATATATATACATACATACATACATACATACATACATATATATATATATATCCATATTTAAATCAACATAATTAAATAGTGAATCTCAACATATATAAATATATACAAATATATATTAATATAATAAATAATAATAATAAAAAAACATTATAAAAAAATTAAATCAAAATAAACGTTGAGGAGGCTGCGAACCTCCCCAAACAAGGAGGTCACGACCTCACCCAAGGTTGTGCACAATAGCAAAGGGGTTTCCACGCAACAGCCTCTTGGTTTGTTGTGTGTAGCCATGGGTGTGGCAAAGTTCGTCCCTCCCTCAACCCACAACATCAACAAAAACAAACATAGACTAGTATGCCAAAATAATATATATATATATATATACATATATATTTAATAAAAAATAAATCTAATTTATTCATAAATAAAATACAGATAAGTATTTTTTAAACAGAATATAATTTTCCCAAATATAATAGCAATTTCCTTCAACAGACACACAAATTTTCTCCAGATGAAAATTGCAATTTCTTTAGCACAAAAATATAATAAACAAAATGGATTGGAGAGAAACAATATGGTTTCAACCAGAAAATCACAACCCTGGAAAGAAATTTACGGGTGAAGGATAAAAAGCCAAATTAAACAATCCTTTTCACACCCAACTCAAATTAAAAGTAAGGATAGAAAACACAAGCTTCTTTACGTTTCTTTGAAGTAAAAACTTGCATTCAGCGAGGCAATAAAAGTAAAAAATTTCAAACACTTTCATTTTTCAAATAGTATAGCTTTTCCAAGAAAACATAAACAATTAAACTACGAACATCAAAACAAGTACGGATCTAAACATTCAATTTCAAATAACCATTAAAATGGGTAGTGATTAATGAACTTGGAATCCTGCACTCTACAAACGGAGTGATGTGTGTGGAAATCTCCTCTTCGATCTTTCGAATTAGCCCTTCACGAATTTCTCCTTCCTTCCTCGACAACTTTTCCCCACTTTTCTTTGAAACTCAATTCTATATAAATTTTTACATAGAAAGACAAGAGAGCCAGAATAGTTTTGCAAACAAGATTCTTGTTTTCCAAAAAAACACCCAATGATCCAAGTTCCCAAAACTTCTTCCTTTTTCTAATTAATAAAAGAAACTATTTTAATTTTTGAAAACAAAAATCAATTGAAGTAGCAAGTTTCCATTTCCTTTTAGTTTTCAAATAGAAAATGAACTTGCATTCATCCTTTTTCTTCTTTTCATGATTTTTTTCCATTTTGAATAAAATATTTCCCTTTTTTTTTCATTAGAATTAAAGCTCATAATTATCAGACAAGAATTAATAAAAAATTTCTTTATTTCAATATTTATCCTCAACTTAATAATTAACATCAAATCATTAAATTAGATTATCCCATTTTCCAAAATGATAATTTATAATTATAAACAATATTATCTACTTAATTTATTTATTTATCCTTTAATTAAGTAATCAATATTTAATTTAACAACTTTTAAAACTTAATGAATTTAAATTTAATAATTAATTTAGCACATTCATCTAACTATTTAATTAAATAATACTAATAATCTACTAAGGAAAAAATCAACATAATCATTAATGAGAACAACACATAAACAAAGATTAAAATAAATGACCAACACAAAACAATACCAAAGCAAAGACGGGATCATGGACAAGGACACCGTTAGACACAATAATGGGGTGACAAACTTGGATGGGGACACTTTCCTATCAACTCATTTTTTCAACTTCACACCCATTGGGTTTGTGGGACACGCTCAGACCTATCAACGTAGGTGGAGTCGGTGTCCAATACTTGCATCCTGCATGAAAACCAATGTCAAGTAACATATAAATCTCTAGTACATACACATTGTGAAAGGTAGTCACGGTGTAGTAGGGCACTCGCAAGCGAGTGATGCTACCCCATCCTTTCACCACGACCCACTAGAATACGCATCATAATCCACATCCAGAATAATCATAAAACCATCCCATTACAGCTTAGTACTACATTAAAAGCAATAACATATCTAGATAGTATGAACACCACATATCATATGTCATAAATTGTCATAAGTAGTATCAAGTGCATCCAACCAAGCTAAACAATAAATCCACACAAATCAAACTAGTGAAACAATCACCATCACGATCTCAAGTACACAACTCAACATAAAAGAGTATCTAGAAAGTAACAACAACATGAGGGCTATTATAGGAAGAATATCAAGGAAGATATGGTGATATAAAGGTGACCTCGTAATTCCATACTTTTAATAATTTTTATTTATAACTCAAGGAGAATTGTAATAGCTTACAAAAAAAGTGCAAGAAAATCAACTATTTTTTGTAAGCAAAGTAATATATTTAAAATTTATTATTCCAAGAGACATAACTATAGTAGAAGCAGGGGGTGGAGTGTGATCATGTAAGAGCCTTAACAAAAATTATGAAAGAGTGACATGCAAAAATAATAAAAATAAAATGTAAATATACATAATAAATTTAATAACTACACAATATTTATGTATATAGTTATTTTTATTTATCTATAGTAAATAAAATAATAAATAGCTATGCACTTTAGCAAATAAAAGAGTAGATATTTAAAAACTTAATAAATCTTGTGAGATTTGGTTGTATAACAAGAGCGGTAAGATCTAGTTGTTGAACATGAGCAGTAGGATGTTAGATGGTCATAAAGAGTAAGCTTTTCTTGATGGTTGATCTTTTTTTGTTTTTAAAAGAATGATGAATGAAGATGATGTAAAAGAAAATAAAATGGAAAAAGGGGTTGATGGTTTGCTATGGTTTTGTGATAGACCTTAAAGTATGAGTGATGTTTGGTGGATTTTTTGGAGATGATGCTAATTTTGGGACTCAAAGTGTATGAAACTCTAGACCAATATGTTAATACTCTATTTTTTAGAGGATATGTTGAAGATTTACTTGAACTAGCCTTGAGGTTGCAAGAAAATGTTAATATCTTAGAAATTGAGAGCAAAGGAATAATCCAAGTTGGTGTTTTGATTTGAATTCTAAAACTAGGTTGATTGCTTTGACTTGTAAATGGATGTGGAAAGATGCAAGTATGAACTGTTTGGTTGTCTGATTGTTTTTTTGTTTTCAAAAAAGATGGATAATTAACTAGTTTTGGATCAGTTTTCTAATTTGCAACAAAAATAGGATAATAGTGGCAATCCTTAAAACAGTAGCGATTGAAATTTAAAACAATAGTGGTCAAACCTAGAGGGGTATGTGCAGGATCATGATGGGCCAAAAAGTGGCAATATGATGGGTATTTGCAGGGTATGTGGCTGATGACTTCTTTTTTACCCAAAATTGATGAAATGAAAAGGGTTTTTAAAGGAGATTCTCAACTTTCCACCAATATAAATTATGCTTTACTTTGAATTTAATCAATAATTATTATTCATTTTCTATTAGAATTACGACTAAAGTCCTTATTGATAGGATGATTGAAAAACATCTATAACTTTCAAACGGTATCACATTTTTGGAATCCAAAACCTGTATCACATTCTATGCTTCACATATTATAGGATTAAAAAAAGAAAAAATCAATTTCATGAAGTTTTGACCAAGTTAAGGTGGTTAGACATACGAGTTTTTATATTTTTTAAAAGTTGTAATAAAAAAATCATAATTAATTATTTACTTTGAAAAAAATTACAAAAAAATATGGATCACATCTAGACATGAGTCCTCTACTTATGTCTAAAATATTATAAAAAAATATTATCATTAAATTATTGTGGTTAGGGTGGTCAGACAAACACCTACTTCTTATTTTTTCCCTAAAATTTAAGTACTTTTGCATTGAAATTTCAATTTTTCACTAGATAGATTTAAAAAAAAAAATAAACCTAGTAGTTTAGAAACTACATTCAATTTTCTACAGATTCTATTCTTACATATTTTTGAAATAATTTAGATAACTTTTCAAATTTTTATGTCAAGTTGTCTAACTCTGATTTTTTTGAATTTTTTTCCACTTAAGGGCCTATTTTTTCCATGATGATCCTGCACATACCCAGAGAAATAGTCCAGTCTTGGTTTCAAGTTGTGACTGGTAACATAGAAAACAATAGTGGTAATTTTGATAGAAGCGGCCCTATTTAGGGCAATAGTGGGTTATATACTCAAGGACAACTGTGACAGGTTTATCAAAAGCAGTCTTTGTTGCAATTTCTATGATTGGTGAAATAGTGAAGGAAAAAACAGTATGGGGGCAACCCTTTGGTGAAATGGTGGGGCTTCTTTCCTGTAGATCCAACAACCAAGGTTCAAACCTCGCGGGGTCGCTCTCTACCGTGTCAACAATGGAGTTTGTTATTTACTCTCATATTAAGGGGAGGTTCCTTGGTGAATTGGTGGGGCTTCTTGCTTGTAGTGCCAACAACCAAGGCCCAAACCTTAATATTAAATTTTTGGGCCGGTATTGGCATGGTCTAATGGTTTAAAGGTGGAACTATTGTTCTTTCCATCAAGGTTCAAACCCCGTTGGGGTGGTATTGTTGAATGGTTGTAATCCGGTTCATAGCTCTGGTCAAAAGCGTTTACCCCTTGAATAAAAAAAAGAAGGAAAAAGCAGTATATTTATCAAAAGTGGTAATCCTTAGGTCAATAGTGGCTGAAAAATAAGTCAACGGTGGCTAAAAATCAGACCAATAGTGGTAAAGTTTAGTACAAAATTGGAAAATTTATCAATGGCGGCCCTATTTCTCGTTTATTCCAGTTTTCTATGATGGCAGTTTGATGGATAATTTTCAAAAGTTTTAAATGTTTGTTTAATATGATGTTTTGATGGCAAGTGATGCATACAATAGATAATTTTGAGATCCAAATGAAATAACTTGTAAAATAATTAATCAACTCATCCTAAGTAGGTACGTTCTTTTAGGTAGGCTTACCTCATGTCACGAAGGGATGATTTTACATGAAACTTATGGAGTAAACCATAAATCAAACTTGGTAAGTAACTTCTTGGAACAAAAGTTCTAATGCTCCATTTTCAAGTTGAACATTTCAAAAAATAAAGATGGCTTCTAAAATAAGGTTTTTAGTGACACGCCATGAACACCGAGATGAATACTACCATTATATAAGCCACCTAAGGCATTAAACCATTCCTTCTTGGCCCATAAGTTCTAACAAGCATTAGGTATAGTATGTTATCATCACAGATTGAAGCTACTTTCATTTACATTTTTTCCACTTTTATATAGCCCGTTAGTAAACGTGCTTTTGTTTTAATATTTGCTTGTATGAGTTCTCCATTGCAGGATGTGTCTCATTAGTTGGCCCTTATCCTAAAAAGAAAATTGGGTGACCATAAAAATGAAAAATCCAAAAGTGTTTCTCATCACCTAGGATCATCAAAATATGTAGGGGGAGAGGGTACGCACTCGGCTCGCCAATCACAAAGAACACGGTATGTACCATTCATCATAGTTTCTTTTTAAGTCCTAAAATTTGAAGTGTGAAGATATCAATTTGATTTTTAAGTCCACCAAATTCAAATCATTTGAGACTTCAGGAAAAACATAGCAATGTACAAATCAAAATGGATTTGTTTAAATTTAAGCAACAAAGTTTTAGTATTCCTAATTTCCTTGTCTGTTTTAATGTGGTCAACAAAATGAAATGTGTTCGATTTTCAACAAAATAAATGTGTTTTGTGCATCAAAAAAATAAACTTTAGGCCTTGGTCAAAATAAAAACATTCAATTTTGGAGCACCAAATTGAAAATGAGAGTTGTCTTGTTCAATTTTATTAGCAATTAATTGAAAATGAGAGTTTCCTTGTTAATTTATTTAATCACCAAATTGAAAATGATATTTTTATTTGTTCATTTCTTAAGCACCAATTGAAAATGAGAGTTGTCTTTTTCCAATTCTTAAGCACCAAATTGAAAATCAGAGTTACCTTATTCAATTCTTAAACACCAATTGAAAATGAGAGTTTGCTTTGTTCATTTTTAGAAGTTCACCAATTGAAGTGTGGAAGTTGCACAGGTTCAATTTTTTAAAACACCAATTTGAAGTGTGTTCTAACTATGAAATCTTTTTAAAAAACTAAAGTGGCCTTGGACCATTAGCTAACCTTGCAATGACACCGTTAGTCATTCTCATGGAAACATGTGTCACACTCTTTCAAGGGCTACACAATCAATGTTAGAAACTTCCCAAAACCCCAAACAGTCAAACATTAACGTTATAAATCAGAAAAAATGCTTGCAGATTTAAAATAGAAAGAAGAACAATAGTAATATTTCAGAAAATAGTAGACTTCCTATTTGCAACAATAGCAGTCAAGTTTTTCAATAACAACGTAGAAAAGTGCAATTGCAGACCTGTTACAGACAACTATGGTTAGAATGTCAAAAGCGGTCCAGTTTAGTGTAGTAGTAGTTGGGAAAAGTGCAACCACGGTAGGAATGTGGAAACAACAACATTAAAACCATATAGCTTTCACATGAAAATTGTCAACAATGTTTTAGAAAAGATCATAAGTGTTTTGGAACCTGCAATTGTTTAAATAAACTCTCAAAAATGTTAATGTTAAGGACCTAGCTTGCACCAAGCATGCTAAATGTTGTAAGAGGCGATAAATCATTATGAAAGAAAATGAATTAGACTAATCTAATTCAAACAATCTATTAAGATCCAAAAAGCCATTACTCATGAAACGAAGCTCTAAAATTATGAAATCAAACAATGAAATCCTAAGATAACACAAACTAAACTCAAAACTTTAAAACATACACCATCCCATGTTAGAGTTGTGTTTGCATTGATGTTTCGATGTCAGATTGCTTGATTCAATACAAAGCCTCCATTTCTGATGTTACAAAAGCTTCAAGAATGTGCGTAAATGGTGAATTAGAATGTGAAGATGCCAATTCTCAAGTGTGCTCAAGAATTAGTTGTGTAGTGCTTCGCTATGTAAATTCTAGATGATTTGTGAGAGGGTAGAGGGTTATTTTATAGATTTCTTATTTCGAGATGAATGATCAAGATTTTGTAGTAAAAGATCTTAATCAACAATTGAGAACTATTGAGAGGAAATATATTGAAATAACTAGTGGATTTAAATTGCATAATCTGTGTGATTGAAGAAATCACTTGAGTTGAGTAGTTAGTGGGATTGAAGAATCAAGTTTCAAGTGTTTAGTGGGATTGCAAAATAGATGAGTTAGTCAATCGATTAGAGTGAGAAATAAGTGGTAATGATTTAATCAATCAAAAATGGATGAGGATAATTAATTAATTAGATAAATTAATTAATATTTAGGGATAACGTGCAAGTCATGTTTGACTTTAACAAATAAAGTCATTTTTTTTGTTGACTATGTTGAATGATGTTGAATAATTAATTTAATTATTTAGGTTTAGAGAAGGGAAAGTGATTTGATTTAAATTATTAATGACAATAATTTAATTTATTTAGATGAATAGGGTATACTAGCAACACAATTAAATAACTTGCATTAATTTAATTAGTTAGGAGTAATAAGGTTAAATTAGGATATTTATTAAATAAATGAGATTTATTTAATTAGTCAAAAATGATGATTGAGGATGAATTAATTAAATAATGTTAAATCACTTAATTAATAGACAAATATAAAATTTTATAATAATTAAATAATAATTTGTATTATTTAATCATTTAGGGAAGAAGGGTGAAAGTTAGTTAAATAGTGTTGTTTGCCAGTCATGACAATTT
Source organism: Sequoia sempervirens (assembly GCA_007258455.2). Classification (NCBI taxonomy): domain Eukaryota; kingdom Viridiplantae; phylum Streptophyta; class Pinopsida; order Cupressales; family Cupressaceae; genus Sequoia; species Sequoia sempervirens. The sequence goes on from VDFB02270651.1 coordinate 764,037,865, forward strand.
TAGGGTATCTGTAGGGTCTAAGAATTTTTTTTTAATATTATTAAAATTTTTTTGCATGTATTTTGGAGGGTCTTCCCAACTTGGTCATGGATTTTTGTTGGAGAATTTTTTGGAGCTTGTTTTTGAAGATTACAAGCAATTTGGACTATGTTTTGGTACCCATTCTTTGCTAGAATTTGAAGGTTATTGTTGCAGGAGTAGTTGTTTTCCTGGGAGGGTTGTGGAAATTATTATTGTAGTTTATTACAAGTTTGAGAAGATATCTAGAGTAGAAAATAGTATTTCAAGGGTTACAAGTTCATTGTGTTTTGATTTTCTAGAGAAAATTGTGAAAAGAGAGAAATTGATGCTTCAAGAAGTTGAGGCTTTGAAGAGCCCATATAGATGTGAATGATTTTTTTGAGCATATTAGAGTTCAAAGTCTGATTTTAGATGTTTCATATCAGTCTCAGGGGCTGCCATGATTGTAATTTAATTTTGCATTGATTTCTTGTAACCTTGATAATTGTTGGCAATAAAAAATTTACAATCTTGTTGTTGTTTTAACATTGTTTGAATCCAATTGGAGGAAGTGGTTTCTTATGAATTTGAGGTGATTTTTGAAGGTTTGGAACCATCTCTACATCAATAGGACTCACTTAGGTATGTTAAAATCTATCTAGATAGATAATGTCTCTATTTACAATAACAATTATGAATCAAATCTTGTGAAGAAATGGTGCTAAAATGTTATGTATCATTAGATTCTATCACATTTTTATCAATATCCATAGAAGAAATAAAAAGCATACAAGCATCATTGATAAGTATAGCAAGGGTATCCAAAAGGGAAGAAAACTTAGAGATAAAAACCCTAAAGGAAGAGAAAGTGCATATATGATGGTAAAATGCTTTCATAGACAATGTTATCTCATTCGTATGATAAAATGGACCATGAGTTAATCAAGAATAGAAGGATCATGTGTCACAAATTATATAAACATATTAAATTTTTTGAATGAATCATGAATAACTATCGAGGATAGAGGGCCATGAGAATCCGTGATGTAATACCTCACCTCTTGTGGCCTTATTGATCATATTAGTCATCAATGATTTATCCCCTATATTTTATGTTCTTTTGCATTGGACAATATACATTAGTGATTGATTTTCCTATACATTAAGTTGTTTATATTTGTTAACTAACTAACTATGGGTGTTGTGATTTTGTGTGATAGCCAAATGAGGTCTATTCCCTATCTGTGTAAGTATGTAATGATTGATATGTTTCGTTATTGGTAATATCATTATGTATATTAATGGATTTCATCATGTTAGGAGATTTTATATTATGAGTGTGAGTAAGTGAATATAAACTTGTAATGATTGATATTCAATATTTGGTTTTAGTAGTATTTGTTATAGGTTAAATAGATTATTGATAAGCAGTAATATTTTGATAATAAATAATATGATCAATTATTGCTTGCCTCTAAAAGGTATTATGCAAGAAGGAAGAGTTAAATTATCTATTACTTATGAATATTTAATTCCTTAGTTGATTATTATTAGAAGGTTATTTTTCATATACTACATGTTTCAATTACAATTAATTATAAGAAATACTGACGTTCCTTTTCTTGGTTAAGTAAACAGGTTAAAATTGGTCAATGTTGATGAAGGGGTCACATATCTACTTCCCTTTTGTTATTCTTGTGAATTCCTAGTCTTGTCAAGGTATGTGTTTTAACTTTTTTTTGTAAGGTTTGTTCATGTGTGAAAGGTTGTTTTATTAGACCTTTGAGTCACCTTTCTAAATGTGATTACTCATTGTATGTTTTGAGAAGTTCTTGTGTGGTATTAATTGTATAAAATGTTTCCTAGGTGTTAGTTCTATGGGTTAGGGGTCTTTATATTCCATAAAATCCCTTAAATAAAGTCTAAAACTCACTCTAATCCCCCAGTTATGAAAAGTGACGAAAATTGGAGTTGGTTGGGTGGTTGGGAAGTTATGGGGAGTTTGATGCCTTTTCCCTTCTATATTCTTTCTTTTGAAAGGAGAAGGGGCTTTTCTCTTTTTCTTGGCTTATCTCTTTTTCTTTGGTTTTACTTTTGTCCTTGGGATGCTTTCTCCTTTTGGGAAGGAGAATTCTTGGTGGAGATAGAGGAGAGGATGGGAGAGGAAGAATGTAAGAATGAGGCTCGGAGAAGGAGAGGCTATCAACTTTTGTATTTGCACTTAGTTGGTAAGGTCTACCCCTTTGTAGATCTTTTTTTAAGATGCATGAAATATTGCTTATTTTTTGGATTTATGTGCAACTTAATGTTAAATTTTTTTTGATGTATTTTTGAAATTACGTGTTTGGCAAGTTGTCTTGTTGGAGTTCCACCTTGTTTTAGTTTCTCCTAATGTGTATAGCTATTTAAGGGTTAGGGTGATGAATTATAGTATGGGTGTTTGCATTGTGCATAGTATGTGGTGTAATTTGTATAGAGAACCCTTGTGAATAATGGTGGGGTGTGTAAGGGAAAGCTATGTGACCCTTAGAGCTTGGGGGTGGATTGAGCATCAATCCTATGGTTGGGAGGAGAGCTTGTGGCCATATCATTTTTTTTTGTGTTGTCTTTTTCTTTCAGGTACATACATATTGAAGTTGGAATCAATGAGAGGCCAATAGAAGTTAGGATTCCAAAAATTGATATATACATCCTGTGAATTGGGAAAAAAATTCAAGTTCCAAACAGTAGAGTTTTGGGAAAATGTAACTGTTGGGTATGGTGATTGGTTCAATTTGCAAATGTGCTTGTTTTTTTCTATTAGATGCATGAATTCAAGAAAGACCTTAGGTATGTCTCAATCCCTTGTTATAAAGAAACTAATGTTGGGTAAATATAGTCTTTATAAGTGTAATTATGGTGGTCATTGGTGTAAATCTTTAAGGAAATAAAAGATTGAGTCTTGGGCATCAAACTCCACTCTTGTTGAGAGAACTTTTAAGAATGAATTAAATTCTTAAATTAGATATTCTCTTGTAGTAAAGTTAATAAAAGCATGTATTGAATACCTTCACAAATCTAAGTTCTAAGGAAAATTTATATATATACAATCTTTTCCTCTTTGAATTTCATTTCTTAATACAACTAGTTAAATTTAACATTTGATTTTTCAAAACAATAATTATATGTATTTAAAGATTAGATATAAATAACAAAATAAATAAACCTTATTATCATATATATTAATCTAAAAACAATTAAATTATTTTTTGACAATGAAATTTTAATTTAATCTCCTTATACCTAAATTGTCCCTTTTAATATAATTAAAATAATTAAATTTTATCAAATATATATGTATACATTTAAAAAGAAAGAAATAATATATTCCACATTCTCTTATGTAAGAAAGGTATAAAAGAAAGGATTACTCGAATGAATGCTTTTAGGTTTTAAAAGAAAGAACGTAAAGAAACTTCTAGTATGAATAAGTATGAAGGGGAATCGACCCCTTGGTCGAACCCTATATGGGGTCGACCATGGAGGGGTTCGGGCCCCCTTTTTACCCGTGTCGCCATAGGTTCGATTATAAGTGCATGGGATGTTTTTTTATATTTGGTTATAAAAGAAAATTAATACTAATTATTTTTAAAATGAAATAAAATGGGAAATGAAGATTATAATCATATTAATTAAAAGGGTAAATTGTTAAGGGATTTATCATTAGACTAGAGCATTGTCATTCAAGTCAAATTAAATTGGAAGTTTAAAATTTGTTAAAACTATTTATAAGTAGTAATCAAATTGGTAGCAATTGATAAATTAAAACTCAATGGTACTTTAGAGTCATATATTGTTATAACCTTTCCATAGCATTGTTCAAATATTGGTTTGAAGATGCCAGCTTATTAATTAATCTATTCATTTAATAGATTTTGATAATTGGTAATAGAAAGGTTAGTAAGAGAACTTAAGTTCACAAAGACCTTATTATAGTCCATCATTCCTTAATACTTCAATTTGTGTTATTTCAAGATGAGATTAATAATTCTAGTATCAATATAGATGCAAATCATCCTTAATAAAATGTTAATATAAAGCCTAATAAATCTTTAGTATTGAAGTAGTTTTTTAAATATTATCTTGTATAATATTTTATTTTGTAAAATTGAATTTCGATACAACGGATACCATGGCTGAGTGACAATGGCTTCCCAACGACCATTTTTCAGAAAGGGACAGGAATTTGTTTCATTCTGCCAACAATGGTTACATAAATCAGGTTTATTCTGCTCAGGGCCCCTCAGGAAATTCAAAAAGGTATCATGCAAGACACAGGGAGCCTCTTGTGAGGCATAGATTTAAAAGACCAAACTGGGCACTATTTCACTACAGTCGGCATTTGAACAAGACAAAGCAGGCCATTTTTTATATTTATGAAAATGAGAGACCACACATGCCGAGGGAAGATTTCCAAGGCAAACAATGAGAGGTAAATCTGAGGTTTCTGAATCGCTTGTACAAAGAAACTGAAGCTGATTATAGGCTCAATCAAAGAAAGGAAAATGAAGGGGTTAGGGTTCCAACGAAGAATAATATTGAAGGTCAAAAACACTCCCATGCAGCTAATGTCCCAAATCATTCAACAGATCCCCTCAATCCAACTAAAAAGACACATGCAGGGTGGGGAAATAATGAATATACAAAAGCACATGCTCAAAATGCAAATACAGATTTTCGAGGGAAAGAGTATCAAAAGCCCTAGCTACAAAATGCAAAAAGGGATGGTCATAATCATAAAGATATTTCAAAGCCATTTTTACAACATGCAAAACTAGACGATAGCGGATTTGCGAACCAACCGACCCAGGCTAAGAAGCATAATGGGTTTGGGAAGGTTTGGGTTAAAAGGCAAGAATCACAAAATCAGGTAGGGGCAGTTAAACCCCAAAGAAGAAGAAAAGTCCAATTAAAAAAATAAGAAGAAGGCCATAGGGGAAGGTGAAAGGACAAATATGCAATGGAAGTTGCAAGCCATTTCCTCGTCTGAAGCTATAGAGTAGCAAAACACGAAAAGCCAAAAGGGACTGGAGCAAAATGTTGTTGTCAGTATTACTTTTTCAAAGGACTTGTTGCAAGATCAAATTTAGGACCTTCGCCACTGGGCCTTAGTTTGTAAGTTTTTGAACCTTATTCTAGATATACATACATTGAAAGATTTGTTATATGATGAATGGGTAGGGGTTTCAAAAGTCTTCTATTTAGATCAAAAGGAGAGAGTTTTTATTGTACTTTTTCATTTAAAAGATCAGAGGGATTTCGTTTACAAAGTGAAATCTTTGATATATGAAGGTTTAGGTTTATGCATGAATCCCTCGGTTCACAATTTTAAAGTAGAGCAATTTATGTCAAAATTTGTACTAGCATGGGTTCAATTAAATTTTTTTCCTCTCGAGTACAAGGAACTTATGCTGATAGAAATCTTGGCAAATCATATTAGCATTTTTCTTCAACATGTGATAAAAAAAAAATTGATCATCCCACACAACCTATTAGGGTTTGCATATTGCTAGATACTACAAAGTCGTTCCCTGATCAAATCCATATAAACTCTAAGTTTGGCTTATGGATTCAAGAGAATATAGTAGAAATTCAACAAAAATGCATTATTTGTCACTCTAAGGAGCATTTGAAAGTTTTTTGCCCTAATATTGATAGGTGTCAAAAGAAAGAGAGCTCTTTACAATCTCCAAATACTAAAACTTAATCATGTATTCCTAATAAGTGAACAGAGAATGAAGTGACAAGAGATACGGTAAATAGGAATGATCCAAAAAAGAAAAAATAATCTTACAACATCAATCTAATTCATAAATTGCAAGTCTAAGCATGATCAATTCGAAAGGTTCTCATTCTCATTCACAGGAAAATGTTTAGGTTGGGCAAGTTTATCAACATAGCAAGAGTGGTAGCATGGATGATTTGGGGAATTTTCCATCTAAAGCAACATTTTCAATTGATCAGTTATTAACATTAGTCTGCCAATATATGTTCAATGGATTGCCGAACCAGATTTCATGCACTTCATGGGGAAACGATCCATCTATTCTGGTCACACCTAATCTTTTAAATGAGAGGAATGATAAAACTGGCAAAGGAGGTCCATCAAATACTAGAAGGGAATGAGATTCACAAGATATAATCTTAGGACAATAGATTGCTTCTTCTCAGTGGGAGGTACTTGCAAGAGAATGGGATTCACAAGATCTAAGCTTAGGAAAATAGTTTGCTTCTTCTTAGGTGGAGGTACTTCCTCAAAACTTGCTTACATCAATTAGTTCAAAACTATTTGATGAAATTGCAGATGAATTCCTCAATGAAGAACTAGTAGTAGAGGAAAGGTTGAATCCTCTATAGGATGATCATTTTCCAATGATCGCTAAGGAAGAATTGCAGTTTGAGGTACGTGTGGATGATAAAATAGAAACAAAGGAAGATATGGTGTATCAGTTTGATTATTCCCAAACTTTATCCATAGCTCAAATGATTGTTAGTTAGTTTCCTATCAAGAAATCCCCGGGAAAAAGAGGAAGAAAATATAAAGAAAAAAAATTACAAGAGGAAATTGAGGTAGGCATGCAGACTACATTAAATGGAAGATTTTTAGTTAATAAGAGGTTGAAGAGAGCATGCTTCTCTCCTTATACAAAATGAAGATAATTTTGTGGAATGTTACCTGGGCATCAATGCCCCTGACAAGATATCCCACATCAATCATCAGATTGACTCATGTGGGGTAGATGTGGTAGTGATGCGAGAGACAAAGTTATCAACAGAATCCTACGAAGTGATAGTAATGAAATGGGGCAAATGGAAGTCTCTTCATGTCCCAACACAAGGGGCATCAAGAGGGTTAATTACATTATGGAATCCCAAGTCAGTAGTAGTAGAAGCTTTGGGATGGGATAGTCGCCATTTAACAAAAGTAGAGTCTTTTGACTTACGCGTTAGACTCATTAGTGTCTATGGACCAACGACAACTCAAGACAAGAAAAGATTGTGGGATAATCTAACAAATATTATTCATAGTTTGGGGAATGAGAAGGTGGTAGTGACTCGGGATTTTAATGCTATAGTATCTCTTAATGAGAATCATGTAGGTATTTTTCCACCTCAGAAAACAATGGCATATTTTGGGAATTTTATTGTGAATAATGCATTAAGGGATGTGCAACCAGAGAAAGGAATTTTCACTTGGATGAACAAGAAAAGAGACTTTTCACAAATAGAACTTTGTGCATTTATATAGATTTTTGACTACTCCTAATTGGGTTTTGAAGCCTTCCATTTTATCCTCACAAATACTTCCTTTTATATTCTTGGATCATTATGCAATTTCGTTATTGATAATGAACGAGAATATGATCCCACAGCACAAGCCTTCCTTCAAATTTGAGAAGATGGGGTTCAGAAATCCACTATTCTTACCCTTGTTAAGAAAATGGTGGGTGAGTGCACCATAGTAAAGGGGCACTAAAATGTTTCAGCTATTTAAGTAATTGCAGTATATTAAGGGGCAGATCAAAACTTGGAATGTGCAAGTGTTCAAAAATGTTTTTGAACAAAAAGAGAAAGTACCAAAACATTTAACAGAATTTCACGAGCATATGATTCAAAATGGGATGTATTAGTCTTCATATGAAAAACAAAAAAATCTGCAACTGATTTGGGAAGAATTGGGAAAAAGAGAGGAAATTTATTGGCATCAAAAATCAAGAGAGCTATGGTTGAGAGAAGAAGATCATAATACAAAGTTTTTTCATGCTTCAGCCCAACAAAAAAGAGTAGCAAAAACCATTTTTTCAATTCAGGACATATAGATACAGGTAGGTAGCTGGCAAGTGCAAATGAAATTCAAGAAAGAGTAAAGTTTTTTAAGCAATTTCTTGCTCCTCTTAAGACACCTTCTTTTCAAGGAAACCAAGATGATCAAGATCTCTTGGCAACAATACCAAGCCTCATCTCTCAGAAAGATAATGCTGATTTAATAAATCCTTTTACATTAGAAGAATTGAGAAAGGCGGTCTTTTCACTTGCACCAGATAAGGCTCATGGACCTAATGGTTTCACTCCTCTATTCTTTCAAAAATGTTGGGATGTAGTAGGTTTTGATCTGCTCTTAGACTTAGAAGAATCAAGGAAATCTGGCATGATATTGAAGCACTTTAATGTCACTAATATTGTTGTTTTGCTAAAGACAAAGGAACCAAATCCCTTTTCTAAATTTAGACCCATCTCACTTTGTAACATGGTGTACAAAATCTTCACAAAGGTAATTTATCAGCGATTACAACATCTAATTCCAAAATTCATCTCACAAGAATAGGGTGGTTTGTACCAGGTAGAGAAATAGTAGAAGGGGATTTGGTAGCACATGAGGTTCTTCACTCTATTAGAACAAATCAATTGTCACTAGTTATTATAAATCTAGACATGGTGAAAGCATACAACAGGGTTGATTGGAGTTTTCTCATGAAATTTTTGAACAAAATTGGGTTTTTCAATAAGTGGCACAAATGGATTTTATCTTGCTTATTAGGAGTATTTTTTTCTATAATCATCAATGGGTCTCCTTCTCGGTTTTTTAGAGATACACAAGGTTTAAGGTAAGGTGACCCTCTTTCCCCTTTTCTTTATATAATTATGGTTGAAGCCTTGAGTAGGACAATAAAGGAGAAGCATAATTAGGGCTTATGGCAAGGGATACACATACCTCAAACTAATTTGTCAGTCACACATAATCTCTTTGCGGATGATACCTTGTTGTATGGTAAAGTGAGTGTTGTTGAAGGGGTATGTGCAGGATCATGATGGGCCAAAAAGTGGCAATATGATGGGTATGTGTAGGGTATGTGGATGTTGACCTTTCTTTTACCCAAAATTGATGAAATGAAAAGGGTTTTTAAAGGAGATTCTCAACTTTCCACCAATATAAATTATGCTTTACTTTGAATTTAATAAATAATTATTATTAATTTTCTATTTAAATTATGACTAAAGTCCTTATTGATAATGATTGAAAACATCTATAGCTTTCAAATAGTATCACATTTTTGAATCCAAAACATGCATCACATTCTATGCTTCATATACTATAGGATTAAAAAGAAAAATTGAATTTCATGAAGTTTTGACCAAGTTAAGATGGTCAAACATCAAAGTTTTTATATTTTTAAAAATTTGTAATAAAAAATCATAGTTAATCATTTACTTGCAAAAAATTACAAAAAAATATGCATCACATCAGGACAGGAGTCCTCTACTTATATGTAAAATCTTATAAAAAAAATTATCATTTTATTTTGGTTAGGGTGGTCAGACAAACACCTACTTCTTATTTTTTCCTTGAAATTTAAGTACTATTCCATTGAAATTTCAAATTTTCACCAAATAGATTTTTTTGTTTTTAAATAAGCTTAGTAGTTTAGAAACTACATTCAATTTTCTACAGATTCTAGTCTTACATATTTTTGAAACAATATAGATAACTTCTTCAAATTTTTACGTCAAGTTTCCTAACTTTGATTTTTTTGAAATTTTTACCACTTAAGGACCTATTTTTTCCATGATGATCCTACACATACCGGAAGACATGTAGATAAATAAGGTTTTGGACAAGTATTTTGTGGTGTCAGGACAAAATATAAATGCTTAAAAATCAAAAGTGTATGTTCTCAATACTAAAGCAACCATAAAAAGAAAGATTATTTATATTCTAGGTTTTCAAGAGGCAAGTTTACCATGTAAGTATTTGGGTATACCTTTATTTATGGGTGCAAATAATTCATCAGATTGGGATAGAGTCATAGATAGGATTAAATTGAAAATTAGTGCATGGAAAGCCTGTTGGTTGTCTTTATCAGGCTATATTCTTTTGATAAAAACAGTATTGTCAACATCCTAATTATTTCATTTCAGTCCTTAAGGCCCCTAAAATAGTAGTTGATCAAATAGAGAAAGTTATTAGGGGCTTTTTATGGAAAGGAAACATGAATGATGTTTAAAAAATTCCTTTAATTTCTTTGGATAGTATGTCTTCAGAGAAAATTAAAGGTGGAGTGGGATTGCACAACATTTCAAAACACAATATAGCCTTTGGGGGAAAATTGATTTGGCAAATATATACCAAGCTAGAGTCAAAATGGTGTGCAATAATGTAGGAAAAGTATCTTGATGGTCAAAATTCATCAAGAATTTTCACAATTTCTAATCCTCCTATAGGTTCTGCCATGTGGAACTTTATGTTATCTTACAGAAAAGTAGTAACAACATATATTTCTTGGGAGGTAAATAATGGGGAAGAAGTGAATTTTTGGGTTGACTCTTGGAATGGTCATCCACCATTGATTAATTTTCAAGGGATTCAAGAAATTATTCTAGTTCTATCTCATTCATGAGGTCCAAATTAATTGATTATGTAAGTGCAGTAGAGCTTTCTTCAAGAAGGGTACTATGGAAATACTTTTTAGGCACACAGTTAATGAATGAACAAAAGAACTACTTGCACCAAATTTTGGCTGCAAGAATAGTTTTCTTATTAGCAAAGGTTGATTGTGTTATTTGGGCACCATCAAAATATGGTAATTATTCAGTCAAAGAAGGCTATAAAGTGGTCCTAAACAAGGAAATTCATTTTCAATCTCAGAGATCATATCCATTTTGTTGGAATAATGTGGTGCTACTGAAAGCAGGGAATTTTGCATGGCTGGTATTGAGGAAAAGAGTGCTCACAAGTGATCATCTTGTTAAATTGGGAATAAAAAACCCCTTTAGTTGTGTTCTATGTGGTAAGAGTCTGGAGACTTCTGATCATCTATTTTTTCAATGTACATTTTCTCAATGTTGTTGGGAATTCGTTATACAAAAGATGAGCTTTCATGCGTTGTTTCCAAACTCAGTATGGGATCTCTTTTCTTCATGGCCTGTATTATATAAGTCTTCAATTTTTGCTTGCATTTTGCGTCTAATTCCAGCTGCAGTGATCCAGTCCATTTGGTAGGAACGAAACAAGCACATCTTTAGAAAAGTATCAACTTCAAATTAGTATGTCCATGAAACCATTGAAAAATTAGTTATATAGAAGCAGTTAATGCATGTGTCCATGATCACAAGAATGTGAATCTTTGTTCACTTCATGGGACCATATTATTCTTAAGAGTTGGAAAGGCATTAATCTACCTTTCAAAGGGAGTATGTTGCAACCTAATAAGTTGAAGGTGGACAAAAGTTTAATCAAATGGCAACCACCAATAACAGGATTTTATAAACTTAATTTTGATGGTGCATCAAAAGGGAATCCAGGCACTTCAGGGGTAGGAAATTGCATTAGAGACTCTTGGGGAAAATTGAAGGTAGCTAGATCAATTGCTTTATCATCTGGGATGAATAATATGGAAAAATAAATGGCCATTCTTTATGGTCTGCAACTAGCAAGGTACCTCCAAATCAACAAAAATCATATTGAAGGAGATTCATTAGTAGTTGTTAACATGTGTAAGGAAAGGCAATGTCATAATTGACATCTAAGGTATATATTGCAAAATGTATGGAAACTAATGGACAAGTTTGAACTCTATTAGATTTCTCATACATATCATGAATGAAACATGCTTGCAAACCATTTAGCAAATATGGGGTGCCAAAAAAAAGAGGTATTCATAATGGAAAATGATGTTAAATTGAAATTGTTCTCTGATCTGCAAGAAATAATAAATCAAGAAGGTATAGATAAATTTAACTAAGTTTGGGTAGCATGGGGTGGATTTGAGTTTAAAGTGCCCTACTAAGATCGTGAGAAAAATTTGTAACAAGCTAATAGCTCTCATATGACAAACTCAAAACTTTTGAAAATTATAGTAGGCACTTTTCCAATAGTAATAGAATTGGTGGCAATTCAAAAATATTCTCAAGGGGTTAAAAATTTTGATTTCCTTAAAGGGATTTTAAATGTGGGGAAGTTTATAAATTTTGATGATCAGTAGTCTATGATTATGAAATGAAATTATCATACATGATTTAGATAGCTTGCCATTTTCTAGTGTCAACATAGGCTTAGTGTTCATTGGGATTTATTTAATATAATGTGCATGAAAGATTCAAAAAATGTGAAGAAACAGTGGTTTGTGCTAAAGAAGCATTAGAGTCTTTTCACAGTGGCACATGACAATCTAGAGGAAGAGTTAGACTGCCATGTTTTAATTTCTAATGATTTCATTTTCTTTTGAAACATTGTGTTCTTTTCTTATTTTGATCGGTAGGACTATGCTCTATCGGTGGAACCTTGTTCTCTACCCCAATGATGATCTGATGAGTCTTCATCACCATGGCATTGCTTGGTCAACGAGACTCCAAAGGTTTTCCCCACGATGACTCAATAGTTTGGTGTTCACGGTTTATTCTATCGATAGGATTTTACTCTATCAATGGGACTGCAAGTTGCATCCAAACGATAAGACGATAATGTTCCTTTGTCGACAGGACTGGAGGTCATCGCTAGGATGTTCAACTTGGTCTCCCCAATGAAACAATGACTGTGGTTGGACCTGAGATGATAGGTGGAAAGTGGTAGTTGGAGCTAGCTTGGCTATGGATTCTCATCGACTACATTTTGTTCTTTTCTTCTTTTGATCGGCGAGACTATGCTCTATCGATAGAACCTTGTTTGCTACCCCAACAATGATCTGATGAGTCTTCATTGCTATGACATTTCTTAGTTAGTGGGACTCCAAAGGTTGTCCCTGCGACAACCCGACGGTTTGGTGTTATTGGCTTGTTCTATCAGCATGAGTTTACTCTATCGGTGGGATTGTGAGTCATGTCTCAACGATAGGATGATAATGTTCCTTCGTTGGCAGGACTGGAGGTCTTGGTCTCCCTAATGGAAAAATGATCGTGGTTGGACTCGAGCTAAAAGGTGGAAAGTGGTAGTTGGAGATGGCTTGGCTATGAGTGCTCATCGATTGGTTAGTACTTCATAGGCTAATCGTCGCCCGACATGACTCCATCTCTAGGACATGAAAGTTGGTCATGTTGATAGACTGATGTATTGTGAATTATTTGAATGGTAATATGAAAATTGGTAGGATATTTTCATATTAGTGGGATGTTTGAAGTTATTCCAGCGATTTCCTGATAAGAAAATTGTTGATTGGCAGTTCATTTGCCGGAAGAAAATAAGGTGCCAGTGGACCAAATGGAAGAACATTTTTTTCTTGAAGTCTATTTTTGCTGACAATATGGATTTTTAGAACTAGTATTATTGGTTCTTGAAGTCTTTTTTGTTGATAATATGGGGTTTTATAGTTAATATTCTAGGAGAAACATTTTCTAATATGCTAGATTTTTTGGGGTTAATGGCTTCAATTTAGATACAATTATATTTTAGTTAGAATAGGTGGTGTTAAGGGATTAATATGATTGATAAGAGTCATTATATATCAAGAACTTTTGTAAATTTCTTATGAAAATATATAAATATATACAAGCATATTGCTTTTTGCCAAAAAAAAAATTATTTTATGGATTTGGGTGAAACTGGTAGTTTCAAGTGTCTAATTTAGGCTCAAACTCATTTGATAATTTTTGTATTAAGTGAGTTTTGTGCATCACTAGTTGCTTGATAATATAACCAATTTTTAAAAAGTATTTCTATATGGCATTTTTCAACATATTTTGTATTGCATATACTTGATATTATATGCCTATACGGTATTCTTGTAAGCCTATATGGCTATTTTTTATATATTTTATACTCATATCGACATATATTGGTGTATGCCTACATGAATATTTGGTTAATACAAATCTTTTTTATTGATGGTGTACATATTTGCATTATATAAAATCCATGCTTCAATACATATTTATAGATGGTTTACTTTAAATGTTTAAAATCCAAGTGTTTTCCATGCACTCTTCTTTTCTATAATTGTATGTATATAATAAATTTTGAACATTATTCTCCTATAAGATTATTCAACATTAAATCAATCATATAAACACAAATAAACAACTAACTTCATCCACCTTTAACATCATCATTTTTGCTAATAAACAATACACGAATAAACAATACACAACTAATAAAATTTAGCCTCTCATGTGAGAAAATAACAACTAACTTCATCCACCTTTGTCTAGTTCAATTTTTTTATTCTATTTGATAAGATCCAAACACATAATAGATAATGTAGAAAAACATATCATACACAACACAAGAGATGTTTATGAACTAAAATAGCCTAACTTATCCAATAAATGCAAAAATAGAATACACCATTGAGGTAGAGTAACATTGTAAAATACTAAAGCATGAAGAATACACTCCAAACTATCCTTGGAAACATGTACTATGCAGCCCACATATCCTTAAAATTATGTACACCTCCTTTAAATAGGCATCCCCTTGATAACATAATGGAAGGGTATACCACTAAGTCTCATATATGTCTACTTATTGTCTAATAAAATTGTTTACTCAAATTTACAAATGACCTATAATAACTAACTTAATGGATGTGTGCCATATGTTAACATCTCCATCGACTTATATTTGAATTAAAATATCACACTATTCGATGCATAATAATCTTTACTTTTTAAGGGAACATGCAGACTTCACATTGCATGTATAAATAATATGACAAGAATTTCAACGTTGAAATTCCCGTGTGTCTTTATTAGAGCAGTAAAGATCCTAGTCTAGGTTTTGCAATGACCTCAAGTGGTACACTCTTTATTGTATACCCTAAAGCTTCAACCATGTCAGAATCCTCTAGTTTTTCTTTGGGAAGAGGAGACCAATTAAAAATATGGATCAAACGAGCCAAACTTAGCAAAACCACTTTCATTCCAAAAGTTGCTCCTGGACAACCTCTTCGTCCTACTCCAAAAGGGATAATTTTACAATTAGGATCATAAAGGTTGTGTATTGTTTAGTTGTGTAAAAGTTGGGACATGACACATGATGTAAAAATAAGAATCTATCCAAGGAAGAGAAATGTAGGGTTCACAATATTATGCAATAAAGACTCAAAAACTATAATAGATATAGGTAAATGGTATAAGATTGATCTTTAATAGAAAGTTAATTCTCAATCAAATCTAAAACAAGTGTAAAATATAAACTCTAATGATAATGTAGGGGTTAATTGGGTACATAATATATAGGATATGTGAATAAACACACCATACCCTAAATTGATAATGTATCGCAAAAGCACAAGGATGGAAAAGAAAGGTTTGATTTAAAAAATATATAAAAGAAAAAGAAAAGTTGAAACAAAAATAGTAATAATAAGAAACCCAATTAGGAAACCATGTTATGTAAGATTAGACAAATTCATCAAAATATAAAGGTAAATATCAAATTTATTGATGTAATTAATTACATAACTTGATAGTTAGAGGTCTATTGGTGACCATGTGTTTTATTTGTTTGATACTGTCATCAATTGAATGGATAAGAGGCATCTTATGATTGCTTTGTCCACTACTAAAATAGAATAAATGACTGCTACACCAACTTAAAAAAGACAATTTAATTATGCATAAAATTTAGCCTCTCATGTGAGAAAATAACAACTAACTTCATCCACCTTTGTCTAGTTCAATTTTTTTATTCTATTTGATAAGATCCAAACACATAATAGATAATGTAGAAAAACATATCATACAAAACACAAGAGATGTTTATGAACTAAAATAGCCTAACTTATCCAATAAATGCAAAAATAGAATACACCATTGAGGTAGAGTAACATTGTAAAATACTAAAGAGTGAAGAATACACTCCAAACTATCCTTGGAAACATGTACTATGCAGCCCACATATCCTTAAAATTCTATACACCTCCTTTAAATAGGCATCCCCTTGATAACATAATGGAAGGGTATACCACTAAGTCTCATATATGTCTACTTATTGTCTAATAAAATTGTTTACTCAAATTTACAAATGACCTATAATAACTAACTTAATGGATGTGTACCATATGTTAACATCTCCATCGACTTATATTTGAATTAAAATATCACACTATTCGATACATAATAATCTTTACTTTTTAAGGGAACATGCAGACTTCACATTGCATGTATAAATAATATGACAAGAATTTCAACGTTGAAATTCCCGTGTGTCTTTATTAGAGCAGTAAAGATCCTAGTCTAGGTTTTGCAATGGCCTCAAGTGGTACAGTCTTTATTGTATACCCTAAAGCTTCAACCATGTCAGAATCCTCTAGTTTTTCTTTGGGAAGAGGAGACCAATTAAAAATATGGATCAAACGAGCCAAACTTAGCAAAACCACTTTCATTCCAAAAGTTGCTCCTGGACAACCTCTTCGTCCTACTCCAAAAGGGATAATTTTAAAATTAGGATCATAAAGGTTGTGTATTGTTTAGTTGTGTAAAAGTTGGGACATGACACATGATGTAAAAATAAGAATCTATCCAAGGAAGAGAAATGTAGGGTTCACAATATTATGCAATAAAGACTCAAAAACTATAATAGATATATGTAAATGGTATAAGATTGATCTTTAATAGAAAGTTAATTCTCAATCAAATCTAAAACAAGTGTAAAATATAAACTCTAATGATAATGTAGGGGTGAATTGGGTACATAATATATAGGATATGTGAATAAACACACCATACCCTAAACTGATAATGTATCGCAAAAGCACAAGGATGGAAAAGAAAGGTTAGATTTAAAAAATATATAAAAGAAAGAAAAAAAGTTGAAACAAACATAGTAATAATAAGAAACCCAATTAGGAAACCATATTATGTAAGATTAGACAAATTCATCAAAATATAAAGGTAAATATCAAATTTATTGATGTAATTAATTACATAACTTGATAGTTAGAGGTCTGTTTTATTTGTTTTACTACTAAAATAGAATAAATGACTGCTACACCAACTTGAAAAAGACAATTTAATTATTCAAACTATACATGTTTTGATTACATCGGGGTCTAAATTCAGACCAGACGTCAAAGTTAGAACATTATATATTTGTTCTATGCTTGACCAAGAGTCGTGTCAATGATATAAAAAACATAAATCTTTAATCAGACAAATGCTCTAAGAAATTTATATTCACTTTAGTATACGAATACAAATCTTCTATTAATTATGCTACATCACATTATCCGAACAAATTTAACGACAAAAATGGAAACCTAAAGTAGATCGGTTAAGAATCTTGAACAAGCATGTTCCAGCATAAAATGCATTTAATATGTCCTGGATCCGTCCCCTTTGCTTTATATGAAAATAACATACATTACAAACAAATTAACCATCTCATTTGATAATCTCAATGGTTCACATAATACAAAGTTTATCGTCAATGTAAATCTGCAGTGGGACAACATAATAAACAATGCTGTCGGTGGATTTAAAGTGCACAGAGAAGCGTAGATATTTCTCACAGTCTATATAAACGCATACGGTTCATATGCATTTACAACACTTACATTCTATTTTGGGCGAGGAGGAAAGAAAAAGGAAGCTCTGAATAACTGTCTCTCAGGTTGGTTCGTAAAATTTCTGGGCTGTTATATGTCTGGTTTTTCAATCAGTAATAACTTATATTAGAATACAAATTACCTTCGAAAACAAGGAAAACTACCCATTTAAGAATTGCAATGGGGTTGCCCATATTAGGAGAAAAAAGAAATCAATTAATTACAGATAACATAGGATAGAGGAAGAAGTTATTGGAGGTGGGTGGGGTTTTCATTTTTGTTTAGATGTTATATCATTGTGTATTGGTTGATTATTAGATACAAAACAACTTTTAGTTATAGTTTTTATGATTGGATTTGCAAGTGAATATAGTGATGTAATCATGATCGTTCATGATTATCGATTATGACTAGTAGTAGATGCTAGTTCACTTCCATGGTACAATTTTAAAGCCATGCTACAGTATGTACATTATTTTGGTTGCCATTGTTTGATGCCATTAGAAAGTGAATGTTGTTTTTATTTTTCTAATTAGTTTTTTCTTGAATATTTATGGTAGTGTTTCATATCTAGTAATGACATGTGGATTTTCCGTTCAAATAAATGTTACATTTCATTTATCGAGTTGTGGGCTTATGCCCTCCCTAGTTTCTTCTGAGGTAATATGTGGAGTTTCCATAAAAGTACTTGATATTAAGTGGGCATGCTCTATGTTTTTTGTTGTACATTATGTTTCTCCATGAGAGCTGTTGCAAGGTAAGGATTGATGTTACTTTTCTTAATATGTGTAATTATGAGAGATAACCCTTTTTGTTCATCCAATACTTAAGCCTCCATTTATTAACCATCTCTAGATTATTGATTAATTATATATACTAGTGGAAAATTTTATAATAGTTTTAACATTTCTCTTTGTATATTGAATTTAACTTCTATTCCTAAAATTTCATAAGAATTCAATAAATTTAACTATGGGTTCTTTTGGATTTTAGGTAAACATCTTTGTGCAGTGCGTATTCATTTCATCTCAAAGGAGGGTTTGTATCAAGTACAAAATGAGCTCAAGATTTGTAGATCCAATAAGAATCCTAATAGAGCATTTTCTTGGTAATTGGACTCAATACTTGTTTTTTTCAATTACTCTACCAATATATCTCCAAACTTTGCTCAAATGGAAGAGAAGAAAACATTTGAATCTTCCTCTTGGTCCATGAAGATGGCCCATTGTGGGAAACTTGTTACAAATTGGAAATATTCCTCATTTAGGTATGCAAAAATTTACTCAAAAATATGGTCCCCTTGTTTACATTCACATTGGAATGGTACCCACAGTTGTCATAGATGACCCTAAATATGTAAAGGATTTCTTGTTAAAGAAAGACCATTTTTTTGCTTCAAGGCCCAAGAACATTGCTTTAGAACACTTCACATTTGGGGGAAATGACATTGCTTTTGCTCCATATGCTCCACATTGGAAGGAAGTGGGAATAATTTGCTTAATGGAGCTTTTGAGTCCAAAGAAGATAAAATATTTTAGACAAGGAAGAATTGAAGAAGTCCAGTGCATGGAGGAGGATGTATATAGGGCATCTTTTGAAGGTAAAAGTATTAACATGAGAAACCTTTTTGGGGCTCTCACAAGCAATGTTATTGCTAGGATGGCATTGGGCCAAATATTTTTTGGCCTAAAAGGTGTAGGTCTCGAGGTAGCTATTGAACACAAGAATAAAATTTATGAGTCATTTTCTCTTATTAATGCATTCAATATTGGTGATTATCTTCCATTCTTGAGGCCTTTAGATCTACAAGGACATGAAAGACAAATGAAAGAAATAATGAAGTGGGTTGACAACTTATATGGTTCAATAATTCAAGAGCGATGTCTTGACCTAAAGAAAAAAAGTGAAACAAGACCCTCAAACTTTGTTCACACACTACTAGAAGCTAAAATTCAAGACAAGAATTTAAACATGATGAAGATCAAAGTCATTCTCATTGTAAGTTCAAACAATTCTCTATTAATATTTATTTCTTTGGATACTATCTTAATGAATGTGTCTTTGTGTCATGTAAAACATTTTAATTAATTAAATCACCATTATGAATGGTACTAGGATATGGGAGTATGAGTTCACTCTTAGTTTGGAATAGTATAATGAGGGGAAAAGAATTCTTGAAAACTAAAAATACTAATAAAAAATGATTGTTTTATATATATTACTAGATATTTTAAACTTATTAATAGGGTATTTCATGAAGAAAAACCATTGAATCCTTGATCTTTTTATTGATTTCTCTTGTGATCAATATTTTAAATGAAAATACTAACAATTTCTCATCCATAGGATATATTTGCTACAGGAATAGATACATCTTCTACCACCAGTGAATGGGAAATGGCTGAGCTATTAAGGCACCCTGAATATATGACCAAAGTACGTAATGAAATCGATGCAGTTGTCAGTCATGGGCACCATGTAGAAGAGTCTAATTTGGCACATTTGAAATATCTTAGGGCTATTGTTAAGGAAGTATTTAGGCTTCATCCCATGGGTGGATTTATTATTCTTCACATATCCATGGAAGACACAAAAGTACAAGGCTTTGACATACCAAAAGATACAAAGATCCTTATCGAGACTTATTCATTGGGAAGGAATCCAACAGTTTGGTTGAACCCTAATGATTTTAATCCTAAAAAGTTCATCACTGATGACATGGACCATGTGGAATTTAATGATCCTAATTCTAAAATTATCCCTTTTGGAGTAGGATGAAGAGGTTGTCCAGGAGCATCTTTTGGAATGAAAGTGGTTTTGCTAAGTTTGGCTCGTTTGATCCATCTTTTTAATTGGTCTCCTCTTCCCAAAGAGAAACTAGAGGATTATGACATGGTTGAAGCTTTAGGGTATACAATAAAGAGTGTACCACTTGAGGCCATTGCAAAACCTAGACTAGGATCTTTACTACTCTAATAAAGACACACGGGAATTTCAATGTTGAAATTCTTGTCATATTATTTATACATGCAATGTGAAGTCTGCATGTTCCCTTAAAAAGTAAAGATTATTATGTATCGAATAGTGTGATATTTTAATTCAAATATAATTCGATGGAGATGTTAACATATGGCACACATCCGTTAACTTAGTTATTATAGGTCATTTGTAAATTTGAGTAAACAATTTTATTAGACAATAAGTAGACATATATGAGACTTAGTGGTATACCCTTCCATTATGTTATCAAGGGGATGCCTATTTAAAGGAGGTGTATAGAATTTTAAGGATATGTGGGCTGCATAGTACATGTTTCCAAGGATAGTTTGGATTGTATTCTTCACTCTTTAGTATTTTACAATGTTACTCTACCTTAATGGTGTATTCTATTTTTGCATTTATTGGATAAGTTAGGCTATTTTAGTTCATAAACATCTCTTGTGTTGTGTATGATATATTTTTCTACATTATCTATTATGTGTTTGGATCTTATCAAATAGAATAAAAAAATTTAACTAGACAAAGTGGGATGAAGTTAATTGTTGTTTTCTCATGAAAGGCTAAATTTTATGCATAGGTCCATTTGCTTCAAATAGTTATCCATTACAAGGATTCTAAATATATTGGAAAGAGGACTTCAAGATCCTTTTGCAAATGTATTGCATTAATGATTTGGAGGAGTATCAAGAAGGGAGATATGGTGATATGAAGGTGGCCATGTAATTATATTTTTTAATAAAAAATTTATTCACAAATTTAGGGAAATTGTAATATCTTGCAAAAAAGGTGCGAAAGTCAACTTCTATTTTTTTTAAGAAAAACAATATTTTTAGATTTTATTATAGCAAGAGGCATAATTATAGTGGTAGCAAGGGGTGGAGTGTAATGTTGTAAATGCCTTAAAAAAAAATTGACAAAGAGATGACATACAAAAATAATAAAAATAATATAAAATGTAAACCTACATAAAAAAGTTCAATAACACTACAAAATATTTATGTATATAGTAATTTTATTTATTGATAATGAATAAAATAATTTTAAAGAAAAAAATTTAGTAAAAAATGTTGAATGAACAAGAAAATTGAGAGGGGGTGGGTGAACTAGTTGTAGCAAATTAAAACATCAAAACTCTCAATAGTATGCAATCAATAAACCCTTATTCTATTAGTATGATTAAACATGAAATGCAAATAAGAAAATTTGAAATCACAACACCGTACACAAGAGAACACTAGATTTGTGTGGAAAACCCAATGAGGTAAAAACCACACTGAGGATTAGCTCACAATATAAGTAATTACAAAACTGGTACAAGGGTTCACTGCCAGAATAGGACACACTATCCAAAAAATCTCATAGCCAGGGATCGTTGCCACAAAAAGAACACTTTCTCAATGCAATAGGAGTCCACCACAAATGCTCCAACACTTTCACAGTCTTGCATGAAATATTTCAAACACCTTCAACTCACTACTTTCAAGAATCCACTACTTAAAATTTGCATTGCTCTACTCAAATTTGCATCAAACACATCACTCGCACCAATATCACATTTATCTTACTTATCTCTTATACATCACAACACCATTACACTTATTTATATCAACCTCATCCTCAAAATCCTTCTCTAAGGTTGACAACTATTTGCTACACTTACAAATTCAAATTAGGTCAGCACCTAAACATTCTCGTGGTGGATAGGAATGAATGTGACCTACATAAATCCTTAATTACGACCCAAATAGATCCCAACACACCTCAACATGCTTTTACAAGCCTTGCATGTAGTGCTAACACAAGGTAGGCCAACACTCGTGGTAAATATCATAAAACATTAAGTACATGCTCCCTCAAATAAATCCAAAAGTTATGGACAACAAAAGTTAATTGAACAAGATCTAGAATAATCTTCAAACTACCTAATATCCATCAACCATTTCATTCAAACTCGTATCATACACATACTTCAGCTCAGGACAAGTGGTAAACCTTATACGGACACTAACTTATGAAACTCATTATGTACTATACCAAGTCAATTAAAACCTTGAATATAGAAAGATACAAACAATATAAGAAACTTCCCAAATCTGCACAACCTAAAGCCAAACAATAGAGAAACATGGAGAAAATACATTTCTCCCAAGCCAGAGAAAGACATCACTAAAAACTTGGTTCACACACTAGTGAAAATATTTCACTTTGTACCACATCTAGAATCCAAAATTCTAAATATATGCAACCTTTGACAACCTTGAATAACTTGTCAGATCCACACATGCAAAACATCAACATAGAAGAAGCATTGGGCACAATACCAGAGCACATTTTGAACACTTGCACAACACTATTTACTTTGTTTATCAAATTTTCTCAAAAGCCCTTGGAAGCCAAGTACCAAAGATGTCATCTCATCTCATTACTTCATTCCAACTCATCTTCAAACACTGCAACAAAAGGATAGCTCCATGTACTCACAACACTTCCTCAAAGTCTCAACTACACATGCATAACCTGCAACAACTTGTTCTCCTCTTTTCACAAATTTCTCAATATCCTTGAAAACTTCATTATGAAAAAACTTCCCTAACACATAGTTGGCATCAATGAAAACACTAATCAATATAATTCCTATTGACATCAATGACAAAACCATCATACTTGCAACAATCTCCCCCTTTTTCATTGATGGTAACACAAGATGTGAAAAATAGCCATCAAATACAACATGCACACTCTCTCCTCTTTTTCATATTATATAGCCTACACAACATTCTTGCACTCACTCCCCCTTATAGGATTCTCTCTCCCTTTGACAATAATGATTAGACAACATACACAACTTTCTCCATTGATACTTTGCACTTTTTCATATGATTCTCTCTACCCTTGAGTAGATGAGAATTTTCACATGATTCTCTCTCCCCCTTTGACATCAATGATAAAGGACTAAATGTTTTCATTTTTCCCCTTTGACACTGAAACAAGACACTTGCACTGAATACTCCCCTTAGGAGTACACCCAATCAAATCAACAACTCAATGGAAACACATGACACTACCTACTCCCCCTAAGAGGTAGCCACCAACATCAGTCCAAAAAAGAGATAGATCCATAGATCCACTAGATTGATGCATCTTCATATGCATCTAGATCAATGAAGGATGGGTGATAACCCCCAACCTCTCTCAAAGATACTCAAAAGTATCCTTAGGAAGATCCTTAGTAAATATGCCAATAATCTGATCCTTTGTAGGTACATACTCAAGATTTATCTCATTCTCCATAACCTTCTCTCGTATACCTAATAGATATATGCTTTGTCCTTGAATGCATCACATGATTCTTTGAAATGTGAATTGCACTTGTATTGTCACAAAAGATAGATATAGGCTAATCATACACTATTCCAATGTCCTTCAATGTTTGTCTCATCCATAAAACTTGTGTGTAGCATGATGTTGCTACAATGTACTAAGTCTATAGTGGAATAATGAAACTGAATCTTGCTTCTTGCTTAACCAAGACACCAATCTACATCCAAGAAAGAATGCACCACCACTTGTACTTTTTCTATCATCAACACAACCAACCCATCTGCATCTGTGTAAGCATTTAATATAAAATCAGTATCCTTAAGATACCACAATCCATAATCTAGAGTACCTTTTAGATATCTAAATATCCTCTTTACTATTGTAATACGTGTTTCTTTAGGATCTTCATGAAATATAGCCACAAGAAAAATTGCATGCATGATATCCAATCTAGTAGCAGCTAGATATAGTAGTACACCAATCATAGATCTATATTTGCTCTAATCATCCTTATGTGAATCATCAACTTTACTCAATTTACAACCAGTCACCATAAAAGTGCATACCAGTTTGGAGTCATCCATTCCAAACTTCTTCAACATCTCTTTGACATACGTTGACTATGAAATGAAAATCCCTTTATCTATTTGATTGATTTGTAACCCAAGAAAGAAATTAATCTCCCCAAACATTGAAATTTCAAACTCTTTGTACATTTCTTTAGAAAATTTCTTACATATAGCTTCATTTCCTCCAAATATAATGTCATCCACATATACAACAATTATCAAGATCTTGTCTTCCTCAAATTCAAAGCAAAGATTACTAGATTTGTGGTTCCTTTATTGAATCCTTGTTGTATCAAATATCTATAAAATATTGCATACCAAGCTCTAGGAGCTTGCTTCAATCCATATAGTGCCTTCTTCAATTTACATACCATATCTAGTAGATTTGAGTATTAAAACCCTTCTGGTTGTTTCATGTAAACCTCTTCTTCCAATTCAACATTCAAAAAAGTAGACTGCACATCCATCTGATAAACTTTAAAGTCCGTATGTGCTGCAAATTCCAAAAACATTCTAATAACTTTGATCCTAGCCATAGGATAAAATGTCTCTTCAAATTCTATTCTTTCCACTTATGAACTTAACCCTTACACACAATTATTGCTTTATTTCTTACCACTTCTCCATTCTCATTCAATTTGTTTTTGAATACCCACTTAGTTCCAATTATGTTCTTGTTTTCCATTCTAGGAACCAATTCCCAAGTCCAATTCTTCTCAATCTACATAAGTTCTTCTTCCATTGCCTTCATCCATTGTTCATCTTTACATTCTTCACTTATTGTTTTAGGTTCAACTTTAGAAATTAAATAGATATTTACCTCTGCTTCAACAACTCTACTTCTTGTCAATACTCCTTTCCTCTTTTCTCTAATGATCTATGCTTCTAAATTATTCTTCTACACATACTTAGGGGTCTTAGGGGTCTTCTCTGATGCTTCTTCCTCTTCATTCAACACTTCTTTTCCATCAACTTTTTCTTCTTATTCTCTACAATTAGGTTCATTTGACACATATCCATCCACTGCAATTGAATTTTATAATTTTTCATCAACCTTAACATTTTCACTTTCAACAATATTTATCAACATTCTATTATAACATTTGCAAGCTTAGCTTCTAGTAGAATATCCAAGATACCTTCATCATACCTTGCATCAAACTTTCCTAAGTTCTCTTTTTCTCTTTTGATATAACATTTGCTTCCAAATATTCTAAAGTACTTCACAATAGGAATCCTTCCATACCATGGATAACTTATACCCGGAGCCTTTGTGTTGTTAGCTTTGGCTTGAAATCTATTAAGTATGTAAACAATAGTATGAATTGCTTCTCTCTATTAGACTTCTGATAGATTTTCCTCTTTTAGCATAGTCCTAGTAGCTTCTTGAACAATCCTATTTTTCCTTTTAACAACTCCATTCTACTAAGGAGTTTTAGGGGCAAACAAATGCCTCTTTATGTCATGAACTTCATAAAACATGTTAAACTCATTGGATGTGAATTCACCACTTTTTCTAAAAATCAAACATTTAATTTTTCAAATCCATTTCATTCTCAACCATAGATTTAAATTCCTTGAATTTATCTAGTGCATCATATTTTTCCCTAAGAAAATTAACCCATGTCATTCTAGAATAATCATCAATCAAAAGAATAAAGTAGTTTTCACCTTGTAGACTTCTCATCCTTGTAGGACCGCAAAGATCTGTATGTACTAATTCCAATAGTTTGTAGAGTAGCATATTGTTCCTTTCCTTTGAAACTACTCCTTGTTTGTTTTCCAAATGAACAACTCTCACAAAAAACATTGATAAGCTATGTGATTCTTGGTAGGTCTCTCAGTGCATGAACTTAACTGATTCTTTCCAAATTATCAAAATTCATGTGACACATCCTCCAATACCATAACCAACTATCATTAATCTGAGACATTAAGAAATGAACATTAGTACCTTTAAGCTGATAGATGTTTCAATCTATCCTTTTTCAGCAACAATCATAGTCCAACACTCAATCTCTTTGTCCTGATGATGGATCAGAGAGTGTGATCCGAAACATTGGCTCAAAAATTGACACACAATCAAAATCCATAAATCTACAATACTAACAATCATAGTTTTAGACCTTTTTTTGATCTCACATGTTTCATCTTTAAACAAAATATTATATCCCTTTCTACACATTTTTCCAACACTCAAAAGGTTATGCCTTAAACCCTTAGCATAGTAAAAATTATCAATGTTATGCTTGTCATCAAAACTAATTGAACCTATTCCACAAATATTATCTCCTGAAGCATCTCCAAATTTAACTAGTCCTCCATCATATTTTTCAATTTTAACAAACTTAATTTTGTCTCTAGTCATGTGATTAGAGCAACCACTATCAACAACCTAGTAATTGTTATCTTCTTTAACATGAAAGGTAGATACCAAAGTACCTTCAACTTTCTCCTTCTTCTCCAAAATACTTTCCTTCACACAACTTCCAGAGTTAGTAGAACTAGATTCATTTTTTATAGCCAAGAACAAGCATTCATTGTCATCAAAGTCTCCATAATCAGATTCATCATCAGAAATACTAGCATCTTCTCTAACATAGTAAGCTTTCTTAATAATCTTTCATTATTCTCCTTATACAACTCTTTTTGGACATCTTGAAGCATAATGACCTATTTCACCACAACTAAAACATTTGAATGATATTTTACCTTTGTACTTATCGGAGCCATTCTCCATTCTTCTTACAAAGTTGGCTTCCACATCATCAAGATCTTTCTTATCTGAATCTTCAACCTTTTCTGATGTACTCCAGCTTTGAAAGCAATCTCTACATTTATACCATTTTTCAAGCCCTTTTTTCTCATTTCAAAAGAAGTTTTTGTACTAATCATCTGATCTCTAGAAAAAGTATCAAGATTTATGATTTCCTCAATAGCTCAGGTCAGCTCATCAACTCTGTGCATGTATATTTTTATTGTTTCATCTTCAGACATATGTAGGGTCTCAAGTTGTGGCTTCAAATTCTACAACTTTACTTGTTTGAATTTTTCATCTCCTTCATAAAAGATTTCTAGCTTATCCCAAACCTCTTTAGCAGTCTTCAAACTCATAAATTTTACTAATTTAGTATTTGAAAGAATTTACAATAATAAATATTTCCTTAGCATTGGTCTTATGCACGTTGATCTTTTCACTTGTACTTGGACCATTTTGAGGTGGAGTATTCTTGAGAAAATTTCTCAACCTTGCAATTACATAAGGTACTATTGATAAATAAGGTATTGTTCAATTGACGAAGATGGGTGGGAGTTTGGGGGGGATCCCCCCATGATGGGTCTAGGGGAATCATCCCCTCAGCTAGGGGTCTAGGGTGCAACATGCCTCAGTGGGGGCTCAAGGGAAGCACCTCTGTGAGAATTTTTTTTGATACACTTTATTATTGTAAATTTGGACCATTCCTTGTTATGTCTCATATCTATGGTCAATATTTTATTAGCTTGATTTTCCATAGAAGGTAACCCTATTTAATAAGGATGTTGTATTATGAATGTGTATTGTGATGTATTATAAGAGTCTGAAAGCAGCTATGTTGCCTCTAGTTTTCTGAGTGGTGATACTCTTGTGAGAAGCTTACTCTACAAGTATATTATAATCTTTGTGATTCTTGAATAATATATTAGGAAACTTTTGGAGTGTGGGGCTTTTCTCCCAAAAGGGTTTTCCCCACATAAATCATTGTGTTATGGTATAGATGATATTTATGACTACTTTTGTTTAATTTTTTGTAACTGTTAAAGATTTGTAAAAGTTTTATATTATTCTCCTCTCGAGATTAGTGTAGGAAGTTGTTATGCTACCTTGGCTTCCTTACAATTATATGAAATCATATAAGCATTTTCAATCTCAAATCCTTGACATGCTAGATATCCTTCCATATTTGGCTTCTAGAATGTATAATCTATGCCATCAAATTTAGGGCATTCTAAAGTAACCTTGTTTGACATCCTGGATCAACCTCAAGTAGTTAAGCTCTTTTCCAAGGTACCTTGCTCTGATGCCAATTTTTGAATGAACAAGACAACTGAGAGGGGGGAGGGTGAATTAGTTGTAGCAAATTAAAACATCAAAACCCTCAACAGTATACAGTCAATAAACCCTTATTCTGTTAGTATGATTGAACATGAAATGCAAGCAACAAAAAAAGAGATCACAAAACCATACACACGAGAACACCATATTTACGTGGAAAACCCAATGAGGGAAAAACCATGGTGAGGATTAGATCACAATATAAGTAATTGCAAAACTGATACAAGGTCTCACTACCAGAACATGACACACTACCCATAAAGGATTATTTCCACATAAAGAAATATAAGAAGATAGAAGAGAAATGTTGCATGGAGAACACTTTCTCAATGAAATAGGAATCCACCACAAATGCTCCAACACTTTCACAGTCTTGCATGAAAGATTTCAGACACCTTCAACTCACTGCATTCAAGAATCCAATACTTGAAATTCACACTACTCTGCTCAAAATCGCATCACACACATCACTTGCATTCATATTGCATCTATATTACTTCTCTCTTAAATCTCACAACACCAATAAACTTATTTATGTCAACCTCATCCTCAAAATCCTTCTCTAAGGTCAACAACTATTTGTTATACTTACAAATTCAAATTGTGTTGACACCTAAACATTCCCATGGTGGATAGGAACAAAGGTGGCCTACATAAATCCTTAATTAGGACCCAAATAGATCCCAACACACCTCAACGTGCACTTTTACAAGCCTTGCATGTAGTGATAACACAAGTTGACAAAACCCATGCTAAACACCATAAAACATTAAGTACACACTCCTTCAAATCAATCTAAATTTTTTGGACAAAAAAAGTCACTTGAGAATGAACTAGAATAATCTTTGAACTACTTGAGATCCATCAACCATTTAATCCAAACTTTCATAATATAAATACTTCACCTCAGGACAACTGGTAAACCTTATATGCACACTGACATGTATAAAACTCACTATGTACTTTACCAATTCAAGTAAAACCTTGAATATAGAATGATACAAATAATATAAGAAACTTACCAAATCCACATAACCTGAAGACAAATGGTGAAGAAACATAGAGAAAATACATTTCTCCCAAACCACAAAAAAAAATCAATCACAAAGTGGTTCATGCATTGGTGAAAATATCTCACTTTATACCATGATCTAGAAACCCAAATTCTAAATATAGCAACCTTTGACAAAATTGATTAACTTATCAAATCTGAATAGGTATAACATCAACATAGAAGAAACATGGAGCATAATTTTAAAGAACAATCTAAACACTTGCACAACACTGTTTACTCAATTTATCAAATTATCTGAAAAGCACTTG
The DNA here is from genome assembly GCA_007258455.2 of Sequoia sempervirens. Taxonomy (NCBI): domain Eukaryota; kingdom Viridiplantae; phylum Streptophyta; class Pinopsida; order Cupressales; family Cupressaceae; genus Sequoia; species Sequoia sempervirens. The sequence continues at coordinate 764,067,687 of VDFB02270651.1, forward strand.
GAAACCAAATACCAAAGACATCATCTCAACTCATTACTTCATTCCAACTCATCTTCATACACTGCAACAAAATGATAGCTCCATGTACTCACAACACTTTATCAATGTCTCAACTACACATGCCCAACCTGCAACAACCTGTTCTCCTCTTTTCACAATTTTCTTAATATCCTCGACAACTTCATCATGCAACAACTTCCCTAACACATAGTTGACATCAATGATAATACCGGTCAGTAGACTTCCTATTGACATCAATGACAACACCTTCATACTATCAACAAATAAAATAATAAATAGCTATGTAATTTAGCAAATAAAATACTAGATATCTAAAAATAATAATAAATATTTTATATTACATTTAAGTAGAAATAAATTAGTTTCTAAAATTTTAAAAATTTTAAAAATTTTAAATATATTTTAGTATATATTATAACTATATTTTATGTATTTCATAAACAAAATAATAAGTTACATATAAATATATATAGTATTTATTATATTTCTAAACAAATAAAATCAAAATAAAAGAAAATATAGAATAGTGAAAATATTAATTAAATAAATTATTAAACTTCATTTCAAGTACTTTTTCAATTTTCTAATAAAATAATTCTTAAATAGTGTAGAAATATATTATCTTTCAAGCATTTTTTATTGGATTTATAAATAAACAAAATAATATATGTTTTCATGTATGTATGAAGCATATAAAAACTAGTTAGAAACAATGTTCATAATATTTGAAGTGGTTCCTAAGTATTTTGAGTAGTACAAAGTTTGATATATCAAAGTCTAAATTCTTAATTTTATAATATTTCCTCAATAAAATAGAAACTCTATTCTTTGATGAATCTTGATCAATGATAAATTAATAATAAAATAAATTTAATATATTTTATATTAAAGTGTTTATTAAATAAATTTAATTGTACTTGCATATCTATCATCAAAAAATCCTACGTAAAATATGTCGAGAGATATCATTCTTGAGGTGACTTTTTTCATTGTATGTATAATTTAAGTGGAATAGGTGCTTGAGAATGATATTTATTGACATCTTTTACATAGATTTTTCTAAAAATAAATATGCTCTAGCATTATTTTATTAGATCTATAGTATAAATATGATTTATTAAAATAAATAATTTAAACCCTTATTTTTATCAAGGTCTCTTATTTTGATGAAAGTGGTATAACTTAAAATGGTAGCTCCAACTATAAAGGTTTTATTATTAGAAATATATATATATATATATATAATGGTAGACTCTATGACTCAACTCTATTATAATTTTTTATTTTATTGTAACACAATAAGTATTATTTTGATGAATGGGACAACATTACTTAGTGATGTTAGATTTCCACAATCCATTATATTGATTGATTTGTGTTCTTGGATTTGATTGTGTATATATTTTTTGCATCAAAAAATATACATACAATCAAATCCAACAATATTACTTAGATATATGAGCAACAAAATAAACACTTGTTGATAAGTATGAGAAAGTAGAAAATAAATATGGTAGGGAAGATAATGATGAAGAGAAGATGGGTATGTGCAGGATCATGATGGGCCAAAAAGTGGCGATATGATGGGTATGTGTAGGGTATGTGTCTGATGACTTTTTTTTACCCAAAATTGATGAAACAAAAAGGGTTTTTAAAGGAGAGTCTCAGATTTCCACCAATATAAATTATGCTTTACTTTGAATTTAATAAATAATTATTATTCATTTTCTATTTGAATTACTACTAAAGTCCTAATTGATAGGCTCATTGAAAAACATTTATAGCTTTCAAACAGTATCACATTTTTTGAATCTGAAACATGCATCACATTCTATGCTTCACATAATATAGGATTAAAAAAAAATGAATTTCATAAAGTTTTGACAAAGTTAAGGTGGTCAAACATACAAGTTTTTATATTTTTTTAAAGTTGTAATAAAAAAATCATAATTAATTATTTAGTTGGAAAAAATTACAAAAAATATGCATCACATCGGGACATGAGTCCTCTACTTATATCTAAAATATTATAAAAATATATTATCATTTTATTATGGTTAGGTGGTCAAACGACATTTACTTATTTTTCCTTGAAATTTAAGTACTACTGCATTTGAAATTTGAAATTTTCACCAAATAGATTTTTTTTTAAATAAACCTAGTAGTTTAGAAACTACATTCAATTTTCTACAGATTCTATTCTTACATATTTTTGAAATAATATATATAACTTATTCATTTGAATTTTTATGTCAATTTGCCTAACTCTAATTTTCTAATTTTTTTGCCACTTAAGGGCTTCTTTTTCCCTAATGATCTTGCACATACCCAGATGAAGGATAAAATTATGCAAATTTTAGCTTCAAGGAATGAAAAATTTAATCTTTCAATTTCATTGATGCATTCCAAAAAAAAATTATTGTTTTTTTTAATCCTATTAATAGTTATAACTTTATCAACATGATATTAACCAAGAAAAATAGGTATAACTAAAGTAAATCAAGTATATTCAAATAGATGGTAAGGATGTATTTTTAAAAATATTTGAAGATCTCTATGGACCAATACGGTTTTCATCAAAAATAAAAATTCTTTGGATATGGATGGGTTGGATATTATTGATTATATATTTAAAGGAAATAAAGATTAATGTGTAGGAGTTCAAGAAGATTTAGTTTTGATGGAGGGAGACTCTCCCTCAAACATAACCTTACAAAGATAAACAAATTTCAAGAACAAAAACCTGCAACTTTTATTATATCTTAATGAAATATTTTGCAAAAATAAAATCAAATGCATTACAATGATTTGGTCACAAGACCACTCTTACATAAATTTAGGCTACAAATGCATGCAAGTTTGTAAATGACAACAATGGCCACTGATACCTCAACCTCTGTTTTGTGCTAAAAAAGAAAGAAATTCGGCTATCTTCTCATCCAAAATGAATCTATTTCCATTTTTTGTCACTTTATATGATTTTTCCACTTTCCAACAAACTATGACTTCCACTTTGGCACAAAACTAATCCAGTTGTCCCTTTTCTTGGCGTTAAGAAATTTTGAAATTTTAGTCCAACTTTTGGGAGCCATAACTTTTCTCTCCAGTGTTAGATTGACAAACTATTTGCATCATTGAAAATATCTCGACGTGTGGTAGGACAAAAAATGTCCCTTTGGGTATCTTTTGATTTTTGACCATTTTTTGCTCCCATCCAGAACATAGGTCCCTTAAAATTGACTTTAAATATTTTTAAAGGGATTTCTAAGAAAAAAATTGATCTCACAAATTACAAATGGTATTGAAGTGATTTATTCACCATTGAGGAGATTTTTATAAGATTTCATGTCCATATGTGCACAAATTCCAACTTACTAAGAATAGGAACCCTACTATTTTTAGCCCTCATTGAAAATTTATTCACCAACCCTAAAAAAAATCAAAATAAACATTTTTTGTGGATGCAAGATTGATCTTACAACTTTAATGCTCCTACATTAGGTTTAGAAAAATAAATTACATTGCAAGATATTACACATAATGGAGACCAAAGAAAAGTTAAACTAAGTTATAGAGAAAGTTCAAGAATGTATAGAAGAATACATCAAAGAATAAGAGAAAGATCAACAAGAGCAAGAAGTAAATAAAGAAGAGGAAAATATTGTTTCCCTTCATGAGCCAACAAAATAAGTGTCGATAAGGTTGATTATTTAATGAATATTTCAAAGATAACAAAGTGTGCAATATATAGACAAGTGCATCATTGTGAGTGGCAAAAATGATGGAGGCATGGTACTACATGAAATCAGCATGCTAATCACTATGGATCTTTAAAGTATCAAAGGAGAAACTACCATAGTAAGGGTATGTGCAAGATCATCATGGAAAAAATAGGCCCTTAAGTGGCAAAAAATTCAGAAAAAATCAACATTAGGAAACTTGACTAAAAATTTGAATAAGTTATCTATATTATTTCAAAAATATGTAAGAATAGAATCTGTAGAAAATTAAATTTAGTTTCTAAACTACTAGGTTTATTTAAAATAAATAAAATCTATTTGGTGAAAATTTGAAATTTCAATGCAATAGTACTTAAATTTCAAGGAAAAAATAAGAAGTAGGTGTCTATCTCACCACCCTAACCATAATAAAATGATAATATTTTTTATTAAATTTTATATATAAGTAGAGGACTCATGTCCGATGTGATGCATATTTTTGTAATTTTTTCCAAGTAAATAATTAATTGTGATTTTTTATTACAACTTTTAAAAAATATAAAACTCATATGTCCTGACACCTTAACTTGGTCAAAAATTCATGAAATTTAATTTTTCTTTTTTTAATCCTACAGTATGTGAAGCATAGAATGTGACACATGTTTTGGATTTAAAAAATGTGATACCATTTGAAAGTTATAGATGTTTTTGAATCAGCCTATCGATCAGAACTTTAGTCGTAATTCTAATAGAAAATAAATAATAATTATTGATTAAATTGAAATTAAAGAATAATTTATATTGGTGGAAGTCTGAGAATATCCTCTAAAAACCCTTTTCGTTTCATCAATTTTGGATTAAAAAAAAGTCGTCAGCCACATACCCTACAAATACCCATAATATTGCCACTTTTTTGCCCCTCATGATCTTGCACATACCCGTAAATGACATCACATAAGAAATGAATAAATTCAATGTATTAAATATGGAATTTCTATGAGGGTATGTGCAGGATCATCATGGAAAAAACAATCCCTTGACTGGCAAAAAATTTAGAAAAATCAGAGTTAGGGATCTTGACATAAAAATTTGAATAATTTATCTATATTATTTCAAAAATATGTAAGAATAGAATCTATAGAAAATTGAATGTAGTTTCTAAACTACTAGGTTTATTTTTAAAAAAAAAATCTATTTGGTGAAAATTTGAAATTTCAAATGGAGTACTTTAATTTTAGGAAAAATAAAGTAGTGTCTCCGTCTCCACCAATCTTAACCACAATAAAATGATAAAAAAAATTATAATATTTTAGACATAAGTAGAAGACTCATTTTGGATGTGATGCATTTTTTTGTAATTTTTTCCAAGTAAATAATTAATTGTGAATTTTTTATGACAACTTTTAAAAAATATAAAACGCCAGATGTCCGACCATCTTAACTTGGTCAAAACTTCATGAAATTCAATTTTTATTTTTTAATCCTATAGTATGAGGGCATTTAATGTTATGTATGTTTTGGATTCCAAAATGTGATACTATTTGAAGGCTATAGATGTTTTAAATCAGCCTATCAATCAGACTTTAGTCATAATTTAAATAGAAAATGAATAATAATTATTTATTAAATTAAAAGTAAAGCATAATTTATATTGGTGGAAGATGAGAATCTCCTTTAAAAACCCTTTTCATTTCATCAATTTTGGGTCAAAAAAAAATTGTCAGCCAAATACCCTACAAATACCCATCATATCGCCACTTTTTGGCCCATCATGATCCTGCACATACCCATGAAAAATAATGAATTTTGAGTGCCATGAGATCATGAATTAGATCTAGGTACATTTAAGAAAAGCTCACTAGAAATTTCACTTATGAAAGGTCGAATGAGAGGGAATGACATAGTGTTTGTAATGAATTTTAATGGTCTGAGTATTTGTATTCTTCTAATTTTTTGAGGAAAAAAAATATCAAGGACAGATGGCATTTATTTACCTAAGAATATGCTATTATAATATATAAGTTGTTAGAGATGACAAGATGTGGCACACATCCCTTAAGTTACATATATTGGGTCATTGTGAAAAATATTTGAATTAATATATATTAGGAAATAAATAGGCCCACATTAGGATTATTGATTTACTCCTCCATTTTGTTCTAGGAGGTATTGGGATTTGATATTATAGTGACAAAAAGTTATTGAGTCTTGATTTATTTGTACATGCTCAATCCTTATATTGACCCACCATTGATAATTAATCTAAGAAATTCCAAGTAAGCTCCCCTTTCATTAATTCTAATGTTTAACAAAATTCTCATGTATTTTTGTGTTTATGGGACCTTTGTCAATTTTTTGGGATGCAATATTTGTCTATTTGGGACCTATCACATTTTCCCTAGGTTCCTCTAAAACCTTGGCCCTTGTTGCTCCCTAGCCTACCATTTATCTTCTCAAGCCCTTGGTCTATATATGGAATTAGGACAAAGGGACTAATTCTTGAGATCCCAAATCCCTATCGATCCCTAGTTCCTACCACATGTTATATCCTAGAGTTCTAGAACTCCTTGAAATATCAAGACCCTCGACCCCATTTTCATTCCTTACCCTAGGTTACAAAAACTCTAGGTAGTCATGGAATCTTAAATACTACTTCCAATGTTATGAGTCTTCTTGATATCCTAGAACTCACCACACTTCTATCTTGAAGTTTCCAATCCCTATGGAAACTTGATGTCTACCTCTTTTTGTTCCCCTTTACCCTTATAGCTTAGACCTCTAGGGGAATGTCAGGTTCACCCAAGTGTGACTATGATTGGAGTGGGGATGTGACTACCTAGGTGGACTCTCCTAAGAACAAAGTGGATTTTCCCAAGAAAGGGTGAGTTGGCCCAAGGGTGACTAGACAATGATGGAAAAAGGACCAAAGACTGTAATCACAAGATATTGGATAGACGATGACTAGAAAGACTAAAGATATACACTAGTAAGAAAAAGAAGTCGCACCAAAAATAACAAGCCTAGATTAATCAAGTAGGTGTGAAAATCAATGTAGGCCATCATGCTAATACCATCAAATGGTGGCTAGATATATAGCTAGAGATCACAACCCACTAGGGTGAAGGACCTCTTACCAGTGGTATCCAAATGGTGATGCCTTAGAAATGTCTATCTCAATACACAAAGGTACATCATGAGTAAGTTTGGAAAAGCAATAAATGTGAATTAGGGAAAAATATCATAAGTAATAAAGCAAGAGATTAAGTAAATGAAAGACACATTTGCACAATTGGGAAGAAGTAGTGCAAGCTAAAGTGAGTTTGAATGTGATTCATAGCATCATAGATCAAAACCCCAGTTCTTGAAAAGCAGAAAAGGCACTCTCTGTTATCTAAATTATGTGGTTTTCAAAGTTGAAGGAACTTTCTATTAAAGAATATTCAATCTACTTGAGGAGAAAGGCTACTCCTACCATTGTGGAAATATTTGAAAGACCCCAACCCAAATTTTGAAGGGTTTCATGGACAGTGTATGAAGATGATACTGTGGGTGCATTCTCACATATTCCAAGCAATGTACTACCCACTAAAGATACAAGAACATACATTCCTAGGAAATTAGAAGAATTCAATCACCAAGAGTTGAATAATTTGTGGGACAATGAGTTGGCAGGAGATGATCTACTACTTAAGCCAAAATATGATGAAAACCTATTTCAAATGAAGTTGAACATCTAGAACTATTTTCCAAATTTTTCTAGTGAGAGTGAGGTGAAGTTTTTTAGAATGACCCTCAATAGCCTAGTTCATAACAAATTTGTGTGGGCATATGAACTGGGGGTTATCATCAAGGAATCAATTCGAGCTGTAACTAGTCTTTGTGATAGTGGATCTATTCTAGTTCTAAAAGCCATAAAAAATGGTGAAGTCACAAGGTTGACTGGTGCTGAATTTGACATAATAGCTTTAACTACAAATTCTATTGCAAACCTTTCCATCAAGTATGTTTCTATCATGATTGGGAAGAAAATATATTTCACTAACCAGGTAAATTTAGTGTCTGCTATGGCAATTCACATCATGTATGAAATGGTGGAGAAGGGAAAAGATTTTGATCTTTGTGAGTTACTTAGGTTGCAACTTATGGAGAACCTAAGTATTACTAAGGCAAAGAAGTATATCTTTAAATTTGGAACTTTAGTTTTTTTTTTTTTTTTACTTCCCGAGGGAGTTACTAGGAAGAAAAGGCATAATATGGGATAACACCAGGCTGGTTGCTCATTAGATCTTTGATCATCTACACAATCTAGGATATTTTAGGGCACAAAAAAATTCCCTAACTGCTTTCTTTGCAATTTTTTAGAATGAAATGCATGAAAGAGACCAGATTCCAAGGAATTTGGTGAAGAAGTATGAAAAGGAGATAACCTTTCTTGTATCTATAGATGAATGCATCATTCAAGCTATAGAACCCAGAATATGATGGATTGAACCACTGGGATATGAGATTGATGAGAAAATGATGGAGAGGTACATTGAGATTTTGTTGGAGTGTCCTAAGGACCCTTCTCTACCCAGACATGGTACATATGAGGAGAAATCTACTGAAGTACATTTACAAGCTACCGCATCTAAAAGAAGAAAGAAAGTTGAAGCTTTCTTCGAAGGTCAAACATATTCCAAGGATCATATAGAATAGTTGAAGGAGGCTCTTGATTCATGAAAGAAAGGCTAGATATGTTGATCATCCCTTTGGACCCAAGAAATTAGGAAGACTATCATTCGGTGCTACTCCAACACCTATCTCCAATACTTCCACTACCAGTGCTGCTAATATTGAGAAAGGGAAGAAGAAAGAATAGAGTTTATCTACATATTTTGGTGTTGCCACCCCTGTTGGTCCTAGCACCTTGAGGCATTTAAGAAAAAGGAAATACCTCTTGTTGCACCATTTGTTGCTTTAGGAAGAAGAGGAGTGAAACAAAAGGCTGATAGGAAAAGAAGCTTGAGTGAAGTTATTCAGGAAGAAGTTGATCTTGAATTGGAAGAAGAATAAAATAAGTTGAAAAGAAATAAAAGAAGCAGTACCTCCAAATAAGAAGTTAAAACCAGAGTTGAAATCTCTATGGATGATTAGTCAGAGGAAGAGGAGGATACTTACCGAATCCATGTTCATACAAAGATGAATGAAGAAGGCTCATCTAATCCTATGGAGAACATGTTTGGATCTCCTTCGGTAAGTGATCAGCCATCTCTAGATCTAGGAGCTTTAGTGAGAAATATGATTGATAATGACCTTATACCAACGGCTAAGTTATATGATGAGGCCAATGATGAAGGAAAAGAAACCATCATAAATGCATTTATTTAGTACATAGTTATTTTTAATATAAATATGGACACCATGCAGTCTAAAGTTACTGAATGTGTGTGGAAAGAGTTAGTACTTAGAAGGAAAGAGGCTTTAAATGTTGAAGACAAGATGAGAAGTGAAGCCTTAAAATCTATTAGTTCCACTTTTTTGGAGATAGAAGTTGCAAATTTTCTAAAAGAATGTTCTACATTATTTAGATTCAAGCATAGAGTTAACATGTTGATGACTAAGGAAGATGACTATATGGAAAAAGTAAGGCAAGATACTTAGGATATAATCAAGAAATTAGCAAGGAGCTATCGGGCAAGAACTAGTTCTTCTTCCCACACTGCTTAGGTACAGGAACATGTAACTGTTGCAGAAGTAATGGAAAATATAGCTTTGAAAATTTTTGATGAGAAACTTGGTGTTTCAGAGATCCCTACCCCTTAAACTGATACAAAAGAGACAACCAACAAAAGATTTGATGATTAACATAAATATCATTTTGGTGATAAGAGAGAAGACCATCAAGAATCTACTAGAAACATGGAAGAGGAAAACAAAGATGAAAGAAGATGGTATAGGATAGAAAGAAGAATAATGGAAAGGATGATGAGGACAAAAGAGAGAAAGAAAACAAAGATAAATCCTCTAGAAAGGAATCCATAGTTTAGAAGAAGAAGAAGTGTGTCATAGAAAAATGGCCCCTTGGACATTTTTATGGTCTTTTAGGTCTTTCTTCATGATGCTTGGTCCATTTTCCTTTTATTTAATTATGTAATGTGACTTAAACATTCACATTAGGTCCTTAAAATTCAAATTATGGCATCTTGTGAAGGTGTTGTGAAGTGTTGTAAAACATTTTTACACTTTTCTAGACTATTCATTACAACTCACCTAAAAATCACATTTTCATCACTTATTAATTCCTATTTTGAGGTGTTGTAAAGTCTTGTAACATGATTTTACACTTTTCTAGGCTTAATTTCACTATTTACACCTTTCTTATGCTTTATTTGACCCCTTTATGCACTCATAAGGCTTAATTAAGTGTTTTTTTTTTAATGTAAACCATACAAACAACATTAAATGCAAGATAATTCCCGACACCCACTTTCAAGTCCAAGGTGGGACCCATTCACCATGGGTGGCGAATGAGTCCCTCTTGGCTCCAAATTCAAAATATTTCAAATTTTCTTTCAGGTTTTTATTTAAAATCACTTTATGTCGACCTGTGATGAGGTATCATCGGGTTACTAAGGTACAAGTGTGTATAAATATGTGTTTTTCTCCTCATTTTGTATCTCCTAATTCATTCAAGCAATCTTTTCATTCACTAAGCATTCAACTAGCATTTGAGAACTTTGCATCATTCAATCAAGCATCAATCAAGTATCTTGGAGCAGCCATTGATATATCTTTAGATTTCTTCAACAAGTTTGGTGAGTTTAGGACATTTTCATGTTGTTCATTCATCTTTCCTTGTCATTTCATTACAATTCTTTATTAAGGGTTTTATTACCAAAGTGGGATTTTACCAAGGAAAATCCCTATAACCTAACCCTTAACCATTTTTCCCCTTTTGCATGTGTGTTTGCAGACTTGTGTATGCAAATTTCTCAAGCAATTATTTGTTGAAAGGTGGTCAAGAATTCAAAAAAGTGTTTCAAGTCAAATCAACCTTATTTCAAGCTTGGAGACAACCTCAAGTCTATTTTCTATAGATTTAACTCTGTCAACCGGACAAGAAGACAACCTCAGATCTAGAGCTACAAAATTGGTCCCTGATTTCATAGAATTTTGGGAGAGGATTGATTCACTATCAATGGGTGAATTAGTCCCACCTTAAGGCTAGAAAGTTAGATTTTGTCAGAATCTAGATCCCGACACTTAGAAACTAGTTTCCAGAAGTTTTCATCAGAAGCAAGACTAATTCACCATCGGCGGTGAATGAGTCCCACTGGTGATTGTTAGTGATCTTTGTCAGTATTCAGAACACTCCAAATTGTTCATTCCCTGCCTAGGTGCACATTGATTCATCCTCCTTTTATGTTTTGCATTTGTTCATGTTTAGTTCATGCTTGCATATCACATTATGTTTTCAAATATTACATATTTCTTAGATTTTGCATTCATAATCAGTGAATTACTTAGCTTAGTTGCATTTATATCATATCATTTAGTCTTAATAATATCATACACATCTTAATTTGAGTGAACCACATTGATTTTTCATGAGGTTTATCTCTCTCCTTTTAGGTGAAACATCCTAAGAGTGCAAGAGTAGCCTATAAGCCTCACGCTAAAAAATCTATGGTTCAAGAAGAAAAAGAAAAAGAAGAATAATAATAATAATAATAATAATAAGGAGGAAGACAAGAAAGTTAGTCGAGCTGAGAAGAGAAAAGCAGAAAATTCCAAAGGCCCTGAACTATCAAATCCATCCAGAGAATCATTCGTACATACTCTTAAAGGTCTTCTCTCAAGGAAAACTATACTTCAACCTATGCTTCCACCTCAGCTAGTTAAGTTGCCATCACACCTAGGTTATTTGGACTTGAAAAATATCACGCCTAGTTATAGAGTAAAACTAAGTGAGACCTTTCTTGGCTCTGTCACATAAGAAGTTGAAAAGTCGTATCAAAAGGGAAATGAGTTGATAAATGAAGCTATCAAAGCTTTACAAGAGACAACCCCTGGTATTACAATAGATAACTCCTTAGCTCCAATTTAAAATTTAAAGCTCATAGTTGATTTAGTCAAAGAGTACACATCTAACCTCAAGGTTCAGACTGCAAAAGAAGTGGAGGTGAGTTTTCTAGACAAAAGACTATTGTTTCTACAAGACAAGCGTATAATTGCACATCACAAGGCTTTGCAAACTTTGAAAGAGGTAAGAGAATGTGATGAAGAAGCCCAACTACTATTTGTTTACTGCATGAAGTGGTTGGAAGCCACTAGAGGTATCAAGGATCTAATGGACTTGATTGAGTATCAATTTGCAGATGCCTCCAGAGACTATAAGATTGCAGGTGATAAAAACTATGTTAGGTAGATTTCTATTGCAGATCTTCAAAGAAAAATTTCCATCTTGTTGAGGAAAAAGGAAGATGCTATGAGACGTTATGCCCAGCTTGGAGACCTGGTTCTTTCCAAATATTTCTCTCTGTCAAATGCATTAGTGGAAGAAAAGTAGCTTGAGAAGATGAACATTGTTCCATCCACTTTGGAAGTAGGAGAAGAATTCCTGGCAGAATTATAATCAGGTTACATAACTCTTTCCAAGGAAAAAGGAGTTTGGGATGATGGAAAGCCTGCTTGGGAAGTGATTCTCAAGGAGTTATAGGGTTCCCTCAGTTCTTGATTTGAATGTTTTTTTATCTTTACTCGATCATTTGTCCTTGATGTCAAAGGGGGGGGAAGAGGAGAAGAGGAGAAGAGTATGTATAACAGATTTTATGTTATGTGTTTGTGTCCTATTCATATGTTAGGAGGAGTTGAGTGCATTAGTGTTGCACAATATTTTGTTTTGATGCAAGTCTCATTTTTGGAACTTGTTGCCATCAATGAAAAAGGGGGAGATTGTTAGAAGAATGAAGAAGGTGACCTTCGGGTTTGCTATCATTTATGCCAACACTAATTAGTAACTGACTAAGTAAATTGTGTGTCTACACTGATCTGGTATTTTGATCTGAAAATCCTCTTAGTAAAAAGGAATAGAATGATTTTTTATATGGTGCTCATAAGTATTAGGTATAGATATAAACGAGTTTCCAACAATTTTTTGTGATCCAATTGGGGTATCCATGTGATATAAGTTCAACAAGATTTTGGTTGACAAGGTTATGAACTGTTTATTTAAAATGTTCTTTATTAGGTCCAGAATGACCTAATTAATGTTTGTTATGTTTTGTTGATTGTGCCAAAAGGAATTTTGAATTGGGTTGACAAATATTTTTGTGTTATGCATTCAATTAGGCTGACCTAATTGGTGTATAAAGATGAAGCTACACACACACATACACAGATATATATATGTATGCATGCAATGCAGATGAAACAGCTATGGTTATGGATATGGGAATGCGACAAGTGTGATAGTGTGAAGGTTTTAAAAATGTTTTATGTTTCACCTAGAGCAGAAGTTTTGATATTCTAGAGCCTAACCGAAATTGATCTCTGCACATTGAAGCTGTATTTACTCATTTCATCTTTTGGTGGTGAGCCATAATTTTTGTATCTTGGAAATAAGCCATCTTTTTTAATATTCAGACTACGATAGTGTGTCTTGGTACTGAGCCCAGTAATACCTCAAGTAATAAGTTATAATATATTGTGAGCTAATACTCACCGTGGTTTTCCCCTTTTGGGTTTTCCATGTAAAAATCTTGTTGTCAATGTGTTATGATGTCCTTTATGTTTTGGTTCACTATTGTAGCTAGATGTGGATTGGTAATTGGATGGTTAATAATCAATTGTATTAGCAGAATACTGATTCACCCCCCTCTCAATATTCAGTGTATTCAACATTTAGGTCTCTTCCATGTTCACCCAAAATATTTTTCTTTGTTTTTGCTCTCTATGTGTTAGTCTTCCCATTTTGCGAGTATTTGGGGAATGATGACATTCCTGAGCTCTATAACCACATTGTAGCAAAGATATACTGACTCCGAATTCATGGATCCCTTATGTGTTTTTGGATTTCATTTTGGGGGCAACCCCTTCCTCTCCTTTCCAGGATATAGCTTCATTTGGGAACATACGACTTGGCATAGGGATTTTTTAATAAACTCTTATGTCTTCTTTAATGAGTAGCACTGATTATTTTCTACTTTAAGGTAAATTGATCATAGCAATGGTGTTATCAATTTCTTTAAAGTGGGGGTATACATTGGAATTGTTATTTTTAAATTTTTTGACATTTCTAATGCTTCATTGTGCAATTTTCTTTCTTGTGATGCATCTTTTTCTTGGTGGTTTCATTGAGTTTGATGTCCTCTAAGAGTGTGATATTTCTTTTATCCTTGACTTGTCCTCTCTTGGAGACATTAGGCACAATGTTCCCTAGAGGGGACCTTACATGAACTATGCAAGATCCCTTTGAACATGTTTTTTCTCATTTTTGTTCACAAGTGTAACTTAGCATAATATAGCTTGTTAACCTTGTGAAGCTTGAATTTTGTGGCACCCTATCGGAGTTATCAAAGGGATAGCTTTGGTATGGTTAGTATAGCGAAAGCCTATAGACCTAGCATGACTTTCTCACTAAGCCACTTTTTGGGGGCTCACCTAGTGGATAGCCTCAGATTTCATTAGCCTAGAATGAGTGTGTGTTGTTGTTTGCATAGTGGACAATTAAGGTTTGATCCACATCATTTTGGACAGTTAAGGTTTGATCCCGCCTTTTGGAAAAAAAACTAAGGTGTGTTCCACATCATGTTGGACAGTCAAGGCTTGATCTTCCTTTTTTGTTTTTACCTTTCCTTTAAGTCTTTGATGTTGTATGATTGATTAATCTTTTTTTTATTGCATACATATGTGTTGAATGTCTACTTTAGTGTAATTTTTCACTTGTGCTCATCCTCTCACTAAAGTAGGGGTTAAATGTAGTGTAGAAAAATCTACCCTTTTACATTTTCACAATTAATTTGGAATTAATGTTAATTTGGACTTAATTGTGCCTTATTTTTGGTGTTGTAAAGTGTACCCCTTTGCACTTTCACACTTATTTAGACCTCCTTTAATTAATTGAGCTTAATTTTCCTTAATTGGCCCCTTTAATTCAAATACAATCCTATTTAATTACATTTTTCAAAAAGGAAACCTGACATCATTAATGCCTTAACATAACACTTCTCATTAAGTAATGTGTGCTCTAGGGTTAGGGACCTAGGACCCATTTGTCCATGGGTGAATGGGTCCTCCCTTAGACCTAGGACCTAAATTTAAATTATGTTTTTGTGGGTATTTTAACATTTTCAAATCTATATTTAGATATTGTCTTGTGATATTTGAATTTAGGGAAATTGAGGTTACATATCTATAAATATAAGATTATTTCACTATGTTTCACCTAGAGTTTTCAAGCAATCTAGAGAATTTTCAAGAGAAATTCAAGGCATTCAAAGTTATATTTATCGAAGATTTATTGCAGCAATTAAGATCCAATTGTCATATCAAAGTCTTCTTACATCATGCATGTTATTGAAGCTAATATGATGATGTAGGTTTCATGATCTATTCAAGTATTCAAAGCATTATTTCATGTCAAGATGCAAGGTTCAAGATCCACATCTATTGAAGCCATTTCATGCAAGTTGCAGATTTACATTCCAAGGTTTATTTAGGGATTTGGTGAGCTGTGGCATTGAGTTTTTCATTCATCATTCCTTTCATGCTATTTTGTTTCATTTCAAGGTTAAATTACCAAAACGGGGTTTGACAAAGGAAAACCACC
The DNA here is from genome assembly GCA_007258455.2 of Sequoia sempervirens. Classification (NCBI taxonomy): domain Eukaryota; kingdom Viridiplantae; phylum Streptophyta; class Pinopsida; order Cupressales; family Cupressaceae; genus Sequoia; species Sequoia sempervirens. The sequence goes on from VDFB02270651.1 coordinate 764,083,239, forward strand.
ATTCCCTAAAAACAAAATACTTTTCCCTTTTGATTTGTGTTTGCAGATTTAGGTGGAAGAAATATTGAAGATCTCTTGAAGAGAAAAATTGAAGTTGTCCAAGTTGTTAGAATTGGCTATGGATGCCAAGATCTATGGACCAAATGGAAAGCACAAGAAAAGAGAGAGAGAATATGACAAGAATAAATTGTATTCAATGTCATTGATATGATATGATTCTGATTATTACAATGAGAGATATCCCTTGGTTATATAGCCAAGGTGAGATGCAAGATGTCATAGGATTATGACAAGTGTCTTAATCAAATGACATAAGACAACTAATCACATTTACCTAGGTTCACATGTAGTAGTTGTCAAAGGGTAAGATAACAACTAATGACAACTAACATCTTCTAGAAAGATTCCTTCCTATGACCTAAGTAAACTTAACTAAGATGTAAATAAGTCCCCTAGTAATGAACTGACTAGGTACAAGACTTTATTTACACCAACACCCCGGCTTAAGTGCAACTTAGGGAGTAGCGAATTATTATGCAAATGACACAAAGATGCAAAGATGGGTCTCAGCTACTAGGCCATGTTAGGTACCCATGTACACACACAATGCAATCATTGCAATCTCTCACAAAAGAGGAAAGGGAGAAAACCTCATGGAAAAAACTCCCCCTCAAAAGAGAGATGAAATAAAAAATAGAAATGCTCTCAATGAAGAATAAGAAGGTAAAAACCCCATGTGAGGAAAAAGACCCCCCCATAAGAGAGAAGTAGAAGAGAGACAAGGCTGCCCCCCCTCAATGTTGAGTCTCCTGTAATGATGGTAGAAGCTCGACATTGAATGTTGAAGATGATCCAATCTCGCCGAACAACATTCCTCCCCTTAGGAAGAAACAAAACCAAGGATGTATGCAGGATATCATGAAGATAGATGATGAATGATATCTCTGAAGCATGCTCAAGTGTCTCCATGTTGATGCTAAAAGATGACACACTCCAAATAGGTGTTCTAGGCCACACTGTTGAAGAGGACAATCCAAAATCTAGTAGAGAAGAATGTAGAACATGATCCAAAGACAAGCATATCCCCTCTAAAGACAAACAAGCCTCCTCCAAATGCTATCCAAAAGTATCCACACTCACACCAATCTGTGAAGAATGATCATGTAGAGAATGAACAAGAGGGTCAAGGTGTTCCCTCACAACAAATGAAGAAGGAGCATCTCCATCAAAGAGAAGATGAATGTCCTCAATGGTGTCCTCCAAATCTGCAAGATGAGATTCCACAAACAAGTCTGAAATACCTATGACGAAGCCATCCAAAGTAGCCATATCTGGAAGACTATGTATATTCTGCTGCACTGAATCACACAGAGTCAAAACTGTAGTGACACAAGTATCATCAAGTACAACAGTAGGTGGAGGAGATAGATTGCATGGCTCAAGGACTGGATCTGATGTGAGAATGCCCAAGTTCAAAAATCCAAATGTCTCCTCAGAATCATAGTTGTGATCAACAGTCAAATGAACAAGGTCATCATCAAAAGCAAATTGTGCAAAGGAATACAACCGAGATGAATGATCAACCACCCCAGTAGCAATGACATCTCTAGTTTCCAAGTCACAAATGATAACAGAATCAAGAGTAAACTCCATAGTTCTCCCATCTCCACCATGTGTAATCTGATAAATGGAAAGTAGATTATTCATCAAATGAGGAACACACAAGACATCTTGAAAAGTGTTCTCCCCAATGCTAATAGATCCTTTCCCTGTTAAACTCATGTATGTATTGTTTCCCATCAAGATAGGAGACATCGAACAAGGCTGAAATGAAGAGAAGATAGTCTGTGAAGATGCCATATGATGAGATGCTCCTGAATCTAGAAGCCATTTCCCTTATCCTTGACTTGAATGAGCACAAAGAGCTTGTCCTTTATATCCTGATGTTTGACCTTTGTCCTTTTTAGACTGTTTTGAAGTAGAAGGAGAATAAGATTTAGACATTCGAGAAGGAAAATCAATGTGATTCATTTTGAGAAGATTCTTCAACTCATCAATATCCTTCTTATAACAATAGTGTTCTTCATGTCCATCCTTCTTGCAATATGCACAAAAAGGTCTCTCCTTCTTAGATGATTTTTCTTTTGAAGATGAATCTTTATGTTCTTCTATGGAATTTGAAGTGGATTGTGTGTTCTTCTTAGGCTTTTTCTTTGTCTTTTCTTTGCCACTTGAAGACTTCTCATCCTTTGCAACCAAGACATGTGATTTTGAAGACTTCAAAGTACCCATTTAAATAAGCTTATCTTGCTCCCTAGTGAGTTGCATAGCAAAATATTCAAAGGAAGGCATCTTAAACTCACTCCCAAAGGCATGCTTTGTAGCATAGAAAGTAGACACAAACACTGAATATTCAGGTCCTAGCTTTGAAAGAACACTTAAGATCAATTGTGTATCTGATTTCTCAATTTTACAATTCTTCGATTGTGTTCTTAGTGACTTGAATTTGGTGATGAAGTCTTGTAAGTTGTCAAAATTACATGGATTGAGACTGATTAATTCATTTTCTAACAAATGTCCTTGAATTTCATCTATTTTCCCAAACAATTCTGACAATGTAGTCCACATAGCCATAGGTGTATCCAACTGCTCAATGTGAAACAAAAACTCAAGAGAGACATACAAGCACAAATATCCAATTGCTTCTTCACAACTATTCAACCACTTATTCTTTTTAAATTCATCATTTTGTGGTTCACCATCAAGCCCATGAACTATCCTATACAATCTTTTTACTCTTAGCAATTTGTTCATTTCAGATTTCCATTTAGGATAGTTGTAAGCTGTTAGAAGTGGAATTGTAGATGGCTCCATGATGAAACAAGAACACAAATCAAGAGGAATGCAACCACAACCACAAGAAGAATCCCCCCCAAATTCACTCAATCACAGAACCCCCCAAGAAATATCTAATTTTTCACTTTATATTTAGTGCATTTACAAATTCCACTTGCCAAAAATAGCGAAGTGGTCTTGATCTTGGTACACGCAAATGCCCAAAATAGGCCATAGAATCAAGTACAATTTTTGGCATATAATGAGATCAATATGATCATACCAATGAGAAGTACACAAAAAATCATGCACTTTCAAAAAAAACTGCACCCAAAAATGTTACCGTAGGAGCAAGATATGAGCTCCCGAAGTTCCAAAAATGAGGACGAAGCAGTAACACCTATGAGAATCTGCAATTTTTGGAAAACCTGTGCACCAAAACCAAAAACTGATTGCACCACTGCATAGAGCATGAAATTCTAACCAAAATCAAAAAGAATTGCTTGAAAAAAGGAGTCAGAATGAGCAAGATATTAGCCTTCAAAGTTAGACTGCCAAAATGAAAACTCAAATGGTGAGGGGGCAAATTTTTTTTAAAATGCTGACGCCCTGCTGACGTCAGCAATCACTGACTAAATTTGACGGCTATTTAGCCTTAGCCGTCACTATCAACCGTATGCCAAAATATTCTATTTCGTGACGGTATATGCCTTTGTCGTACTTGGAATATTCTTGGGTCCGCCCGTAAATGCTCTGGTAGAATAATCTGGATTCCCGCCGAAATCTTTGAAAATGACCACAGGATTTTGAAGCAGCCACCAGGAGATGTAGACTGAGGGGCCCGCGGGGGCCATGGCACTAATGAGACGTCGTTGTGTGGTAGCCAACGTACAGGGTACGTCTACGGACTGTACAGTCTACAGACTGTACGATTTTTTTAAATTTTTTTTTGAATTTTTATAAAATGAAAAACTTTCGAATACTTTCTAAAAAAAACTTTATGAATTTTTTGATTTTTCAGATTTTTTTTTGAAAGAAATATAAAATAAATATATATTTTTTATTAAAAAATCGTACCACTCAAGCAATAATGACGCCCGGGGGCCATACGGCTCTTCGGGCAAAAAAATTTTGCGTCACCGGACAACTGCTCTGAATCGGACGATTTGATAGTCGATCTTAAGGTTTTTGGCCCTTCTGGGCATGATGGCAGGGTCCGATTTGACCCAAAATGCTCCAAAATTGCGGCTACCTTTTGGATCTGGCAACCGCACTTCAACTTCAAACCCTCCTAGATTTGGCCTCAAATGTCAAATTTGGATGAAATAAAAGGAAAAATCAACTATCTCGAACCTTTGGGATGCAATGGTGAGCTCAGATTTGCACCAGCAAGCTCGGATATGAACCTGCAACAAAGAGCCACGAACGGAACCTCCTCAGATCTAGGATCTCTCTTTAGAAAAAAACTCTCCACTGACACCCAACCCCCTCTGATACCATGTTAGAATTGGCTATGGATGCCAAGATCTATGGACCAAATGGAAAGCACAAGAAAAGAGAGAGAGAATATGACAAGAATAAACTGTATTCAATGTCATTGATATGATATGATTCTGATTATTACAATGAGAGATATCCCTTGGTTATATAGCCAAGGTGAGATGCAAGATGTCATAGGATTATGACAAGTGTCTTAATCATATGACACATATAAGACAACTAATCACACTTACCTAGGTTCACATGTAGTAGCTGTCAAAGGATAAGATAACAACTAATGACAACTAACATCTTCTAGAAAGATTATTTCCTATGACCTAAGTAAACTTAACTAAGATGTAAATAAGTCCCCTAGTAATGAACTGACTAGGTACAAGACTTTATTTACACCAACACAAGTTGCAAAAGTTGTTAAAAATGTTCTCATCTCACAGAAACTCACTTGCAAAATTTATTTCCAGCTTTCTAAATCTAAAACCTGGGACAATTGAATGATTCAAATTTGTAGCATAGGCTCCCAAAAGTTTTAGAAAATCCCTAACTTAGGACCCATTCGTCCCTAGGAAAATGAGTCCCAGATTAACTTCAGAAACTGACTTTTGGTGATTGGTACACACCATCTTACCCTTCTTTGATCTGTGATCTCATTTCTAGTTCTGCTTATTTTGAGTTTCATCTAGCTATTCCAAGTTGTAGATTGCATTTTGGTGTTGATTTACTATTTTTATTTTTTCTCCCCAAAGTGTTGATTGACTAGGACCTCCATCCTTATAAAAGGAAAGGAAATCTAAATATTCTCACCTTAATTTGATTCACCTAAGGTTTGTTAGTCAATTTAAGGTGGGGATCTCATTTCCTAATGAATTGAGGAGAAACAGGTCCCTAAGTGGTTCATACCCCTATTTTAATTCCATCCTAACTTATTTTTCTTTTTTTCAGCCACAAACTTTCTTCTATCTCTTTTTCTCTCAGTGGACAATGAGTCCACCTATAGTGAGCACTTATGTAAATATACTATAACTAGTTATAATATATTGTGAGCTAATTCTCACTGTGGTTTTTCCCATTTTTGGTTTTCCACATAAAAATATTGGTATTCATGTGTTATGTGATGTTGTTGGATGTTTCATGCTTTCCTTCATTTACTACAATTAAATATTCTATGTGGATTGGATGCTTAAATATTTAAAAGGTTTAAAATAATACTGATTCACCCTCCCTCTCAATATTCAGGGTGTTTAAAAATTTCATCTCTAAGGGATTTGAACCTTGGTGAATGGAGTAATCAAGGGTCATACCATTACAAATATCCCTTCAAGCACTTTCTGACCACCTCAATTTTTCCATATAATTAGAGATGATATGATGAGCTATAAGTAAGTTGAGAGCCCAAACATAAGAACACATCAATCCAAATTTACTTGCAAGTATAGGATAATAATTACTTACTATAATTTTGAAGTCCCACGTAACTTTTGAATGAAATTTGTAAAGGTTGTCTCTACCTTGCTATGATTAGGTGTGAAAAAGCATAAAAATGCATGTAATTGGCGAGTCAATTCACAACATCCATGAACATATTTCTCCTTTTGACCTAGTAAAACTAATGATGAAATACATGGGCACCTCCTCCCATCTTTGACTTGAAATAGACAAGGGTTATAAAAGACCTAAAGGATTATATGTCTCCACTTTCTTTTGTTGACATGCCATGAATTTTTTGATAAATTTCTAGACATTATTCTTGACCCCATCCTAAAATAAATATTTCTTGATTCTATTATAAGTCCTCACAAATATTGTATCCTCACATGCTAGAGAACTAAACATCTCTACAAATACTTGAAACATAAGGATTGAGTTCTTATTTAGATACAATATATCGTTGTAAGACATATAATTTTTTTTTCATGTAATGTTTTCTAACACACTTGAACCTTGCTATATTTTATGAAAGATATCTTGAGTTTACATATCCATCTCCCATTCATCTCATGCCTCATCTAGTTGATCTACCTAAAACATGGAAATGAGATACAATAGTGAATCTATGGGTTCATCCATCCTAGGTATAGAATCAACCACAATATTATCTTTTAATTTCTTATATATAATCTTAAAGTCATATCCCAATATATTTGTGATCCATTTTAGTTTTCTTTAGATGTAAAAATTTATCCAAAAAATTATTTGAGACTATCATGATCTATTTTTTCTTTAATAAGTCTTCTTATTAGATAAGGTCTCCATTATTTTACTCTATATAGGATGGTCAATATTTCCTTCCCATAAACTAGCTTCATCAAATTATTACCTTTGATTTGGTGACTCTAAAATGTTACAAGTCTTCCCTCTTCATATGTACTACTCATATGATGTTTTTGGAAGAATCACATTCCAAAATGAAGGTTTGAGAAAAATATAGGATAGCTAGAACTAGAATTCTGCATATGGATTCCTTTAGCTTCTTAAATGCTTTGGTGGTTGCCTCATATTACTAGAAGGAATCCTTCTTCAACAAAGCTATTGTTAGGAAATATTGCATTTAACCCACAAACTTATTCCATTTCCTACATAACCCATGAGAGATAAACATACATACAAGTACACCAAAATGCATAGATCAAATAGACAAGCCACAAGATAACACAAGATATACCCTAGGAAAACCCTCAAGAGGGAAAAACCCAGCCTCCAAAAGAATCCATACACTATCATATTATTCAATAATAAACCAATACAAGAATTACAATGAATAGCTCTGAAGCATCAAGCCTCTCAATGCATCCCCATGTGTCCAAGCATGAATCCACATATCCCATCCCATGCTTCACAAATGCACTCCTCTAAAAGAATCAATAATGACATCCAAACCACTCAGCCAACCCAAACCACTACACATGTGTTTTATTTTATAGACACAAGCTCACACAAAATACAACTAGTAGTAAGATGAAACCACATACCACAAAACCATATGAATACAAAACCACCAACCCATTATTTAATATTGGGTACTAAGACTTCACTTTATATAATATTCCCCCAATATTAAATTATTATCACATGTCTCCCACACATTAAATAATAATACAATGTTACAATACAACATCAAGTGGTCCCTAAATAATTGTCTAGTGTGATTAACCACACCACCTAGGTGTATCACAACTAAATAATTATTTATTTCTAACATTATAATAAATTATTTTATGCAATGGTTTAAACACCATATCTTAGCATTCTCCCACTTGTATAGGGTATGTGCAGGATCATCATGGAAAAAACAGGCCCTTAAGTGGCAAAAAAAATTCAGAAAAAATTAGAGTTAGACAACTTGATGTAAAAATTTGAATAAGTTATATATTATTAAAAAAATATGTAAGAATAGAATCAGTAGCAAATTGAATGTAGTTTCTAAACTACTAGGTTTATTTAAAAATTAAAATTCTATTTGATGAAAATTTGAAATTTCAATGCAGTAGTACTTAAATTTTAGGGAAAAAATAAGACGTAGGTGTCTGTCAACCAACCAAACCATAATAAAATGATAATATTTTTTTATAATATTTTAGATATAAATAGAGGACTCATGTCCTGATGTGATGCATATTTTTTGTATTTTTTTCCAAGTAAATAATTAATTATGAGGGTATGTGCAGGATCATCATGGAAAAAACAGGCCCTTAAGTGGCAAAAATTCAGAAAAATCAGTGTTAGGAAGCTTGACGTAAAAATTTGAATAAGTTATCTATATTATTTCAAAAATATGTAAGAATAGAATCTATAGAAAATTGAATGTAGTTTCTAAACTACTAGGTTTATTTAAAAATAAATAAAATCTATTTAAGTGAAAATTTGAAATTTCAATGCAGTAGTACTTAAATTTAGGGAAAAAAATAAGTAGGTGTCTGTCTGACCACCCTAACCATAATAAAATGATAATATTTTTTTATAATATTTTATGTATAAGTAGAGGACTCCTATCCAGATGTGATGGATAATTTTTTGTAATTTTTTTCCAAGTAAATTATTAATATGAATTTTTTATTACAACTTTTAAAAAATATAAAAACTCGTATGTCTGACCACCTTAACTTGGTCAAAACTTCATGAAATTTAATTTTTCTTTTTTTAATCCTATAGTATGTGAAGCATAGAATGTTACACATATTTCAGAATCAAAAAATGTTCTACCGTTTGAAAGTTATAGATGTTTTTCAATCAGCCTATCGATCAGGACTTTAGTCGTAATTCTAATAGAAAATAAATAATAATTATTTATTAAATTCAAATTAAAGCATAATTTATATTGGTGGAAAGCTGAGAATCTCCTCTAAAAACTCTTTTCGTTTCATGAATTTTGGGTAAAAAAAAAGTCATCAGCCACATACCCTACAAATACCCATAATATTGCCACTTTTTGGCCCATCATGATCCTGCACATCCCCCTGATTTTTTTATTACAACTTTTAAAAAATATAAAAACTCGTATGTTTGACCACCTTAACTTGGTCAAAACTTCATGAAATTCATTTCTTTTTTTTTTAATCCTATAGTATACAAATCATATAATGTGACACGTGTTTCAGATTCAAAAAATGTGATACCGTTTAAAAGCTATAGATGTTTTTCAATCAACCTATCAATTAGGACTTTAGTTGTAATTTAAATAGAAAATGAATAATAATTATTTATTAAATTCAAAGTAAGGCATAATTTATATTTGAAAAGTTTAGAATCTCCTTTAAAAACCCTTTTCGTTTCATCAATTTTGGATAAGAAAAAAGTCATCAGCCACATACTCTACAAATGCCCATCATATCGCCATTGTTTGGCCCATCATTATCCTGCACATATCCTATACATTACATAAGGGATCAATACATGAAATACACTATTATAACCATACATGTAACCACATGAATCTCCAATATGCTCTCATGCTCCATCAAGATACTGTTGGGCATGTTTTACACACACACCCCGCCATAGGTAGTGACCCCCTCTTTTTGCTCTCGACAGGGTACTTTGTTCCTGTCTTATTTTGTGTGCCCCATTTTTCAAGCCCAAATTGGTCATGTGCCTTCAAATGATCAAATTCCCTTGACCAAATTCACCTACTTGGGGTATTCAAATCTGGGGAGAAACAAAGTCCCCTTTCCCTTTTTTTCCTTTTGTCTTGTTCCTGCTGACTTGGTCCCTAATCGCTCAATTTGTTCTTTTCTACATTTTTTGACTCTGGTGACAAGTTTCCTATGGATTTGGGATTTTTTTTGGTGCCTAAGTGAACTGCCAATGTTTCGTTAAGCTTCAGGGGTTTCAAAAATTTCCTTCAGGAACTTCGTCCCTCTTTGGCTGTTTTGAACATCTGCTGGCCCCCTGCAACCCGACCCCCGGAACCCGGCCCCTTTGTGGTCGTTTATGGAACTCCATCCCTCTGTTTCCATTTTGAACATCCGCCAGCCCCCAATGACCCGGCCTCTGTAACTCGGGCCCTTCGTGGTCGTTTCTAGGACTTCATCCCTCCGTGGCCGTTATGAACATCTGTTGGCCCCCGATGACCTAGCCTCCGAAACCCGGCCCCTCCATTGCCATTTTTGGGACTTTGTCCCTCTGTGGCCATTTTGAACATCTACCGGCCCCCAGCGACCCAGCCTCTGGAACCTCCAGCCCCTCCATGGTCCTTTCTAAGACTTCACCCCTCCATGGTCGTTTTGAACATTCGTTGGCCCCCAACAACCTGACCTCTGGAACCCAGCCCCTCCATGGCCGTTTCTGGGACTCCGTCCCTCTATGGCCGTTTTGAACATCTATCAGCCATTTTGAACAAGTATCGACCCCCGACAACCCGGCCTCCGAAACCCGGCCCCTTCATGGTCATTTCTGGGACTCCACCCCTCTATGGCTATTTTGAACATCCACCGGCCCCTGATGACCCAGCCTCCAAAACCTGGCCCCTTCGTGGTTGTTTTGAATATCTACCGGTGACCCAGCCTCTGGAGCCAGCCCCTCCGTGGCCATTTTGAACATCCGCTGGCTCCTGTCAACCTGACCTCCGGAACCCAGCCCCTTTGTGGCCGTTTTCGGGACTCCGTCCCTCCATGGTCATTTTGAACATCTTCCAACCCTCGACGACCTGGCCTCTATAACTCAACCCCTTTGTGGCTATTTCTCAGACTCCACCCCTCTGTCGTCATCTTAGACTTTCCTTCTGGGCCGCTATGTGCTCATTGCCATTTCAAAAGGGCGGTGACCCTCCGACTTTCCCCTTTCAAGCTTCTGCTTTTTTTAAATGAGTCCAATCTTGAGGAAGTTTTTCTTGGCACTCTTCCTTCCCCTTTCCCATGTGCTATAATTGAAAAATCTTGGTTTTGCTAAGTTTTGTGAGGTCTGGGAACTTCCCTTCTGGTTTTTTGTCCCTCGTTCGCTGCCTGCCCTCTTGGGCCCACATTAATGTTTATGGTCCAAATGAGCTCCAAATATGAATATTATGATCTTTTGATGATGTATGGATGGATCTAACAAGGAGTTTGCAAGGTTTGACTAATGTTTGCATTGATTTGTGTATGAAAGCACTTACGACACTTCATGTATGCAAGATTCAAGGAGCCTACTACGGGTCCATCAGGAGACCCATCAAGAAAGTTGAACAAGGAAAGGAATATAGCTCCTATCACCATTCGTTTCATGCCCAGCTTTCCTTGTAGCACCCATCAATAGAGCTAGCATTAGAAGAAAGCCTATGTCAAAGGAGTCAGTGACAAAATGCAAGGGGGTGGTCTTGAAGAAAGCATAAGGGAGTTGTCCGCCCGAATTAGGGGCAACCAATCCATTGATGTCGGTAGTCGACAAGCCTATTTGATCCAATGGGCAATGCTGCGAATGCATCAAGCAAAGGCAGCTTTCAGGCAGTTTTAGCTATAGGAAAAGTGAAATTAGCTAAATGACAAAACTACTACAGCACCTAGGCACTAGGTGACAAAACAGGGGAAAGGAAAAATTGTATTTTAAAATTACTGGATAATGGGGGGTAGGTGAAACCCTAATGTAAATCAAATCTAGGCCACTCATTGTGAATTAATCTTGGCCATTCATTTGGGCTTTGGAAAATTATAAATAGGGGCTTGCCCCTCATTTGTAAAGGGTTGGAGAACTAATGTAAAGACATTTTTGCAGCAATAGAAAGCAGCATTGCATGATTTATGGGTGTTCCTTTTGAGTTTGCTCTTTATGTATGCATGGTTCAACTTCCCTATTAGTTTAGGTGTTACTTTCTTGAATGGAAGTGGTGATGGTGATTGTTGTTTTAGTATTTGATGAATTTCTAGCTCATGCTTTTTGTAGTTCATTGATGATGAGTCACTTTGCAAAGCTAGTTTGAGCTCTTTACTTCATTGTTGCAACTTAGTTCAATTACATGTGCATGATGTGTGTGTGTGTAATCTGAAAATCTGTAGTCCTTAGAAGATTGCACTAGTTTTGTGTAGCTATAGGTTCTCTTGTTCAAGCAAAACTTAGTTTTAGGGACTTTTTCTACTGTAGTAGCCACCATGATCACTGTTCATTCATAGTTTCAGGTCTAGGAACTTCCTCTTTCCCTTGCCCTTTTTCCTTTTTTTTAATGAGTAACCTTAGGCAAGGTTCATTGCATATTGTACAATGAAATCCAAAGTTGAAATGGAGTTCAAGACTGTTGTTTGAACCTACAACAAACACATAACAACTTTCCCATCTTAAGAACTCCATTTTCTGATCCAACTTCCCATGCTTTGTAACTCATTCGTAAGTCCACCTTGTGATTCCAGCAAATCACATGAAACAACTAAGATATTCCAAGTACTGTCAAGACTTGACATTAGAGACCTTGGGGTAGTGTTTTGTAATCTGATTGTGGAAGATTTTCTTTCAAGAGAGGTGATGCATCTATACATTTCCTGTGTTGAGAAGTGCATAAAAAACACATCAATAGATACCTATAATAAGAAAAAAGTGACCACCATCTCAAGCAATAACTCCTGCCATCCTCCAATGTGCCACCTATGGAAGGAAAGGAACATGCCAAGGTGAAAGTGCACCAAACCAATGAACACATGCATCAAATCCAAATGATAACAAAGGATATAACCAAGCTAATGTCATGAAAAAAAACCCACATGATCAGAAATAACATCCACAACATATGCTAACACATCCAACAATCCATACCTCCAGGGTATCAATACATTAGTAAACTCATGCCAACAACATATGCAGCCCATAATCACAATCATAAGCTCCCTATATGAAACCTATCAATGAAGAACATACATATCCAAGAACTCCCACTGCATAGGTAATGTCAAAGCATATAAAGTCTACCAACAACACTATATCATGGTCTGATAAATGATCAATAATGAAGTATGGAGAATAATAACAATGATCCACACATAAACCCAAATAGTTGCATAATCTCTCACAACATGTTGCCACCATTCTCCCAAAACACATGAACATTTAGGAAAGAACCATGAAGACAAAAACTTGTAAACCATAATCTCCTCCTACCAACACCTCATAAGTGCAATGTGATGCCAAGTATGATCTCCTAACAACCCCAAATGAGAAGACTCAATAACACCCATAAAACTCAATCTCATAGATCAAGTAGAACATATGAATCAATGTACTAATGCCAATATGGATGTAAGGCTCTCTAACCAAGAAGATCAAACTCAAAGTAACCATTCCCAAATCTAGAAATCAGCCCATAACATCTCCTACCAATCATCATTAAAGAATGATAGCATAAACTCAAATGCACAAGGAGATAATCATGCCATAACATCCCTCAAATGAATCCTCCAAAACTAACTATGCATAGCTCAATATCCATATCTATGAAATATAAAGAATATAATTCATTCTAGACAAATCCTCAAATGAGTATCCATAATCAATCACCATGAATCTACTTGATCCCATGAGAATCAAAGCGCAAAATATAACATATCTGAAAGAAATAATGGGAAATACCTCTCAAATGATAAACTGCTGAGTAGACCAAGAGTGGGGAATGAGAATGCTCCTCCAAGATAGCCAAGTCATCATGACTCACTCCAAGAAGAATCTCCTCTATCGATCTATCATGAACTCACTTCCATAACCAAGTGAAAGCTCCTCAGTCTTCGTACTGAAACCTCCAAAGAATAATCGTCTCAAGAAAATGTCTCTAATCACAAGATAACTCCAGCCATCACCTACGTTTCCATGTATCCACGAGAACCTATAACCAATCAATCCATGCCAAAATCCAAATGCAACATAGCACCATCATGAAGTAACCAAGCAAATAATCAATGTACTCAATACAAAGAGAACTACCAAGATCAGTGTCAAAGCTCGAACTACAAAATTAGGAACCTATCATGACAACATGATCTAACCATCTCCTCCTAGGAGATCACATGCACCAATGCAAGCATCCTAGTCTCAAGAGAACATGTGCAATTTTCCAAACTCTAATCTAGAATCAAGAGTGTACCATGAAATAATAAAAAATACACTCTAAACCAAGAAATCATATCTCTAATCACATGAAGATAACCATCACCAATGATGCATCCACGTCACTTCCAACAACTCCCACTGAACCATGATACTGAGCTACACATGGAATAATGAATACCATCTCCTCCATGAAGATCATCCAGGCCTACACACACTCAACTACAATGTCAGTAACATACAAATGAAACCAAGATCTCCAAGCCAAGAAGATACATACAATTGCCATAAAAAAACATCACAAATCAATTTTACACCGTTAAATCATCATTGTCAAAATCTCCCATTGAAAGTGTATAACCAATTAATGTACTAAGTTATCATGACATTGTGATCAAACCACATGCTACAAGTCCCATCACCCAACTAATCAAGTACTCTAACCATCCATCCTCTCAATCCCAAAACAACATACCACTACACAAATGGCCACAAACAAGGCCAACTAATGAAATATGCAACAATAATAAATCAAACCTGGTGGATATAGTCAATCCACATCCAAGTCATCCTAATGTAACCCAATAGATTGTACACACCTACAAGTTGCATAAATCATAGATCCAATTCGTTGAAACAAGTAAACTCAACATCACATTAGTAACCTTCAAACCAATATATCAAATAAGATAATCACATAGACATCAAGAGTTAAACACCAAATCAACCATAGATTTGATTTTCCAACCATGTCCAAAAATGATTAATCATAGTCAAGGAACCAAATAAGCATTAAGAAGATAAGTGCAATATCCTAATACCAAACCATATCACCATCAAACACCCACATACATTATCATGTAGTGCTAATGCATCAAATGTACTTGCATACCCATGACACCATAACCAAAGCCATCACTATACCTGCACTAAACTATCACACAAGTCTCAAATCATGTCCAACCATGTCGTTAAAACCAAAGACAACCTATGTACCTGTCACCATCAAATTCTAACTCTGAAAAAACACTTGTAAACTTGTACCAAAAAGCACCAATCTAATAATTAGTTGTAGCATCATAAATATCATATAAAAACATGTACTCCCTTAAGGTTTTTCCTCTTGACTCATCCAAAGTCTCACACAATCACACCCTAAATCTCAGGCTCTTACAAGCAATCAAACAAGTACCAAACTCATTCTACTGCACAAACTAATAAATAATCTGAACCACTATGTAGTACACTACAAATTCTTTCCAACGCCTCTTCAAAATCAAAAATATGACTTCGTATGTTAAAGTTATGCTCAAAATAGTGAAACTAAGAAAATTTAATTTCCAGGCTCCAAAAACATGTCAAAATGACAAAATCAAGGAACCAAACCAATGCCATAGTGAAGAGCACGGAAAGAGCTTTCCAATGAGTACAAGAAGTTGAAAGACAAACATCATGGGAAAAAGTTATGCAAGTTTTTTAAAAAATGTCCAATTTGACTATAAAATCAAGTTGGGGTGGCCCCCAGGCGGAGCCACTGGTGGCGGCGGTGCCTCGCGCAGCACACCAGTGGTGGGTGGGTGATGAAACCAAAAAATCTATTAAATTTAATTTAATTCTTCAAACCTTAAAAATTTTCCACCCTTTACTACGGACTCGACTAGATTATATATTTTGGCTCATTGATTTTTTTGAAATCCAAAATTTAATTTATTATCAGTGGATAAACATATAATTTTTAAAAAATATTTTTGAAACTTAAAAAATGGTGGTTAGGCCAATTAGGCAAAGCCTTTCCGAACTAACACATTGTCGGTCGAGGGCTTCCCTGTCGATGGCTGATAGGTTTATTGATGACAACGATAGGTTTTTTGACTAGTAATACCTATTGTTGTCATGGTAGGTGTTGTACCAAGTGTGGCAGGGGGTCTGTGGACCCCCAAGCTTTTATTATATTATTATTATTATTATTATTTTCTTTTAACTTTTTCAAATTCGATTTTTAATAATTTTAATTTGTATTTTGCAAGTATATCAAAAAAAAATTGTGGAAATTTTCAACTATATATTTTTTAATATTTTCTTTGATAAGGCAAATTGTGCAACTATAGGCCATACAACTAAAAAAATCATTTTTTTTAACTTTTCCAAAATAGGTCAAATTTTATGTCAATCTTCATCTCTTGGTGAACCTAAATCCAACCATGAGGTCCATTCTATCTCAAAAGGTCATCTATAAAATTTCCCCATACAGAACCCTCATATGAAAACTCAAACCAAGAAACCCTCTTTCACCCAAATTCGGAAAATTTTAGATTTGCAATAAACCCAAGAAATCTTGACAACCCAAAAGCCCAAAACTGCATACAAGCACCTACAACATATGCTCCATATCTTGTAATGCCTCAAACCTAAAATGCATTTCCATGGCTTCAACTTTGCAAAAATGCTCAAACTAGGGTTATAACAAAAAAAATTCAACCATGAAAGCTTTGATACCACTTGTTAGGAAATATTGCATTTAACCCAAAATTTTATTCCATTTCAAACATAATCCATTAGAGATAAATACATGCATACAAGTAACCAAAATGCATAGATCAAATAGACAAGCCACATGATAACACAAGATATACCCTAGGAAAACCACCAAGAGGGAAAAACCCAGCCTTCAAAAGCATCCATACTCCATCATATTATTCAACAATAAACCAATACAAGAGTTACAATGAATTCCTCTGAAGTATCAAGCCTCTAAAATGCATCCCCATGTGTCCACGCATGAATCCACACATCCCATGCTATGCTTGACAAGTGCACTCCTCTGAAAAACTCAATAATGATAGCCAAACCACTTAGCCAACCCAAATGACTACACATGTGTTTGTTTTTATAGACACAAACTGGCACAAAATACAAATAGTGGTAAGATAAAACCACATACCACAAAACCATGTGAATACAAAACCACTAACTCCTAGTATTTAATATTGGGTAATAAGACTTCACTTTATTTAATATTTCCCCAATATTAAATTATTATCACATGTCTCTCACACATTAAATAATAATACAATATTACAATAGAACATCAAATGGTCCCCAAATAATTATATAGTGTGATTAGCCACACCACCTAGGTGCATCACAACTAAATAATTATTTAGTTACATTATAATAAATCATTTTATGCAATGGTGTATAACACCATATATCTCAACAACTATGAGATATGTAGCTATCCTACCATATGTTTTTACAAATGAGTGATAGTATCTTGTAATTCAGAAAGAACCTCATATATTCTTGAGGGCTCTAAGCATTATCCATTCTAATATGGCCTTGCTCTTGTGACTATCCACCTTGAATCCATTATGTCAAATAATATGACCTAGATACTCTATATATTTGATTTAAAAAATACCCTTCAATGGCTTAGAATAAAGATAATGTTGTTCAAGAATCTCCAAAACATAGCTCACATGTTGCAAGTGTTCCTCCTAACTTCTGATATATATTAAGATGTCATAAGAAAATAAATAAATAAATTTTCATAGAAATGGATTGAAGATAAAGTTCATCAAACTTTGAAATATAGATGGTGCATTTGTGAGGCTAAATTCATAAACAAAAAATTATAGTGGCACTCAAAGTTCAAAAATTTATTTGAAATAAATCCTCATCTCTAATTATATTTTGATGATAGCTAGAGTGTATATCAAGTTTGGTAATATGAATAACAACATTTAGCTCATATAAATCATCAATTATGAATTGATAACTTATCTTTTATGGTGTTAATGAACTCTCTATAAACATAACACACATATATCATGTGTCATTTTTCTTACACACCATCACCACTAGCAAGGAGTAAGAACTCTAACTATGCTTGATAATACCTACCTCTAGCATCTCTTCTACCATCTTCTTGAACTCAAATTTTTGTACATATGGGTACTTTTTGGGCCTAATATTGGGTTGTTGGATCCTTGATACTAGTTAAATGGTGTGATCATAATCTCTTTTAAGAGGAAATCATTTTGGTGAATCTCCAAAACTACTTAGTACCTATCTACATTTGATTGTAGACTAGTGGTGTAGAAGTATTTGATTGATGCGACTCTAATAAAACCAATTGTGCCACAAACCTACAAAGCCCCTCTTAAACATCATTTCCATTTGATTTAAGTTGATCATCTATAAATACTTTGTATGCAACCCTCATAGTTTAATTATCGTAGTTTGACTATCCTACACTTTGAGTAAAAATACATGAATAACTCATGTAAGTTCATTCCAATTATACCCAATGTAGTAAGCCATTGGACTTCTAAAACAATGTCTACTAAACCCATAGAGATATCAAACATAGGAAATAGTGAGTATTCTCTCTCATGGAAAGTTTACTACTATGGCATTTTCACAAACAACTAATAATACCCCATATATACAATCATAACCTAAACATTTAGAGCTAGATAAATAAAATAATTCAAATGAGCAACTAACTTTTTGTTGATGAAGTTGTGAGTGCTTCTTGAGTCTACCAACATGTTTCTAATCTATCTTTTTAAGAAATTTACTACCTTTAAATTTTGTGGGGTATTAATTCAAGAGAGTGTATGGCAAGAAATAGTTGCTTCCAAGTATCTCTTGATTCCTCATCTAGCTCATTGATAACCTCTAATATTTATTCTTCCATACTAGCCCCTTTAGTGAAGAGCAATTTCCTTTTGCACATTTATGCCCTTGACTATATTTTTTATCATAATTAAAAAAAATTGTCACTTTTTGTTCAATATGTTAAGGAGTCAATCTAGTTTTATGAGGAAATAATTGTGCTAAAAAACTCATCTCTTATGCTACTAAACCCCTACCTTTTAGGAGCTAGTTTTTTTATTTTGCTATATATGTTATGATAAAAGAGTCAAATAGGATCAAACATGCATATCTCATGTTGGATGTGATCCCTACACCCACCAAGAAACAAATCATTTAAGTTCTCTTCTATAATTACTTTTACTTGCAAGGATAGGTTCTAGAATTACTAAATATAATCATTAACTAATTTTTTGTTGTTACAATTTAGCTAACTAGCTAATGCAATTATTTGATACTTTATTATTATAGTGTAACTAAAACTCCTTTGGAAAAATTTATTAGGTGACATTGAGAGCCCTTTTCTCTTTAGCACAAATCCATCAATTCCAAATAAATTTCTTAATTTCTAGATATAAGGAAGTCATTATCACCTTCTACCCACTTGGGATTTAATATACATCAAAATATTCTCCATTTTATTTATCCAAGTGGATCCTTTCCATCAAACTTATGCACAGAGCTACCTTCAATAACTAGTACTAAAATCTAAAATGAGTGCTAGCATTTGGATTAAGATTAGTGTGTCTAAATGATCCACTTTAATTTATTGAAACATTGTCCTTTTGTTGTGGTTTCTTCTCGTAGAGATACAACATTACACTTTCTCATTCTACTTTCATTTTACACTCAGTGCTATTCAATACTCCTTTTATTTTAGATTGCATATCTTCTTCTAGATAATGTACACTTTGTCATTAAAAGGAAATGACCTATCTAAAGTTCCACTTGATCCTATCTTTGAATCCATATCATCTTTTTCAAAAGCCTTTCAAAGAGTGACTAGATTATTTCCCTTGCTTCTTGTTGTAGCTTCCATCATGATGTTGCCCAAATAATACTCATAATAACTCACTCAAACAAAATCAAAATAAGCTAGTTTTTTATTGTAATTTATTTGAGGCTAGACCGCATTTGGCTAAAATAGATTCCAAGAAAATTACTAATTTGCAACCTTAAGAGTTAAATAGGTGAAAACCTAATTTTGTAATGAATTCTTTAAAACTTTTTCAAATAATCTCAAATTTGGATTGTAGCAACTTCAATATGTCCTTGACCAACCCTTCAAATTCTATAAAAAAGTTCACCAAATCAAAAGAGATATGCACTTCATGATTTGACCTCTAAATTAAAAAGAAAATCATGTTCCGTGCCTTCCAAATGCCAAGATCATGCTCCAATAGCAATTGTAATGAAATTACTCATATAAGAAAAGAATATAATAGTAATTATGTTGTTAATGTGATAATAATAATCTACTTTCAGCAAACTTCCAAAAGTATTCAATAAGTTCAAAATATATGATAATAACTACTACTTGTGCTAACTCCTATATATAGACATCATTAGATAATATTATTATCCTAATCCCAATGAGACCAACGTAATATACTATAATTATACTTATGGACTCATAAATAATTCAATTAAAAATTATGCTAGTCACAAATCAACTGTAGATAATACAATCAACAAATTAAAGATATAAGAAAAATACAAGTAAACAAATGTTAAATATAAATCACAACAAAAAAATTAAGACTGCAATTATTTGTTTATTTAATTATATTATCTTTATTCTATCTCGTATTCAATAGTTTTTCCAATGGACCTAAACTATTGAGGCAATTTATTTACCAAAGCAGTACACTAGAAAATCAATTCTTAACAGCATAGAGCTAAATTATATAACTGCATTATTATCCCTTCAGAGTGTGAGAGTTATAGAACATACTTTTCATAATATAGTCTATAAGATCTAAATTTGGGAATCAATTAAGGCTATAAGGCATCTACCCATGTTTGTGTTTTATCACAACTATGCACTTTGAGTATTATTTTGTCTAGGACAGACAAACCATATTCATTGAAGAACTATTTATCCCCCTTGCACAAAGTGTGGCTCCCAATCTTGATCAAAATTCTCTCTTACACAATAATCTTCCCCAAAGTTCTTTTAAACCCCTGACATTATTCATACAAATTAATTAAGGTACTCATCAACAGTTGTGTATTCGACATCTAGGTATAGCTGACTTGCCTCCACACCATCAGATCCAATTTCAAAATTGGTTTGGTCCCCTTTCACATAAAGGCTGTGAAAATTTGCTATTCTAATTTTGGTTGGAAATGGTGTCTCTACATCATCCACCAAATTTACATGATGTATTAATATCATCATCCACAAGGAAACTGTAAAGAAAGAGTTCAATATTATCAGTAACTAAGCAAATTCAATTAAGCCAATAACAATTCTTAGTCAAGATCAAAGCACTTGATCATTGTTTGTAACTAATTTTTAATTTTAGGATTTTACTATTACTGCATTTATTTTTAGTGCTTTCTTAAGTTTTTTTGGGCAGGATATTTTATTTTCAGTGTTATTCTGAGTTTTGGGGGGCAGAGGAAGAGGGATGTTTGTAAAAAAAATCAAATTCAACTGAATATATATAATTTAAAAGTAAAAAAAAATGATTTGTTACTTCTAATCTTTTATTAGTTTAAGAACCTTCTCCTCAGATAAATACTCTTTTGCTAGTGTCTTCCCAATTTTATTCTCCCAAGAGTTACAAGATTATTGAATGAAAGGGTGTTTGAAGGAAGCCTCAAGTAAAGGATCTTATTCAAGGTTCTAGGATCATCCACTGCCTTGATTGTATAGGTTCCAATATCTTCTTCTTTTACTTGAAACGGAGCTGATATATAAATATCAATTGCATGGATCCCTTACCCAAATACCCAGAATAAAATCACAACAGAGAAAACCTAATGAACAGAAAAAGCCTAGTTCAAAATCATAACAGAGAAAAGCTAATAAACAGAAAAAAAACCCTAGTTCCATTAGGAAATTAAGAAAAGTTTCGGATAAGTATTAATTTTAGGTTAAGAAGTTACTTATACCTTTACTATTTCCATCTCCATAAATAACAACCTTATCTCTTGGAGGGGTCGTACAGTCAAGCTGCACAAAATTTGGAAGAAAGTAGCCTGCAAAACAGTTGGAAGCAACATATGTATATGGAATACCTTCTGCCTCAATAGCCCACCTAAGTTATACTCTCAAATCATACATGCTCTTGATGGGCTCTACTACATGGGTTATGCGAATAATTGATGCTGACCTGGCGAATTCTTATCAAGAAGGGAATTGATTCGATGAGATCTTTGATTTTTTTGAAATGGCTAATCTTAGCTTGTTTTTAGTTTTAAAATAGTCTTTCTTCCAAACTTTGTTTTATTCCTGCTTTCTTCGAATAAAACATGCGTTGCATGTTTAGCATAGGATAAAACCTCTGTGTGTGTTTTATTTTTTCCATTTTAGAGGGCAGCGAACTATTTTTTGAAGCTGCATATTAAATTATATATTTATTCTCTGTTTGTAATTGTTTTTTAACACAAGCTGCTGCAATAAGAGAACTGTTCCTATTTTTTAAAACAGAACGCATTATTATATTTCTGATAAAAAAATAGAGCACTCTATTTTTTATAAATTCTTGGTATGATTAGTATTGTTTTCTAATGATCATTGATAAGGAATTGCAGCTATATGTAATTGGATTGTTTCATTTGTGTTCTATTTGAGTTTATCAGCTGGCTGCGGGAAACAGGGGATTCACTTTTGAATCTACATTTGGTATCAGAGCAGGTATTTTTGTTTTGGGTTTAAGATCTAGCTGTTCGAATTTTGCCAAAGATTATCATGTCGAATTCTAACAGCTTGCCCATTCCAGAATTTGATGCTAATGAGTATGATTATTGGTGTATAAAAATGATGACATTTTTAATAGGAAAAGACTTGTGGGAGATTGTTGAATCAAGTTACCAGGAGCCAGCTAATTGGAATGCCCTCCCAGTCAATGAAAGAACAGCAAGGAAAGAAGCTAAGAAGAAGAATTTTCAAGCATTGTTTCATATTCAAATAGCTCTAGACAAGAGTTTATTTCCAAGAATTGCAGGTGCAAAGACAGCTGAGGATGCCTGGAAGACTCTAAAAGAAGCTTACCAAGGCAGTGATCAGGTCCAAGTTGTTAAGTTACAGACATTGAAAAGAGAATTTGAGAATTTAAAAATGCAAGAAGGAGAAAGTGTGAGTGAGTATTGTGTCAGAGTAAAAGATGTGGTCAATAAGATGGCTACACTTGGAGAAACTGTGAACACAGAAGTTCTGATAAAAAAGGTGTTGAGATCTCTCACACCAAGATGGAATCACGTTGCCATAATAATGGAAGAAAGTAAGGATTTGACAACCCTTCAATTCGATCACCTTGTTGGATCGTTGATCTCACATGAAGAAAGATTAAAAGATTATTTTGGAGAAAGTATTGAGAAAGCCTTTTCCTCCAAAGTACAAATCACAAAGAATGATGATGGCAGCAGTAGTAGCAAAAGCAATCAAAGCCAAGGTAAAAGTCAAAATCAGAATAATTCAAGAGGTAGAGGCAGAAGTTTTTCAAGAGGAAGAGGTGGTTCAAGAGGCAGAGGTAGAGGAAGATTTGATAAAAGGAATGTTCAATGTTACCATTGTAATAGGTATGGACATTTTGAAAGAGAATGTAGACTAAAAGAAGGTAAAAATGTTAATTATGCTCAAGAAAGTTATGAAAATCCTCCAGATAATTTATTCTTATCTTATTCTAAAAGTGAAAATACTAGTAAAGATGTTTGGTACCTAGATTCTGGATGCTCTAACCATATGTCAGGAAATGGGAAGTTGTTTTCAACAAAGGATGAAAGTTTCAAGTCAAAGATTCAGCTCGGTGATGATAAATCATTGATGGTTGCTGCAAAAGGAATTATGGAGGTCCACACAAAAGAAGGTATGAAGAGTGTTAAAGATATTTATTACACTCCTGAGTTAAAACATAATTTGTTAAGTGTTGGACAATTATGTGAGAAGAACTATAGAGTTGTCTTTGAAAATAAGAAATGTACAATTTTTGATAAGAGTCAGGGAAACAGAGTAGTCACAGTTGTTCCTATGACGAAAAATAGGATGTTTCCATTGAGATTTGGTGAAAATAATAGCAGCCTTGCCAATATGGCATTTGAGGATACAAGTTGGCTATGGCATCTAAGGTATGGCCATTTAAACTTTCACAGTTTGAAGCTTTTGACCTCACAAGCATTAGTTGCTGGTTTGCCCAAGGTTGAAGAGCACAAGGAGGTTTGTGAAGGATGTGCAAAAGGAAAGCATGCAAGGGAAAGGTTTCCAAAAGGCACTGCATGGAGGGCCCATTACCCCCTTCAACTTGTTCATTCAGATATCTGTGGACCGATGCAAACAAAGAGTTTGGGTAAGTCATCATATTTTCTCACTTTTATTGATGATTACTCACGAAAATGTTGGGTGTATTTTTTGAAGACTAAGGATGAAGCCCTTGATACATTCAAGAGGTTTAAAGCACTTGTGGAGAATGAAAAAGGGTGCAAAATCAAATGTTTAAGGACTGATCGTGGAGGAGAATTTTGTTCAAGAGCCTTTCAAGATTATTGTGATATGAATGGCATCAGGAGGCAACTCACCACTCCATACACACCTCAACAGAATGGGGTAGCTGAAAGGAAAAACCGCACTGTGGTAGAAATGGCAAGGAGCATGTTACAAACCAAGGGATTGAGTAACTCTTATTGGGGAGATGCAGTTGCTACAGCAGTGTATATTCTCAATCGAAGTCCCACTAGTGCACTTGAGAAGATGACTCCTTATGAAGCATGGTATGAGAAAAGGCCTAATGTTAATCATTTTAGAGTTTTTGGATGTTTAGCTTATGTTCATGTACCTGATCAGAATAGACAAAAGTTAGATGCTAAAAGTGAGTCATGTATTTTTGTTGGGTATAGTGAGGAAAGCAAAGCTTACAGGTTATATAATCCTCTCACTAATAAGCTTATTGTTTCAAGAGATGTGATTTTTGATGAAGGGGGAGTTTTTGGTCATCAAAAAGGCCAAATGGAGAAGTCAAAATCTGTTTTGAATGATGATATTGATCATGAGCAGCCCACTAATGTTGCTGTCCCAATTGCTATAAATCCACCAAGCAGCCCCTCATCTAATTCTTCAAGTCCATCTTCAACTCCAAGTTCTAGAAGGAAGGTAAAAAGTTTGAGTGATATTTATCAAAGGAGTGCCAATCAAGCACATGAAGAAAATCCAATAGGTGAGACAGTTAATTTTGCTTTATTTACCAAGGCTGATTTTGAACCATCATGTTTTGAAGAAGCATGTACTAATGAGGTTTGGATGCAAGCAATGAAAGAAGAAATGGATTCCATTCATAGGAATGATACTTGGGAGCTTACAGAGCTTCCACATGACAAGAAGAAGATTGGCACCAAATGGATCTACAAGACTAAGCATAACAGTGATGGAAGTGTTGAAAGGCATAAGGCAAGATTAGTTGCTAAAGGTTTCACACAGAAGTATGGGATTGACTATGAAGAGACGTTTGCACCAGTTGCAAGACAAGAGACCATTAGAATGCTGATTTCATTAGCAGCTCAAAAGAATTGGAGCATACAACATATGGATGTGAAAAGTGCCTTCTTGAATGGGTACTTAGAAGAGGAAGTATATGTGGAACAGCCACAAGGTTTTCAAGTGGAAGGAAAAGAGAATCATGTCTACAAATTGAAGAAGGCTTTGTATGGCCTCAAGCAAGCACCAAGGGCATGGTACTCAAGAATTGATGGATATTTTCAGGAGAATGGTTTCAAGAGAAGTAAGAGTGAACCTACCCTTTACTACAAACAAGAAGGTAATGATATTCTTATTATAAGTTTGTATGTTGATGATTTGTTGTATATGGGTAGCAGTTCTAAGATGAAAGATGAGTTCAAAATTGCTATGATGAAAGAATTTGAAATGAAAGATCTTGGTCTCATGAAATATTTTTTAGGAATGGAGGTTTATCAATGTAAAAATGAAATTTTCATTTGCCAAACCAAATATGCAAAAGATATGTTGAAGAAGTTTGACATGGTTGATTGTAAACCATACTCCACTCCAAGTGCTCATGGAGTTGTGTTGAGTAGGAATGATGGTGCTGAATTAGTTGATGAGACTGCTTACAGAAGTATTATTGGGAGTTTGATGTTTCTGACCCACACAAGACCTGATATAGCATATTCAGTTTCACTTGTTTCAAGGTATATGACAAATCCATCAGAAATACACATGAAGGCAGCTAAAAGAATTTTGAGGTATGTGAAAGGCACTCTAAATTATGGTATTCATTACTATTCTTCTAAAAGATTCAATCTTGTTGGCTTTAGTGATTCAGATTGGGGAGGTAGTATGGATGATCGTAAGTCTACATCTGGAAATTGTTTCTCTTTTGGTTCTGGTTTGATTACTTGGAGTTCCAAGAAACAAAGCATGGTTGCTCTCTCATCCACAGAAGCAGAGTATGTTGCAGTTACCTCAGCAGGTACACAAGCTCTTTGGCTTCGAAAAGTTTTAGAAGAAATTGGTGAGAAACAGATTCAGCCTACAGTGATTTATTGTGACAATATAAGTGCCATCAAATTAGCAAAGAATCCGGTTCATCACAGTAGAACAAAGCATTTTGATTTGAAGTATCACTTTATCTGTGATTTAGTACAGAAGAAGGAAGTTGAATTGAAGCACATCAGCACTAAGGATCAGTTAGCAGACATCTTCACCAAAGCAGTTGCAACAAATCAGTTTTTGTCACTTCGAGATCAGATCGTGAGCCCTCTTAGCATCAAGGGGGAGTATGTGAATAATTGATGCTGACCTGGCGAATTCTTATCAAGAAGGGAATTGATTCGATGAGATCTTTGATTTTTTTGGCATGGCTAATCTTAGCTTGTTTTTAGTTTTAAAATAGTCTTTCTTCCAAACTTTGTTTTATTCCTGCTTTCTTCGAATAAAACATGCGTTGCATGTTTAGCATAGGATAAAACCTTTGTGTGTGTTTTGTTTTTTCCATTTTAGAGGGCAGCGAACTATTTTTTGAAGCTGCATATTAAATTATATATTTATTCTCTGTTTGTAATTATTTTTTAACACAAGCTGCTGCAATAAGAGAACTGCTCCTGTTTTTTAAAACAGAACGCATTATTATATTTCTGATAAAAAAATAGAGCACTCTGTTTTTTATAAATTCTTGCTATGATTAGTATTGTTTTCTAATGATCATTGATAAGGAATTGCAGCTATATGTAATTGGCTTGTTTCATTTGTGTTCTATTTGAGTTTATCAGCTGGCTGTGGGAAACAAGGGATTCACTTTTGAATCTACATGGGTTCTATCAACATCCATCCCAAACTCTGATGGGAAAAACCTCTGTAGAGTAGAAGCAGAAGATATTGTAAAATTTCTCAGTTATTGTAAGGATGGTAACCTTTGACTTACATTACTGCTTATATGAATTGTACCTTGATGGTCCCAACTTCTTTTATAGCCTTGATGAGATTGAACTGCTCTGATGTAAGTTATGTGCTAATGGTGGAAATGACTACATCCACCAGCTTAATTGCTGCTATTAGGCTTGGATAATCCTCTATAGATCCCTGTAAATGGGTATTGAGGAAAAATCCAGATTATTGGTAAGAAAAGACATTCTGAGCTTCCGAATGGTAAAAGTAATTGAAAAAAGCTTTCTGAGTTGCAGAATGGTGGTATTAAATGAAATGGGTCCCTATAGATGGGTATTGAGGAAAAATCCAGATGAGTGATGAGAAAAGACATTCTGAGCTGCTGAATAGTAAAAGTAATAACATTTGGTTGAAAACAGCTTTCTGAGTTGCAGAATGGCCATACTAAGTGAAATAGCTTAAGATTTTGACCTCAAAAATTTAATTGACAGGCTCCATCAGAAACCAATCAGGCAAAACAATAGAGATTTGAAAATTGTAGAGAAGAAGTTGAGAACTTACATGGAGTATAGTTGCTCCAGATGATTTAAAGGAATCTAGCAAGTCAGCCTTCTCTGGATGGGGAACAGTGGATTCTCTCACAAGGAGGAAAGTGGGATGGCCCCGAGCAAGGCTAGCTTTGGTTACATGACGGCCGATATAACCCATTCCTCCTATTATCAGAATTTTGCTGCTTCCCATCTTTACCTTAACCATTTTTCATAATCAACTAAAATAAAAAATGGTGTGCAAATTTTGGAAGATGAGTAAGGATTTTTGACAAAGTTTTAAAGGAAAGTCATTCGTCAAAACATCTTTGCTTGAAGAAATGCAGAGGGAGAGAAAAATAAATTCTCGTTTCTCATTAGGGTTGGATTTAGTTAGATTTTTTTAAGTGATTGAATGTACACTTACTATTATAAAAACATAATATTATAAAAATATCTCTAATATTAGTTGATATGAAAGGTTCGTAGAGACAATCATTCTAAAGTCAATGGATTTTTAAATAAAATTATATTTTATGAAGAATGGTGCACTTTCTATATTAAAATATAAATACAATATATTAATTTGTATGAAAGAAAAATAAATATAGTATATTCTTAGAAGAATATTTGGAGATGATATTATATTTCACAAGAATAAGTTAGTAAAGCAAGGGAACAAAGAATTATGGAGTCTCCACAAGGAAATAACAAGTACATGAAATATGACCCCAAAAAAGAAAACTACCATTTATACTATCATATAATCAAAGTTCATAAAGCCAATAAAGAAACTTATTCAACTAAAGCTATAAAACCAACACTGGGAGGTGGGTCTTGGTCATCAAGGTTACCTCATCCTCCATTAGGCACATCCTTAGTGAGAGTGGTGTCCTTTACCTCCTTGAGGTTTTCAAGCAAATACAAATCTTGAACACTAGGCAATGTAAATTGAACTCCTCAATGACAAAAGGGAAAGAGCTAGGCAAGAAAATTTACCTTGGCCACTAGGGGACCCATCCATGCTATTAAGAGGGTGCAAGAGATTTGTAAGCAGATGGCATGACCAACACAAAGAGACTATCTAGACAATTATCTAGCTAGAGGTAGAGAAGACACTTTTCGAGAGCTTTGAGAGTAACATTGAGTAAAATCAAAGTGACCATGCCATTTTGTTTGGTGGGGGGTCTAACACGAGAAGGTTAAGAGGGAGGAAGCATTCTCGTAGTGATCAAGGAGGTTGTGAAGGTATTTCACTTCCAGGGCCACTTTCTTGGCCTAAACTTGAAATTGCATGAGCATAATTGAAACTACAAGAAACTTGATGCAAGTAGAAATTTTGAAGCATACAATACAATTAGCAAATATAAAATAATTCTTATCTTTCCAAATATAGTATAAAATCTTCAATTTCAAAGCATGTCATAGCTAGAGAAGAATTTAAGTGGAAATTCAAACCCATTGCCTAACAAAAACATTACACCAAGTAGACAACTTTGTTCTAAGATGCTTGAAAAAGTCATAAATCCATTGTTAGGTTGACTATGAATGAGTGCAAAACTAAAATAAATTCGAAACATTTTCAAGTTGCCCATAAAATAGACATCTAGTATTAAAAATACCAAAATGTGTTAACTGGTAGCTAATAGGAAGACCCTAGTGAAAGATAAATTTTAACTACTTGTTACTAAAGAGAGATTAATTTAATATTTCTAATGTGCACTAATTAAACCAATAAGTTTTAATAAAAATAGATTAATTAAATTATGTCCTATAGTTGAGATTTATGAAAAGGAAATATAATTATTTTAATTGAAGTAAGTGTAATAGGGGCCAAGAAATGTGGAACTTTATTTGACAATTGTCTTGTAGATGCCAAACCAAAAGTCAATAATATGGATATATTATGATACAAGTGTTGAATTAAGAAAATTAAATAACCATCCATGGTTATTAACATTTTTCACAAATTTCCTTCCACCCTCAATATCCCTCTAATTGACCAAGCAAATTCTTTTCAATTGTAGAGCATTCTTAGAGTTAGCAATTGATTGATACATGGAGATGTTGTGAGGATTGGAAGCCAAAAGGGTAAGCCCATTTTTAGTTGACCTTCAAGGGATTTTTCAAGTCTGATGTTTTACAACAATCTTTCATCCATAATTAAGAAAAAAGAGGTACATAGATAACAATGGTTCTCTCCCACCAACTAATCCATATGTTCAGTTTTGGTTCAACATTCCAAATAGCTAAGAGATCATTAAGGTAATCTTGATTTTTGAGATGAAAGACATTCAACATAGAGAAGACCTTTTGAGAGGGGTGGTAATCGAGAAAGAGAGTGGTGAAAATAGGAAGATGGATAGAACGAGTGGTGAAAATGGGAAAGTGGTTAGAAAGAGTGGCGATAAGGTCAGAAAACGAAGTGACCAGCATGTAGGGCAAATTGGACAATAAGAAGAGATAAAGAATTGATCTCACTGACTCATTTTCCTTAAGAATCCTTTAGGACAGTTGTTCCAAGTGAACCAATAGAATGTTTGGTTATTGATTTTGCTCAAAAAGAAGACAGTGGCACTTCAAGAATCCTTTAAGCCATCTGTAGACCCAAAAACAGACCGCCTGATATTGTAGACTATAAAAAAACCTTTCCTTTCCTTTTCTTTATTCTACATGTAATGTCTAACTATCTAAAAAGGCACTTCGTGTCGCTTTCATCGATTGTGAATTCTGTGGGCAGAAATGGTGCCGAGCAGTCCGACATGCCTCTACAATATAAATAAGAAGAAACAAATTATGGAAGCTTCGATTACTTACTGTGAATTCTGTGGGCAGAAATGGTGCCGAGCAGTCCGACATGCCTCTACAATATAAATAAGAAGAAACAAATTATGGAAGCTTCGATTACTAGTTACCTAAAGGGCTCATTATTCTCTTCTTTGTCCTTTCTGTCAGGGTCCATGGCCACTTGAATACGTAATATGCATTTTGACTTTTGTCCGAACACGTGTTACTAAAATTTATTTGTCCTCTGCAATTCACAAAAAATATTAATACCGATTGAATAGCAAAATAAAATTCAGGTTAAGATGGGGAGCAGCAGAATTCTGATTATAGGAGGAACTGGTTACATTGGCCGTCATATAACTACTGCCAGTCTTGCTCAGAGTCATCCCACTTTCCTTCTTGTGAGGGAATCCACAGCTTCTAATCCAGACAAGGCCCAGCTGTTAGAATCCTTCAAAGCCTCTGGAGCAACTATACTTTATGTGAGTTACATGCTGCTTCTAAACTTCAAATATATATTTTTATTATGGGAGTTGTGAATCCAGATTTTGGATTCGAAGTCCTCTAATAAACTATGTGAAAGTCTGGCAAACCAGGTTTAAACTTTGATCTTTAGTTTTGAAACTTATCTTCGTTAGGAATGATCCATTTTCATTACTGTACCTAACTCAAAATCAAGTTTTAAAGTGGGGATACATCTCAACCACACAACCCAACTTGTTACTTATAGTAACAATTGTACTTTTAGGAGGAGCCAATTCACCAATAAAAAATAAAATAGCATAATTTCCTACAAGCTATCCTTGAATTGTGTGAGAATCTCTCAGAATCCACTCCATAGCTTTTAGGTGAAGGCCAGAGGCAGAGGAAATTCACACACAGTAAAAATTAAAACATAAAAATATTTTTCAACACACAAAGCTGCTGCTCGTAAAATTTTTCACCTGCTCACATTCACATTAATTGTCTTAAAACATAAAATTACACATGCATATACATATAGGTAAAAATCACGTGAAAGAATTTCACAGAAGAGAGGGCCCGACATAAAAATTTATTACAACTACCTAACTACCTTTTCCCGGTCAAAACGCATTTAATAAAATGCCCTTACAATAATATTATAACATAAATATTAATTCTTTCGTTCCCTGCGGTATCACAATGGGTAAAACCCATATTGCGATATTGCGGGCAGCGGTTAGTAAACTGTGCGGTGAACAACGGTAAACGGCAGGAGGTTAGAATAAAACAAAACATTACGGAAATCTCCCGCGGTATCGCGATGGCTATTTTATTGATTGCTATATAGCAGGCAAAGGTTGGCGGGGACTGCTGCAGTTAGGGTTTAACTTCCAACACTCCCCCCTAAACATAACTGCATTGTCCACCATGCCCAATCTGTTTCTTTGAAAAATGAAATTATCTCTACCCAGCGGCTTTGTAAAAATATCCGCACTCTGCTCTTCTGATCTGCAAAATTCTAAAAATATATCACCATTGTTAATTAATTCTCTGATGAAATGATACCTGGTATCAATATGCTTGCTTCTCTTATGAAAGACTGGATTTTTCAAGAGAGCAATGGCTGAATTATTATCACAGTAAATTTTTGTTGCCTCTATTTGTTCATTTTGCAATTCTTTCAAAATTCTTCTCATCTAGATTGCCTGACATGCTGCACTTGTGGCTGCCACATATTCTGCTTCAGCTGATGAAAGACAGACTATTGGCTGCTTCTTTGAAGACCATGAGACAACTCCAGTCCCAAAATTAAATACATAACCAGACGTGCTTTTTCTGTCATCAATGCTGCCAGCACAGTCACTATCTGTGAATCCTATGAGTTTGAACTCATTTAAACTTGAATACTCAATGCCAAAATTTTTTGTTCCACTTACATACCTTAAAATTCTTTTCCCAGCTTTCCAATGGGTGTCTTTTGGTGTTTCCATAAACCTGGAAATCAAACTTACTCCATACATAATGTCTGGCCTTGTGGCTATGAGATACATGAGACTTCCAACAAGCCTCTTAAACAAAGTTGGATCAACATTAGACCCTCTATCATCCTTGCTTAGTTTCAGACCTGTCACTGTAGGTGTTGATGCTGGTTTGCACTTCATCATATTAAACCTTTTCAAAATGTCATTTGCATATTTTGACTGTGAAATAAAAATACCATTTTCATTTTGATTCACTTCAATACCTAAAAAATACTTCATCAGACTTAAGTTTGTCATTTCAAATTCTTTCTTCATGTCTGCCTTGAACAAATCAACTGACAAATTGCCAGTGAAAATTAAATCATCTACATATAAGCATACTATCAGTATTTCACCTTCTTCATTCATTTTTCTATACAGTGTGGGCTCACTACTACATCTATTAAATCCATTCAACAAAAGGTAACTATCTATTCTGCTGTACCAAGCTCTTGGGAATTGCTTCAATCCATACAGTGCCTTTTTCAATTTGTAAACTTTGTCTTGTTGACCCTGAATTTCATACCCAGGTGGCTGATCCGCATAAACTTCTTCTTCTAAATAACCATTTAAAAAAGCTGACTTTACATCCATTTGAAATACAGGCCACTTATTCTGAGCTGCCAATGCTAAAATTATTCTTATAGTATCCAATCGCGCTACAAGTGTAAATGTTTCATTATAATCAATTCCAGGCTGTTTTGAATAGCCCTTTACAACCAATCTTGCTTTAAGCTTCTGAACTTTATCTTTTTCATTCAATTTGGTTTTATAAATCCATTTCACTCCAATAACATCTTTGTCTTTTGGAAGACTGACTAGTTCCCATGTCTGATTCTTTTCAATTGCTTCAATCTCTTCATCCATAGCACTTACCCATTTATTATCTTTGAATGCATCTTCAAAATGAATTGGATCTTTTATTTGAGAATAAAATACAAAAAGAGAAATCTGATCTGAATTATTCTCACCTTCATTTTGCTCATATATATCTCTTATGCTTCTGATTTTCTGTCTTCTCAGACTTGCCAAAGT
Source organism: Sequoia sempervirens (assembly GCA_007258455.2). Lineage (NCBI taxonomy): Eukaryota > Viridiplantae > Streptophyta > Pinopsida > Cupressales > Cupressaceae > Sequoia > Sequoia sempervirens. The sequence continues at coordinate 764,116,616 of VDFB02270651.1, forward strand.
AGGATTTGACATATCACTTGAACTTGTGGAATGTGGACCCGATGGTCCTGCTGTAGATGGTGTTTGTTGTCCTCTTGTTGGACTGCTTCCTTGAATGCATGAGACTGTTCTTACAATCAATGCTGGTGTCACTTGTGGACTATTTTGCTGAGCTTGAATGGGAGTGGTAGGAGTCACAATAGCTAGAATATTTGTTGATGCTGAAACTTCATTCTCCTCTTGAGGTATACTAGCTGAAATATTTACTGTCTTCTTTATACTTTCATCCCATGTTTCATCTTCTACAAATTGTACATCTCTGCTGATTATAACTTTCTTTGTTGTTGGATTATAGAGCTTATAAGCTTTGGATTCTTCACTGTATCCAACAAATATACATTTTTCTCCTTTGTTATCTAGCTTCCTTCTCAATTCATTAGGCACATGTGCATATGCTACACATCCAAATACTCTCATGTGAGTAACACTGTGTTTTCTTCCTGTCCATACTTCTTCAGGTACCATATTTATGACACTTTTTGTTGGACACCTATTCATTATATAGGCTGCACAAGATATTGCTTCTGCCCAATATTCATTTGACAAATGTTTGTCTTTCAACATGCTTCTAGCCATTTCCATGATTGTTCTGTTTTTCCTTTCAGCTACTCCATTTTGTTGAGGTGTGTATCTAGTTGTGAATTGCTTGTGAATTCCATGATCTTTGCAAAAATTAAAAAATTCTCTTGAAATATATTCACCACCTCTATCATTCTCAACACTTTGATATAATAACCACTTTGTTTTTCAACCAAATTCTTGAACTGACGAAACAGATCAAACACTTCATTTTTCTGCTTTAGAAAGTAAACCCATGTTTTTCTTGAATAATCATCAATGAATGTCAGAAAATAAAAACTACCACCTATTGAAGGTGTTTACATAGGTCCACACAAATCTGAATGTATAATTTCCAAAGGGGCTTTTGCTCTAGTTGACTTTCCTGCTGGAAATGATTCTCTGTGTTGTTTTCCTAAAATGCACCCTTCACATACCCTTTATGGTTTTTCTATTAAAGGTAGTCCTTTGACCATGCCTTTCCTATGAAGTAAATTTAAACCTCCAAAGTTGAGATGCCCAAATCTCAAGTGCCATAACCAGTTTTCATCTTTTATCTCAGCTTGAAAGATTGTCTGCACTACTGCTGTAGTTTCTTCTCTACCCACTTGTGAATTCATTAAATGTTGTGCTTGAGTATAATTTATATTCAATTCTGGCCTTATCTTTAAGGGAAACATTATGTTGTTTGTCATTCTGACTTTTGCAATAAGCTGGTTGCTTGGGTATTTGTCTAAAATTATGCACAAACCATTCTTGAAGGTTACTCTATACCCTTTTTGAACCAATTGTCCTACACTCATTAAGTTATGTTTCATACCAGGCACAAAATACACATCTGAAATATATTTTTTTCCCCCTGTTTAGTTAGAATATTGACATCTCATTTTCCTTTGACTGACACTTTGTTGTCATTACCCAATGTAACATCAGACTTTACATTCTCATTTAAACTTGAAAACATTTCTAGATTCCCTGTCATATGATTGCTACAGCCTGAATCTAAAAACCATACATCTTTTTCATTTGCTTGAGCAACATTACAAGCTAAAAACATTGTGCTCTTATCTGAATTCTAATTTTGACCTTCTCTTGAAAAATTTGCATTTTGTCTATTATTATCATACTGCTTCTTTCTACAGTCATTCATATAATGCCCATATTTTTTATAGTAGTGACATTGGACTTGAGATTTATCATACCTTTGATTTTGTGACTGATTCTATGATGGGTTTTGGCTTGAGTCTTGATTGCTACCTCTTCCACTTGAATTTGATAGACTGTATCTTTCACCTCTATAAGAGTTTCTTCCTCTTCCTCTTGATCTACCTTTTCCTCTTCCTTGACTGACTGAAGCCTGAGTTTTGAAAGCATGCTCCAATGATGTATCTGCTGACCTTTTTAGCCTATGTTCATGAGAAATTAGAGATGCATATAGCTCATCGACTAAGAACTGTGAAAGATTCTTTGTCTCCTATATAGCAACTACAACCGGTAGAAATTTTGTGGGCAAACTCCTTAAAATCTTTTCAACAACTCTGGTATCTTCCTGATTTTCTCCATGAGACCTAATTTGATTAACCACCCCAATGACTTGGGTGTAGAATGAATCTACAGATTCATTGTCCTTCATACATATTGTTTCAAAATCTCTTCTCAGCATTTGTAGCTTTGCTGTTTTAACTTTTGCCATGCCTTAATAGGCTGTTTGAAGTATGTCCCATGCTTGTTTGGACTTTGTTGCTGCTGAAATCCTTGGAAAAATACTCTCATGTACAGCTTGAAACAGATAAAATAAAGCCTTTGAGTCTTTCTTCCTTGTGTCTTTTAATGAGTCTTTCTCTGCTTATGTTAAAGCATTGTATGCTACTGCATCTGCTGGTAAAGTCTTTGAGTCTTTCTTCCTTGTGTCTTTTAATGAGTATTTCTCTGCTTGTGTTAAAGCATTGTATGCTACTGCATCTGCTGGCTCTGCAAATCCATTCTTTACTAAATCCCATATATCTTGTGAGCTAAATAGTGCTTTCATGGTAATTGACCAGTACTCATAATTCTTCCCATTAAACTGTGGAATTTGTGGGTTTGTCAAGCTTGTGCTTGCTGCCATTTTTGAAATTTACCCAGATAATCTGCTTTGATAAAATTAACTCTGATAATCGAACCTACTCTGATACCACGTGAAGGCCAGAGGTAGAGGAAATTCACACACAGTAAAAATTATCACCTGCTCACATTCACATTAATTGTCTTAAAACATAAAATTACATATGCATATACATATAGGTAAAAATCACGTGAAAGAATTTCACGGAAGAGAGGGCCCGCCATAAAAATTTATTACAACTACCTAACTACCTTTTCCCAGTCAAAACGCATTTAATAAAATGCCCTTACAATAATATTATAACATAAATATTAATTCTTTCGTATCCCGATATTTCATTTGGCGGTGGCGGCTATCTCCATAGTTCCCTGCGGTATCGCAATGGGTAAAACCCATATTGCGATATTGCGGGCAGCGGTTAGTAAACTGTGCGGTGAACAACGGTAAACGGCAGGCGGTTAGAATAAAACAAAATATTACGGAAGTCTCTCGCGGTATCGCGATGGCTATTTTATTGATTGCGATATAGCGGGCAAAGGTTGGCGGGGACTGCTGTAGTTAGGGTTTAACTTCCAACATTAGGGTATCAGGCAAATTCACCACCGTCAACAATTCATCGCTATGACAATTTCGCCTCAAGAAAAATTCATCGCCAGCAATTCACGCCACGGAAAATTAATCAAATGAATTTTCCACAGCGGTGAATTGCTGGTGGTGGCCACGGAAAATTAATCAAATGAATTTTCCACAGCGGTGAATTGATGATGGTGAATTTTTCTTGAGGTAAATTTGTCATGGTGGTGAATTTTCCCACAATGAATTGTTAGCGGTGAATTTTCTAACAGTAAATTGCTGGTAGTGAATTTCCCTAGAGCGAGCTTTAAGCATAGCATTAATCAAACTTATCTGAATTTGGTTTTTGAATGAAAATTATAATTTGTATAGGCTTGATCTTATAAATTTTGCAGCTACTCTCTGTCAATCCATCAACCGAATTCAGCATTGATAGATATCAGACTGTGTACTTAATTTATTTCTGATTCGTTATTACGCTTGCGCGGCTAACCCCCATTGAGTACATTTTGAGCCATTTTTTGCTTTTCAATTTTATTGGTCTCTCTAGTGATCATTACAACAATCTAAGTTCAATTTAAATTGACCATTGTTTAACAGTTTCATTCCACAACTCAGAATTTATTTTTCTTATTCTAAAACTAGATCATTGTCAAGGCGTTGGTGGGTGTGATAAAACATATTACCCAGGAGATAGTGCGGCCAGAATAGTTGGGCTTTTTAGGAGACAAATATTTTAGAGAATCTGGTCTTAGCTCGAGAGACTGTCAAAATGGATCAGCAAGATTCTAATTATCAATCTTGATTTCATCAAAGCCTCTGATTGCATCCAATGGCCCTTCAGTCTTCACATGTTAAAATGGTTGGGATTCAAGCCCAAGATCTGTTCTTAAATTAGAATGTTGTTTATGAACATTAATGCTAGAATTGTAATCAATGGATCGCTCACCCCCCAGTTCTCCCTGAAAAAGTCCAAGTGCCAAAGCTGCCCCCTCGCTCCATTTTTTTTTTGTAATAGCAACTGATGCTCTCAGTTATTTGTTCCACCGTGCACTTTCCACTAAGCTTTCCTTGTTATTTCACTACCAAGCTTTCCACTAAGCTTTCCTTGTTATTTCACTACCAAGTAATGCAAAAGCCCTTAGCTCATACTTTGCTGATGATAGCTGAATTTTGAATGATGAAGTGTCGCATACAACATTTTGTACCATCTCAGGCTCCACACTAGCCAGAAATAAAATTGAGTTCATTATGACCCAGTCCAACCCTCATCCACCATGGATCCCAAGCAAATGGCGAGATGTGAAACATGGCACCATCACTAGATACCTTGATATCCCATTCAGCATTGATGTGTTCCTTAAAGATAAATTTTTAAATTAGACTAACTGGTTCTTATCCATGACTAATTTTATCCAAGTGACCATCTCAGGCTCCACACTAGCCATGCATAAAACTGAGTTCATCATGGCCCAACCCAACCCTCATCCACCATGGATCCCAAGCAAAGGGCGAAATGTGACACATGGCACCATCCCTAGATACCTTGATATCCCCTTTGGCATTGATGTGTACCTGTGGAATTGGTTCATGATCAAATTCAAATTTCTAAATTTGACTAACTGGTCCTTATCCATGACTAACTGCATCCAAGTGGCCAACCAACTGACAAAGCTTATGAGGAGCATTGTTTGGGCCAAATGGGGCAATAAGGAATGAGGCTCTTGAACCCCTATGGCAGTCTTCCACTATTCCCAGCATTTTTTTTCAGCAGCAAAAATTTCAAAACATGTGATTTGAGGCTCATTATCATTTGGCTTTGACACTACTATAGCAGTCTTCCAGTAATCCCAGCTCTTTTTCCAGCAGCCAAAAGTTCTGAACGTATGATTTGGAATCAGATACAGAACACTGAATTGAAAATTCTTATGTACTATGTTGAGTACAATCTCAACGTTGGAAACTTTACCCTCTGTATGGAAGGTAGGAATTCGGTCGGAATTAACAGAGCGCGGCTGATGGTGTTTGGTTGTGTGGTCACTTACAAAAGGTTGAAAGTGTATAATAAAACTGCTATTCTGGTGGAAAAACTAACCTTATCGGCTATCTTGGTGTCTTCATCATTCACAACACAGGTCAATGTCTACAGAGTGTCCATGGGCTGTGGTGTAGTACTATGGTGATTACTGCTCAACGTATATTTTATTGCTCCTGCTCCCTCAAATGCTTTGGTACTACTCTTTTCAGCAGAGAATGAGTCTGTGAAGGGTTATGTGAAGACAGGTATAGTAATGAATAAGGTTAATATGACTGATTTACGGGTTGAGATCAAGCCATTTGGTGTTAAAGCCATACATTGCCCTGTTAGTCACCATGCTGCTCTGTGGTTGTTTTATACACTTTCAGTTTCAGTTACAGCTGCTATGGCTATCCAGTGTCTCCAGTTCTGCACTTATTTGGCATTCTTCAAGTTATGCTATTTCACGTTATCTACTCTTGGTCTTGCCTTGCCATGGTTTGTGATGCCTATGAGCTCACAGGCAAGAACTGTCACTTCCATGAGAGGTATGAAGAGGTGAACATTAAAACAAGACAGAATGCGTCTGTGAAGGATTATGTGAACTCTGACAAAGTGATGTAGGAGTTTTATGTGACTAGTATTTGGGTTGATACCTGACCATTTTGTTTCTCAGCCATTCATCACTCAGTTTGTCACCAGGCTGCTCTGTGGTTTTGTCATGACTGCTACTCTTTCAGCTGCTAGGGATTTCCAGTGTCTCCAGTTCAGCACACGTGGCAGCTTTCTTCAAGTTCTACTGTTTAATTTTATCTTCTCTATGTCATGCTTTGACATTCAATCTCCCTGCTGTCATTAAGTCTCATCAGTGTTTGTTTATTTTGCTCATCTGTTGATTGTGGGACGGTGCATTGCCTGTGCATCACTGCATGGACGTCTGTTTTGCTTCCTGTTATTTGTAATATTTAACTGCTTAGTTCTCCCTCCCCCTTCCCCTCCAAAAAAAAGTTTTAAATATTACCATTCAACAACTCAGAGTTATTTTTCTTATTCAGCGTTTTGTTTGTTACTATTTTTCAATCCTATTAACCCATTTTACCTATTGATATCTAAATTCAATTTAAATTAACCATTGTTTAATATTACCATTTTAACACCTCAGAATTTCATTTTCTTGTTCACCATTGTGGATAAAATATTTTCGAATCCTATTGGACCTCTGTTACCTAGTAGTTCACATTAATATCTCAATACAATTCGATTAACATTGAATTTTATTTAATAATTAACATTATCATCTTACAACTCAAATTTAATTTTTTTAGTCATCATTTTGTGTTGATTGTCTCTTCTTGAGGTTATTTTGGTAATGCTGCATGTTTAGTACAGTTCTCAAATTTGCTGCTTAGATTATTTTCTTGTTAATCATTGTTTTCTCATTACCTATTTGCAGGGATCGATAGAGGATTATGCAAGCCTTGTAGAGGCAATTAAGAAGGTGGACATAATCATCTCCGCCATTAATACAGAACAGACAGCAGAGCAATTCAATCTCATCAAGGCTATTAAAGAAGTCGGAACTATCAAGGTGAAAATTTCTCTACTTTTCTAATTGATCAGCTACTCAAATCTAGGGCCTCCCTTCAGTTCCCAGGCTGAGTATTAGCGTTCTTCATTTAGAATGCATATTTTTTCTAACATCTCATCACAGACCATGGACCGACTAGAACTCAAACCTAGGACCCTTATAAGCTGTGGATCACTCTGTCACAGAGCTTAGCCCTCTTTAGTCCTGAATATGGATTGTACCAACACAAGTTTTGTATATAACAATTCAATTCCATTAATAGTATTAATGTATTTTTTGTAGAATGGATTTAAGCTCTGGCAGAGACCAGTTATGTATTTAATTTGGGTAAACTAAATCGCCCTGCTTCTGACTGATGAAACACCCCTTGATCAGGGCTTTGTAACATCTAAGGTGAAACTTAAGGAAAGTTTATCAATTAAAAGAAATACTAATGAAGTTCTCTACGTCCTATTTTTCATTCTTGTTGTGCTTTGATTTCTACCATCAGAGTTTGGGATGGATGTTGATAGACAACATGCAGTGGAGCCCATAAAGAGTGTATATGATTTGAGAGTCAAATTGCGTAGGGCTATTGAGGCAGGAGGCATTCCATATACATTTGTCTCTGCCAACTGTTTTGCTGGGTTTATTCTTCCCAACTTAGCGCAGATTGGCCTTACAAGCCCTCCAAGAGATAAGGTTGTTATATATGGAGATGGAAATAATAAAGGTATGTGTAATTTCTTATCTAAAAATTGATGTATTTACCCACAGGAGTCACTTTATAAGATATCAAATGCCCTTAAAAAATACCCTCTACATACACGTAAGGTGCTATTCAGTATTCACAATGTATGGAGAATGGATATGCTGTGTTTACCATGTTTGTTTCTGGATCTGTATCCTATATGCTTTTTTGGCAGTATTTAGCTTTGTTTTAGAAAATTTGTTTCGTTAAATTTCCTAACTGAAGCATATTCTTTTGATGTGAGCTTTAACAAATGTTTCTCTATGACCCCATAATTCCTATTTGCAGACATAAGATTTTATGTTGTGGGTTTTTTTAGGTCAAGGAATCAATTAATGAGAATTTATTTGATTTGATCTTCTAGTATCATTTAATGTGGATGCAGCTGTGTATGTGAAGGAGGAAGACGTTGGGACATTTACAGTCAAGTCAGTGGATGACCCTAGAACCTTGAACAAGATCCTCTACTTGAGGCTTCCAGCCAACACTCTATCATCCAATGAACTTGTAGCTCTTTGGGAGAAGAAGATAGGAAAGAGTCTGGAGAAGGAATATCTATCTGAGGAACAGGTTCTTAAACTTATTGAAGGTTAGGAGAACATACAAACCTAACTATGGAGCTTTTGATTTGCTTGGAAAATCTTCAAGTTGCAAAAATTTTAAGTAGGTTTTTTAATCTAAAAACTAACCATCTACCACCATTTTTTTCTGAAGTGATGTCCATATCAAATTCTACTTTCTTATTAGTTTAGTTTGATATTCTAGATTACTCTGTGATTTGTGATTTCAAGAGTTCTTAGAAATAGTTTTAAGATGAAACAGTGCATGAGGGGTACCCGGTAGACTACTAGTTCAACCTGAACACCTAAAGAAGTTTTTTTTTTTTCTTAAAATAAAACTGACCCGGTCAGTAGTTACAGGTTCAGCCATGGCTGAGACTCTGAAAATTTCTTGATTTATAAAATATTAAACTCTTGACATACAACTACCATGTAAATAGCGATACTAATACCTTATGTGAATGTGGTGAATGATGCAGAGACCCCTTTTCCAATGAAAATTGTCTATGCAATTTTTCATACACTTTATGTGAAAGGGGATCAAACCAATTTTGAAATTGGACCCGATGGAGTGGAGGCCAGTCAGCTATACCCAGATGTCAAATACACAACTGTTGACGAGTACCTCAATCCATTTGTGTAAATAACATGAAATGATCTTGTACTAAATTAGAAATTAAAGTGGCGGTGAGAAAAGAAAGGCCGTTAATGAGGTGTTTTTCTGTGTTAAGAAAACTTGTAGCTTGTGTGCATAATAATGATGAGAAACAGACGGCTAGATGCCTGACAGGTTCTGATGATTTGAAATGTTTAAGCCTTCAGCAACTGCATTTTAAGGAAAAGTGTGCCCAATAGCTTTTTGAGTTGAAACATTGTGAATGGAGTTAAAGAGTTAAGATTAGGCATGTATTTTATTAAATTTAGTGGAATTATTATCTGACTTCATAGACTGGAAAACTTGGTTTTTTTTTCCAAGGTATGAATATTTATATAAAAAAAAATTGATGAATGAGTGTCCATTATATTACTTTAAAAGAAATTACACTAACTCAAAAAAAAAAAAAATGTGATCACATCTAAACTGTCCATAGTTTTGATTTTCTACCCTTGTTAACAATTAATTTTGCAGTATTTGTTTTGGCAAAAAAATTAAAACAATGTTGCAAGACAACTAAATTATAAAATCATAAAATCAAAGGAACAAATGAAATAAAAGGAAAGGAAAGAAAGGAGAATGAGCCATGGGGTATCATTGTTTATGATTATTACCTATTTTGAGTTTGAAAATTTATTCCATCAAACTTTAATTGATAATTGTAATGGTGAAAAATACATACTTTGATCTTTTCCCTTTCATTTTGGACTTAATTTAATTCATTTGTTCGTTGAGCAATGACTAGTGGACACGTAGCTTGATAGCATGGAAGTTGTCAAATAACCTAATCTTACTAGATTCCCTCTACATACAATTGAAGAACTAAGTATGATCTTTAGTTTATTCATTCCTTGACTTGAGTCAAATCTAGAGGTATGGAAGCAAATACAAAAATGACCTCAAAAGTTTCAAATTTTAAATTTGAATATGGACCCTCACTAACTCCTTCCAACTAGTCGTTATGAGCCAACTAACGTTTGAATATTGTTAACATGTGTATTATAGTGTGGTATTTAAGGACAAAACCTAATTCATTATTACACATCTAAACACTCAGAATTCTTACTTCCAACTTAAGTCATCACATATAGAACATAATTCTAGAGCACCAACTTTACATCATCATTCCTAGGCATCCTATGTATGCCTATTATTTTTTATTATGGATCAGTGCAGGATCATGGGGGGTCTAACTAGGCCCTAAGTGGCAATGAAATTTCAAAGAAATAAAGTTAGGCAACTTGACATTAATAGGTTATTAACATAATTTGAAAAACATGTAAAAACAAATTTTATAGCAAATTGAATGTAGTTTCTAGGCTACTACTAGTCATTTTTTGAAGAAAAATAAATCTATTTTGTGAAAATTTGAAATTTCAATGCAATAGTACTATTTTTTTAAAAAAAGATAAAACACAGGTGTATGTTACCAAAAGAAAAGAAAAAAAAACATTTTTTAGAACTTTCAATATATATAGAGGACACATGCCTAGATGTGCTACAAATTTTTTGTATGTAAATAATTACACCGAGAGGCCTAAGCAGCACGATCTCTATAAAAGGCCAGTAGAAGTAACGGTGTAAGAAAAAAGAAACCTTTCATATTCTCCTACTTGGCAGCACCACTAATAAATTTATTACAAGCTTTTTTGAGTGGACACCGCAAGAAACTGACGCTTCATTTACTTATATATTTTAAAAGAATTAAAGTGTAATTATGGGAAATACGCAGTGCAGAATCTACAGTCTGTAAGAAACGGCTGGCGTTGTGTAACGTTCACCTGCATGAACCTACGCTGGAAGACGAAACGGCTGGCTGTTCACCTTGAATTCACTTTGAAGAAAATTGTTAGATCGTGGACATTAATCGAACGATGATTCTTTAAACCCAGAGTTTCACTTTTTCAATGCAAGCATGGGTACAATCTTCATTTTCCAAAGGTATTGACAATGTTCGAAAGGAGGCGTCTACATCTCGGTGGACTACAACAACCACTGGTAAATATACTGTCTCCATCCCCATAAGCTTCTGTTCTTCGTTGATTTAGTTAAAGAATTTTGCCTGAATTTCACTGTCTTCAACAGTCTCAACACTCTGCATTTTATGAGCATTCATTTACATCCTGTAACACTTCAAATACCATCGTTAGTTCTCCCGAGTTTTATTCTAATATTTTCTTTTATCCTTGAGCAATCAAAACAACATATATGTTGGCACTTTGGTTTTGTTTTCAGATTTCTTTTGCTGTGGGTGTGTGTCTTTGGCTGTGTTGAGGTCGCTGAGTCAATTACAGAGATTAAGGAAAGAGTAATCAAAGGTATGTTCGATACCATTTGCTGCACAATGTTCTTTGTGAATCTCTGTATTCTTTAATATCACTGCATGTTCTTTCCTTAGATAATAGAGAAGGTCAGTATTATGAATATTGTAAAAGCAAGTTATTATCACTGCATGTTCTGTATTCTTTAATATCACTGCATGTTCTGTCTCCAATGCTTTCTGCTTTTTTGAATGGATTTGTGCCTTCTGCTCTGTAATCTACTAAATAAAGAGGTTTTCAGGTTTCTTTTGCTGTGGGTGTGTGTCTTTGGCTGTGTTGAGGTTGCTGAGTCAATTACACAGATTAAGGAACGAGTAATCAGAGGTATGTTGGATACCATTTGCTACACAATGTTCTTTGTGAATCTCTGTATTCTTTAATATCACGTTTTGCATAAAGATGCATAACAATATGATGGTTAAAATCATTCTTATGATTTGTTTTTCTGGTCTATGCCAGAGTTTAGATCCCATGAAAGATGATCTATCTATGTTTCTATCTATTTTCTGCAAACTTCATAGGAATTAATGGTTGCTCATTATAGGGGTGTTGACGAATTCAAATTATTCTATCCACTCGCTTCGGACTTTAATTCCGCCAAATTTAGAATGTTTACACGTTCAAACTTTGTCACAGGTAGCCAAGCCACTCCTGAGGACCGATTCTCCTCTGGTTAGTCCCCCAGTCCCACAGATGAAAAACTAAAAAAATTAGAGCACCCTAATAAATTAAACGCTTTAGAATCTATCACCTCAATAAAAACAAAATTTAATGATTGAAAAATTAGAGAAAACGTCGGTTTTTATACAACAAAATGTTTGATCTCAATGTTTCCGTGCATTTGTTTGTTTTCTTCATATGGTTTGGTTTTGTTGTTCCTCCAATTTTTGTCTTTGCAATTTGTTTGCCATCGTTCAAATGGGGTTCTGCCTTGGCTTTATTTCCCATTTCGTTGCAAAGAGTAAGGATTTAAGAAAGCTAATGAAACTGAGTTTCACTCATTTTGCATGCATGTCGATCACATTTAAATGTTAAATATATCCACACCTGCAATTTCAATATTTGCCACAAGTCTACATTATAATACTTTGACAAAGATCACACCTTATTCTAATGCTCCAACTTTGGTGAAGGATGATGCAGGCGTAGGAGCTAAGATTTTAACAAACCCCTTCGAGCATGCATGTATAGTGCGACTCATTCTAGCTTCTACGCAGATCAAAAGACATATACACTCATTTCAAAGCTCCCATTTCATTGCAAGACTTGGAAATTGGCACTCACAGCTGCTAGCATATATGATAGCTTTTTAAAAGCTTCTTCACCAAATCTTCATCGCACCCCTATTGTATTTCTTAAGATGATAGCTCTTTAAGAGTTGATTGTAACTATTCCTTTCTCCCTCATTGAATTAAGTCTCCCACATATCTGCTTCCACATAAGTTTAATGTGTTTGTTTGAACTGGGACACCTGAAACTTGCATCCAGCTGTGCTCTCTCTTTCACCAGCTCTTTAATCTCATCCAAACTCCATTTGATTGGAGCTCTACCTTTAGCTTTGACAGGAGGATCCCTTCTTTTGCTAACATTCATATTTCTGCTCCTTTCTTCATTACCACCACATTGTTTAAGTGAAACTGAATTGACAGAAAAAAATTTCCACATGGATTCTTCAATAGGATTGACATGAGTTTCCATTGGAGACTGTGTGAGTTGTATACAAGTAGTGTGAGATGACACCTCCTTCTCCATGTTGATACTCATTTCTTCGAGTCCTTTTTAAAATATTATAATGTTTTTGCTGTGTATCCTGATCACCAAGTATAAACAATTTTTTAAAATATTTAAACAATAGAATCTTCAACAAAGCTTTAATTTAAATGGTTAGGTCATCTTGAAGGGCTGAATGTAAATCGATAGTAGTTAGTTCTATGAGGCTCCTTTGTCACCCAAAGATTCATGTTGTTACACTGTTTTAAGTCTAAAATTTTGCTAAGTAGGGTTGGTTTATCTGAGAGTGGAAAAAAAATCAGAATGGATATTCCTATTTTTTGTTAAGGTTTTAAATAAATACCTTTGAATCTTTTAAGAGAACAAGACAAATAAGCTCAATACACAAAAACAAAACAGCAAAAGAATAAATACCCAACAAAAGAATAAATGGTTAGCTCAATACAAAAACAGAACAGCAAAAGAATAAATACCCAACAAAAGAATAAATGGTTAGCTCAATACACAAAAACAGAACAGCAAAAGAATCTTTTAACAAAACAGAGCAGAAAAGCTCAATACACAAAAACAGAAAAGCTACAGAAAAATAGAACAACAAAAGAATAAATACCTCTGATTCTTTTAACAGTAGGCTTAAAAAAAAAAATGGATAATTTGTATTTGTCAATATCTGCAGGCTGCAAAAAATCAAATGTTTATATTTTCAACTGAAAAAGCTCAATACCTATCAAAACTTAAAAATAATATACATCTCTTAACACTTCAAACAAATTTAAAGCGTAAAATTTAAAAAAAATCTCTGTATCAAATGAAAAATGTAATTTTAATTTTTTTTTTAAAGTTTATGTTATTTTTTTATTAATATTTTGATAATACTTCATAATCTACTATTAACATGTAGTAAGTTAAAAAAAGAGATAAAATAGAACATATAATATATTATATATTCTGAAATATTAATAATAACTATTTAAAGAATTTTAAAATATTCAAAAAAAATTAATATTATAAATTGTCAAAATTTAATATATTTAACAATTAAAAAAATAAAAAAAATAAAAAGTTCAAAAATCATTCTGAAACATGAAGAATATTGAACAGTATAATGAAGATGTACAACCTTCAATTAAAGTATTAAGCCAGAGTGGAAGCTCGCTCAAAAGCCTAATAACATCATAGAAGAGAAGTGTCATCTTTCGGATTATTTGGAAATGTTGGGATAAATATAGCAGATAGAAGAAAAGTGAAAGCCGACTATAAAAAACAATAAAACAAGACTGAAACTCATTCTTAATTTTTTATAACATCTCATCCATGTCTTAGGTCGAATTCACCATTCAATATTTTCCCCTACCAAAATGCTTAGAGGGAAATGGAGTTGATTCGTGCATGGGTCAAAAATCCTAATGTAGACCCAATAGTGATGATGGATTGGCCTAACATTGGTGTGTCTCCCATAAATGAATATACCACACCAGGTTTGTTTGACATGACATTCCCCTCTTTGTTTCCCAATGGTAAGTGTGATTGGTTAGAACCATGACTAAGGAGAGTACATCTTCATGAATTTGTAAAGCACTTGCTATGATATAGAGATAATAGATTTGGAAAGCATCCAAGGTTTTGTTATTATATGATGAATTTGATTATGAGACACTAAGCACAAAATAGCACAATAGTTTGCATTAAAAGAAGTCTGCACGAAATTCCAATCATAATACAAGAGTTATGTGAACATATGGAGAACACACCACACTCCTATCCAGCAGACAAATTGATGCGATTTGGAACTAGTTTAAGGGGAAAAAGATCATATTGGGCAAAGTGTCGAGCATAATTAAGAGACATGCTTCATCAAATTGGAACGCCAACAATATTTTTCACATTAAGTGCAATAGACTTGTACTGGACAGATTTGCATGCATTGATGCCTGGAACACCACCAAACACTCCACGAGAAGCACAACTTTGGTGGAAACAAAATGTACTACCCATACATTTTTGCACAATATATGCATTTACGAAACTCAACTTTCAGAAAAGAGATACTCAAGAATGGTATGAATGTTAAAGACTATTGGTGCAAATATAAATGGAAACATAGGGGATCCACGCATGTGCATGGTTTTATATGGTTAAATGGAGCACCAAATATGGAAACTATAGATTGGAATAATTCAAATCAATTGTACTATGTTACTTCATATCTCCATGATTTAGTTCATGCATGCAACCCTCGATGAGATACACACCTTCGGAACATACAGGTATGATTATAGTGAGTTAACATATTGAACCTTTTCTATAATATAATTACTATAAAAATAGAACAAATATTATATTGACAGATCTAAATTTATGTTCTAGGCATATCAAAAATCCAGTATGCAACCATGTTTGAAAAACACCAGACAACTGATAGAAACTTCTTTCAAAGATGACTATGATGAGATTCTAAATACTGTACAAAGACACACAATGTGCAAAGAAGGTGCATGTCTATGCAAAAAGGGAGGGAAATTGGTTTGTAGGTAAATGCTTCCTATCCAGTTTTATTTATTTCAAATATAAATATTGTTCTCCTTCAATATATTATTTTATTTACCAAGAAAATAGTTAATGACGTATAGGTATAATGCACCATGGGCATTGAATTTAGAAGGATCTAAAATAAATAGAGATTTAGAAATTGGCGAGATAAAATTTGAGGTATTCAGAAATGATGATATAGTTAATTCATACAACCATTATATAATCCAACTATGGAGAGAAAATATTGATTGGCAACCTATTATGTTGAAACATGTTGTAATTAAGTATATCACAAAGTATGCAGCCAAAGCTAAAAGAAGTTCAGAGACATACCATCAGATGTTGTTTCGACTAGAAAATGTAGAAAATCCTAATGATTTAGCATCAAAAATTTATAGATAGTTTCTCACTGAAACAATGATAGAAAGAGATATTGGAGCCCAAGAAACGAGTCATATGCTACTAGAACTCCCATTGGTGCAAAGTAGTAGAGTATTTATCAACTTAAATGTTTCAAAGGAAGTATTCAAATGTGTAGACTTAAATGTTGATGAAGAGAATGAGGAACAAACCATATCTTTCATCGATGCTTATAATAATACGCCCCAATTTATGGAAGCTTTGTGCCTTATTGATGTTACGAAATCATGGATATTTAACAAAAAAGGAGAGGAGACAATAAATGGAGTCCAAGAAAAATAGAAGCTATTGTAAGAGTCTTTCCTAGATTTCAATCAATTCCTGCATGCCACTCAGAAAAATGGATTGATTTTTTCTCTTCAAAGTTATTACTTTACAAACCTTTTCATGACATTCACACAGATATTGGTAATAATGATGAATCTATAGTTGGCACATGGGATAACTTCATATATAATCAATGGCACCTAGAAAGAAGAGGAGATACTAAAAATAATGAAAATGAGATTGATTCAAAATCTAAAGACAATGATAATGCCCAAGGTACTACTACAAAGAACAAATGGGAGATTTTGTCTAGACTTCATCGTGGATAGATTATGCAAGTTTCAGAGATAGATATGTAGGGAAGAAGAGATATAGATCAACAAAAAAATTGGTCTCAAGAATTTCAAAATGAACAATACATAAATGAAGCTACAAATTTCATTAAATTGATGAGAAATACCAGTTGTCTTATTCATGATGAGATACCACAATGTGTGCACTATGGAAACCTCAGTGATAAACAAAATAAAGCAGCTAACATCATAATCTCCCACTATCATACACTTTAAGATGCATCAACCTTATATATGATAATTCAAGGCACAATAGGAATAGGCAAGTCATATTAATTGGTACAATTAGTCAAGCATTAGAAAATGTAGCCTCTCCACAATGCTCTCCTCTTCTTCTACTTGCACCGACGGGAGTTGTAGAATTCAACATTGGAGCATCAATGATTCATTCTAAGTTGAGAATACCGATAAAATAATTTAGTGAGCTACAAGGCATGAGATTTGGAAGTTTCCAAGAGGAAATGACTCACATAAAATATATATTGATAGATGAAATGAGCTTCCTGGGAGAGAGATTACTCCAAAACATAGACTCTCATCTTCGACAAGCATTTCCAAAAAATAGCCATAAAAGTTTTGGAGGTATGTTTAGTATTTAAATTCCTTAGAATAAGAGATCTACATTGTAATATACTTTGTTCCTTACTATTCGAATACTAATTTCAAAGTAATTTTTTTTAATATACATTTTATAATATTTTTTTAGGCATATATATGATATTGGTTGGAGATTTGGCACAATTGCCTCCTGTTAGTGATAGACCAGCATACGAAAGCAAAAGGCATGCAAAGCTGCTATGGGAAGAATTCAAAACTGTAGTTACTTTAAGTTGTATTTTCAGACAAGATGGAAAAAGCAATGAGCAAGAAATATTTTGTGTTCTTCTATCAAACATAAGGGATGTGAACCCTACAATAAATGATTGGATGTTACTTATGTCAAGATCCAATGTAAACATGAGTACTATAGAAAATTACTAGTTTAAAAATAGTGTTCATTTATTTTCAACAAATGATAATGTGTACAATCATAATAAGAAAAATCTATTATCATTATCAAACCCCATTGCATGAAGCATTGTTGTTAAAACAACACATAGTTCTATAGATGGAGATGAAAGTGATGAGCTTGATATGAAACTATTACTTAGAAAAAATGCAAGGGTAATGCTAACTTCAAACTTATGGATTGAAGCAAGTCTTGTCAATGGAGCACTTAGATATATTTGAAGTATTGTATATAGAACTAGAAGTGCACCACCTCTACCGCCATCATATGTACTTGTATATTTTGACAGTTACTCTGGAATTAATTTTGATGACCATCATCATTAGAGAGTTCCAATTCCAACAATTGATAAGGGGTAGCACAAAACAAATTCCATTGAAATTGGCTTGGGCTTTGACTATACACAAGTCACAAGGGCTGACACTAGAGAAAGCTACTATTGATATAGGTGGCACTGAAAGAAGTGGTCTCACATTTGTGGCAATATCACGTGTCAAATCTTTGCAAGGACTAAGAATTATTCCACCCTTTGCATATGATAGATATGAAAAAATGAAGATAGGAAAACAAGTTGCTAGAAGAAAAGAAGAGGTCATATTGAAATCCTTAGAAATTATTTGATGTAATAAATATTGTCAACACACTTTTGTTGTTTGTACTTCTCTAATTAATCAACAATATCATGATCCTTTTTCTCTTGATCCAAATGCTTGTTAGTAAAAATCTATATGTTCATTTTTTTATATATTGAAAGAGTTTGGTAATTACACAACTAATCATCTATTATATAAAATTTATTAGCATTTATTATGTCATTGTATGTATTTTATTCATAGTTTAATAAAATATAAAGTTTAAATTTCTTTATGTAACATCATTTCCTTATAATTCTATATACTGTTTTTGGTAAATTTTAAATTATTTTGGTGAAATTTCAACATAGTAAGTCAACTAATATCTTATTCTAAATGTTTACATTATTTGTTTCATAGTGTATTACTAAACATTATTAATTCCAATTTTTATTTTATCAAAAATTATGGATAGTTTTATTCTCATAATTCCTAAATACTAATCTTTTTTTTTTTAAATTTCAGCAAAGAATTCGGGTATGTGCAAGATCATGATGGGCCAAAAAGTGGCGATGTGATGGGTATGTGGTTGACGAATTTTTTTTATCCAAAATTGATGAAACAAAAGGGTTTTTAAAGGATATTCTCAACTTTCCACCAATATAAATTATGTTTTAATTTGAATTTAATAAATAATTATTATTCATTTTTTATTTGAATTACGACTAAAGTCCTTATTGATTGGCTGATTGAAAAATATCTATAGCTTTCAAACGATATCACATTTTTTGAATCCGAAACATACATCACATTCTATGCTTCGTATACTATAGGATTAAAAAAAAAAAAATTGAATTTCATGAAGTTTTGACCAAGTTAAGGTGGTCAGACATACAAATTTTTATATTTTTTAAAAGTTGTAATAAAAAAATCACAATTAATTTTTTATGTCAAGTTTCCTAACTCTTATTTTTCTGAATTTGTTGCCATTTAAGGGCATGTTTTTTCCATGATGATCCTACACATACCCATTCAAAAAATGGATGTTTCAGAGAACGAATTAGAAATAATTGTTACAAGCCCAAAGGCCTCTATAAACTTGAATGATATTTTTGAAACTGATGTGGACAAATGTGCAAGGTCTATTTTATAGTCCTGTAGAAAAATCATCAAAGATATTGAACACACCGCCTTAATGATTGACAATGTTGAAGAACTAGAAATATTGAAAATGGAAGATGTTGCAAAAGCAGTTAATGAGACATATATAAAAGTAGTTGCATTTCCATCTATGATGAAAGAAGTATATTGCAATCATTATTCAAATAAAGGTTGCAATGTACCAATCTCATCATTGAAGAATATGTGATGTACTTACATCATTATGGCGAAGTGTTTTGCATATAGTTACTTCTTATTTGACTTAAGTTGATACTTCTTAGTTATTCAAGTTGGTTGTAGTGAAACATATATTTTCTCTCTGATTTATCTAAGTTAAACGAACAACAATATTAACTTTCATAAATGTGGTTTATTAAATTGTGTGGTGTTAAAGATATTTTTGAAATGGAGGTGCAAAATATATATATATGAAATATTAAATGTGTGGAAAATACATACGATATAATTTTTGACAAATTTTTACAAAAAATTTACTCATTTTAGAAAGTTTTACCAATTTGGTTTAACTTATATTATAATATAAGATAAATATTTTTTAGAAAAGATTGAAGTGATGTGTAGTAGTAGATAAGACATTCATAAATCTAAATTTTAACTTTCCATAACATGTTTTTTTCTACTACTTATTTGTAATATACATGGCTTTATAAAATGTGTAGCATTAAATAATGTCTTGAAGTGGATGTGAGGCAAATATATGTGAAAAATTAATTGTAATGAATGTGTCACAAATATATAAAATACTAAATGTATCATAGATATGTGTATGTGCGTCTATAACCCAAACCCTAATTCTAAGCATAATTCTAACCATAATGTAAACCCTAAGCCTAACCATTATTTGAACTCTAACATTAACACTAATACTAATCTTGAACTTAAACCTACCATAACTATTATTCTATCATTTTATCATAATCATAATAATAATCCCAATCCTACCCATTTCCTCACCCTAACCATAATTCTTACCCTAACTCGAACATTAATGTAAACCCTAAACATAATCCTAACCATAGAACAAAGTTCTAACCCTAACCATAAATCTAATGCTAACACTTGTACCTTAACACTAAACCCTGTTATAATTATAATCCAAACCCTAACCCTAACCATAATTCTACCCCTAACCTTAACATAATTCTCGCACTAACTATGACCCTAAACACAACCTTAACACTAAATATTAACACTAAACCCTAACGCTAACTATAACCCTAATCATAAGTCTAAACCCTAATGCTAACCCTAATACTAAATGCTAACTCTAATCATAACCTAAATATATTAATTTATTCAATGTGTTATGCACGTTGCGGCTACTACTAGCATATATATATATATATTATTTAAATAATATATATATAATACGACGAGAGATATCCTATATATAAAATACGCCGAGATGTCTCGAGGCATTTAATTTTTTTATCATTTAGCTTTAATAAAAATTAAAGTTAATAAAATTCAATGCCTCGAGACATCTCGACGTATTTTATATATAGGAAATATCTCGGCATATTTTATATATATTATTTAAATTATATATATATATGTTAGTTAGTTATGATTTTTTTATTAGAGCATTTCAAAATTATTAAAACATCTTTATCTGACCACCATAACTTGGTCAAAAATTTATGAAATTCACTTTTTTTTATCCTATAGTATGTGAAGCATAAAATGTGACACATCTTTTAGATTCAAAAAATATGATTTAATAGTTTGAAAATCATAGAAGTTTTTCAATCGGCCTATCAATCAAGACTTTATTTGTAATGTATGTAGAAAATCAATAATAATCATTTATTAAATTCAAAATAAGGTATATCTTATATTGGTGGAAAGCTGATAATTTTTTCAATAAACCCTTTTTGTTTCATCAAATTCAGATAAAAATAAAGTTGTTAGCCATAAGGCAAACATCGAAAAACTAAGAAAATTTTGTAAACACATTTTTTCAGTTGAATTTCTAGGTTTGTTCAAATCCCAAACCAAATCCCAAGCCTATTGATGGGTAAGTGCACCAAGATGGTTCCCAAAAAGGGAGCTTAAGTGGCCACTTTTTTTCTAAAATTAGGAAATGCTGACCTTGGACGTGAAATTGAGGATAGTTACACTCAAAATTTTGAGATGGAACAAAAACAAGGATCAAAGTGCTCCGAGTCTACTTTCTAAACTACTAATTTATTTTGAAAATGATTGAGATTAAGGGGTTCAAAAGAGGGATGTACACAAATTGGTGTTGTTTTTATCAGAAAAACATAACATAGCAACTTTTGTATGACCTGAGTATGGTGAACATTTTTGTAGTATTTTTAAAATCGCTATGGTCAGAAGTTAGCTAACAGCATCTAGTTGATGCACAAATTTTTTGATAATTTTTTAATGAATATTTGATTTTTCACTTATTTTCTAAGTGGGCACTTCCTGAAAAGTAGAATTTTGCCTTTTC
Organism: Sequoia sempervirens; assembly: GCA_007258455.2. Classification (NCBI taxonomy): domain Eukaryota; kingdom Viridiplantae; phylum Streptophyta; class Pinopsida; order Cupressales; family Cupressaceae; genus Sequoia; species Sequoia sempervirens. Next base: position 764,138,282 of record VDFB02270651.1, read on the forward strand.
TCCGCCTAAATTTTTTTAAAAATAATTATTTTTTTTCTTTTTTTTATAAATTTGTAGAATGGAGTCTAGTTTCTAAAAATGTAATTTATTTAAAATTTTGATGAACGGTTAATTTATAATAAAAAAAACACCAAACACTATTTTTTTGGCAAAAAACGGACATATAAACAAAAGAAATTATGGATGAAAGGCTTAACATTCTCAAAAAGTGAAAAAAATTACATAATTAGATAGCTAAGAGAGAACCTAACATTACCCATGTTTTTGATTTTGTCGATATTGAACTAGATGAAATCTTGATGGTGAGCATGGACCCGATTATGTCAAAAATGTAGAATTTGCAAAAACAAGTCTCTGGCCTTGTTGGGGATGCTCTCCAAGCCTTTGGGTTGGTATTCCAAGGAAAATAATTTCACATTTCTCTTTGTTTTTAATGTGAAATAATGCGAGCGCGTTTTGTAAAAAATATTTCAAAAGTGGCCAGAAAATTGGTACCCAACTTCATGCACCCACCCTGATATTGTCAGGAAAAATAAATATCCATTTGTAACGTACATATATGTTTCAAATGGATATCTATTACATGTATTATTTGTAATACATAATATTTAATATATTAATATTTACTAACATACTAATAAGGTGAGGGAGTGGAGGTAGTGGGGGGAGAAGGTCGGCGCCATTGGCTAAAGCAGCTTCGAAGGATAAAAAAGGAAAACAAAAATTGAATGTGAGTGAGGAGGAGGACCTAGGGTATGAAGAGTTTGAAGCCAAAGAGGAAGAATACTTTGAGGACTTAGCTTATGAGATGGGGGAAGATGGTTTGGAGGAGGATAAGGAAGAAGAAGAGGATGAGAAAATTGAGACATTCGAGGATAAGAATGAGGTCAAAAATGTTTAGGATGTTGGGGATTTGGGTATGGAGAACAAAATTGAGGACTTAAGCAATGATTTTTTAAAGAGTAGATTAACTTTTAAGTAGATTCAGTTCAAAGCTACGGAGATGGCATCAGTTACACTCATGAAGGTAACTAACAGATTGATGAGGAGGGTGATGCTGGGAGCTGCTTCCAGAGAAACAAAAATCACTAGGAAGCTAAAGAAATAGGGGAAATATGATACCTTGAAGATGTTGGACGAGACCGAGGGACATGATTGGAGAGAATACATTGATCTTATGGGTGAGTGTGGGGACCTATTGAAGAAAGCCAATTAATGGCTTGTTGTTGCTGCTCTATTGTTAATGATGAGTTTTTTGTCCTTTTATTTTAACATCTCAGATTGTTATTTTAGTATTGCTATAATATGGTGGAATACCACTTGGGACACTGTTGACTTAATTAATGGTTTACATAGAACTAAGTATGCTGGTAAAAACTTACTATTTTTTATTAGTACCGGTTGGACTATGGTTACTATTTTAAATGTTGACCTGTGAGCTAATATTGTTGTTATTTTTTGGTTTTCTGGTGGTGTTGTATATAATGGTATATAATATTATAATATCATATCATATATAATAGTATATAGTATATAATATCATATCATATATGATACATAATATATATTATATATAATATATTAGTATGTTTTTTATTAGATAAGCAGGGAAGGGCCCCAATCCCATGGTTATAGTAGTAGACAAAAAGGAAATAGAGAGAGGTTTGGGAGGGATAGAGGGAGCAAGAGACCCAAGAGAGAGAGATAGATACTTGAGAGGGAGAGAGGGAGAGAGATAGAGGTAGGGAGAGACCTAAGAGAGAGAGGTTTGGGAGGGATAGAGGGAGCGAGAGACTTGAGAGAGAGAGAGGGAGTGGGAGAGACTTGAGAGAGAAAGAGAGGGAGAGGGAGAGAGAGAGATTTATCGAGATAGGGTGGGAGGGAGTGACCGAAGAGAAAGAGAGAGAGTGGAAGGGACGGGTATGTGCATGATTATGATGGGCCAAAAAGTGGCAATATTATGGGTATTTGTAGGGTATGTGGCTGATGACTTTCTTTTTACCCAAAATTGATGAAACAAAAAGGGTTTTTAGAGGATATTCTCAGCTTTCCACCAATATAAATTATGCTTTAATTTGAATTTAATAAATAATTATTATTTATTTTCTATTAGAATTATGACTAAAGTCCTAATCGATAGGATAATTGGAAAACATCTATAACTTTCAAACGGTATCACATTTTGAATCAAAACATGTCTCACATTTTATGCTTCATATAATATAGGATTAAAAGAAAAATTAAATTTCATGAAGTTTTGACCAAGTTAAGGTGGTCAGACATGAGAGTTTGTATATTTTTTAAAAGTTGTAATAAAAAAATCATAATTAATTATTTACTTGGAAAAAATTACAAAAAAATATACATCACATCTGGACATGAGTCCTCTACTTATATATAAAATTTTATAAAAAAATATTATCATTTTATTATGGTTAGGGTGGTTGACAGACACCTACTTTTATTTTTCCCTGAAATTTAAGTACTATTGCGTTGAAATTTTAAATTTTCACCAAATAGATTTTATTTATTTTTAAATAAACCTAGTAGTTTAGAAACTACATTCAATTTTCTACAAATTCTATTCTTACATATTTTTGAAATAATATAGATAACTTATTCAAATTTTTATGTCAAGTTGCCTAAAACTAATTTTTCTAAATTTTTTGCCACTTAAGGGCCTATTTTTTCCATGTTGATCCTACACATACTCGGACCTAAGAGATAAAGTGGGAGTGGGAGAGACCTAAGAGAGAGAGGGAGTGGGAGGGACCTTAGAGAGAGAGAGGGGGGAGTGGGACAGAATTGAGAGAGAGGGAGTTGGAGATACTTGAGAGAGATAGGAGTGGCAGAGACTTGAGAGAGAGAGAGAGAGAGAGAGAGAGAGAGAGAGAGAGAGAGAGAGAGAGAGAGAGAGAGAGGCCTAAGAGGGAGATGGAGAGTGAGAGATACCTAAGAGAGAGAGACAGAGAACTAAGAGGGAGAGAGGGTTTTGGGAGGGATAGAGGGAGGGATAGACCTGAGAGAGACTTGATAGAGAGAGTGAGAGAGGGAGAGGAAGAGAAAGAGTTATATAGTTAGGGTGGGAGGGAGAGACCTGAGAGAGGGAGTGGGAGAGACCTAAAAGAGAGAGGGACCTAAGAGATAGAGAGGGAGTGGGAGGGACTTCGGAGAGAGAGAGGTAGTGAGAGAGAATTGAGAGAGAGAGGGAGTGGCAGATACCTAAGAGAGAGAGGAGTGGAAAAGACCTGAGAGAGAGAGGCTTAAGAGGGAGATGGAGAGTGAGAGAGACCTGAGAGAGAGAGAGAGCTTAGAGAGAGAGAGAGGCCTAGGAGAGGGAGAGGGAGTGGGAGAGATTGGAGAGAGAGAGAGAGTGTGTGAGAGAGGCAGAGGGATAGAGAGTTATCTAGTTAGGGTGGGAGGAAGAGACCTGAGAGATAGAGAGAGACAACACAAACTAACTAGTAAGAGATTTTTTATATTATAAAAAATATTTTTTATATATTATGAACTTCCAAAGATCGAGAAGGTAGCTCGATGAGCATTGAGGGAAAGGAGGGAAAAGGTAAGGGGAAGAAGAAAGAGAAGGCCATTGGTATATATCTAGGAACAAGCTATTATTGTTTTGGGGAATGGAAGCCACAACATAACATGGCTAAGATTTTTGTTAATGAGCAAGGAAACAAAACCACTCTTTCTATGGTTCTCTTTTACTTCCTCCCAAAGACTTGTTGGTGATGTTGTCAAATACCATATTTCAAAAAATCTTGTTAACACTATCTTTGACACTAAGCAACTCATTGGAAGGTGCTTCTCTAATTCTAGTGTGCAAGATGATCTAAAATTCTAGCCTTTTACCATCCTCCAAGGAAAGGATGATAAGCCCCTCATCTAACTCACTTACAAAGGAGAAACCAAGTTATTTACATCTGAAGAGATCTCATCCATACTACTCATCACTTCACATGAACCTCCTGAGACCAAGAAGGTAACTCATTGGGCATGGAGGGAAAAGAGAAGGGGAAGGAGCAAGAGAAGACCTTTGGAATAGATCTAGGAACAAGATACAATCATGTTGGGGTAAGTTAGCCACAACATAACATAGCTAAGATTATTGTTAACGAGCAAGGAAATAGAACCACTCCTTATGTGGTTGCTTTTACTTCCTCCAAGGGACTTGTTGGAAATCCTATCAAGCACCAACTTTCAAACAATCCTGTTAACATTTTGTTTGATGTCGAGCAACTCATTGGAAGGTGCTTCTCTAATTCTTTTGTGTAGGAAAACCTAAAATTTTGGCCTTTTACCATCATCTAAGGGAAGGATGATAAGCCTCTCATCCAAGGACCACTTACAAAGGAGAAACTAAGTTATTTTCACTTGAAGAGATCTCATCCATGTTGCTCATGAAAGTGAAGACCATTTCTGAAAAATACCTTGAGTGCGAGGTGAAGAATGCGATTATTATTGTGCCTTATTATTTTAATGATGTGCAGAAGAGGGCCACAAAGGATGCTAGTAAGATTGTAGGCCTCAATTTCATGTGAACAACTATAACTTATGGCTTCCATGATCTATTCACTGGAGAAAGAAGTGTTCCCATCTTCGATTTGGGTGGAGGTATGTTTGATGTGTCAATTCTTTCTATTCGAAAGGGTAATATTGTCATCAAGGATGTTAGAGTGGATATGCATTTGAGAGGTCAATAATTTGATAATAGAATGCTTAATTATTGTGTTCAAAAGTTCAATACAAAATAGAAGTTGGATATGAGTAGTAGTGCCAAAGCTAGAGAGGGAGAGAGTTGAGAGAGAGTATAAGATATTTAATATATAGTATAAATAATATATTATTTATATATACTCTATAGTATACAATATATATTATATATAATATATAGTATATATATTAAACATGCTATATATATCATAATATCTAATATATAATATATTATGATATAATAATATATAATACATTTATTATATATTAATAATACATAATATTGGTATTATGTATTATTTGGTTTATAAAAATCTAAAGCAAATGGATAACCATTTGTAACAGATATCCATTATTTATTGTATAAGATTTCAAGCTTCCCATATGCATACATATTAATATATAATATAATTTTTATACTATATAATATATATAATATATACCTTAATAATAATATTAATATATAATAAATATATTATATAAATATATAATATATTTATTTAATATTGTGAATGGTGATCCTAGACCTACACAAACACAATCAAATAACACATAATTAGTCCATTATGCAAGTTAAATCAATATTCCCCATAAAATTCATTTGAAATGCACAAAATAAGAAATATAATTAAGAACACAAATAAAAGATTTCAAATCCTATTTAATGTAACAAACTCTCAATCCCATGGGGGAATTGGTGTCATTTTGATGTGGAAAATGGCCCTTTTCTAATCCCTTGTAAGCTTGAATGATGATTTGATGAAGATTTGATGCTCCTTGGTTGAGTTCTTGCATAACCTAGTTATGAAAATGAGAAAATGGATGAAAAATGGATGAGAAAATTCAAAATTTGAAGATAATGTCTTTGCATGAAGTTGTGGATTCAAAATCCAAATGAGAGCCTCTTATTTATAGAAAAGAATGATGGAGGAAGAGGAAAAATGGATGAATGTGGGATCAAACACCAACCAATGACACAATGTCACTTGTCAACATCTGAGTGGACAAAGGTGGAGCACATTTTGGTAATTGTGCAATTAAATGCAATTAAGTGGAATTTCAAAATTGATGAAATAACAATTTGGAGGGAGAAGAAAATGAAGTTAATGCCACTTGGCTCAAGGCAAAGGACATGTAAGAAACTTAAATGCCTTGTTGGATGTACAAACCCTTTTGGAGGGATTTTTTGAATTTGAAGAATATTCCCTCTTTGATGCCTTTTTGAAAGTAACTAGAGATTTAATAAATCAATTAAAATGATTTTCATGAACAAGTTGCAAAAGATAGCTCGGATTTGAGTGATTAAGATTAGGATTAATCATGATTTGATTAATTCAAAGAGAGATTAGTTTATTTGACAATTTGATTTAGATTTTTGGATTGAAATAAATCAAAATGAAAGGAAAATGATTTAGACTTAATTAAATAAAGATTTGATTTATTTAATTAAAGATGGCATTAGTTTTAAATCAAATAAAAATAAATTTATTTAATTTAAATTAGGTGACTTTAGGACTTGATTAAATAAAATGAATTGTTTAATCAAAAGAAGGATTTTATCTAGGCTAATTAAATAAAATAATTTATTTAATTAACAGGGGATGATGACTTAATCAGATAAAAATGATTTATTTAATTATGAGATGAAATGTGATGAATTTAATCAAACACAGATTATTCAATTAAATGATTAGCAAAGGAGATGATTCAGGATGAACTGGTGTTAGTAAAATCAGGATTAGGTGCATGTATATTTTACGTGTCTACATTTTCCCCCTCTTTAAGGCAATGTACCCACTGCGTTGGTTCAAAGAATAAACTTGCTATGATCAAAATTCAAAACATTTCTAAATTTTTGAATGCCTAATGGAAAGAAGTATACTGGTACATTTCCATCTCGAGAGATTGAGCGAAAGGTTTGATTTGAGGGTCGCTCTCTCGACAAAGAGGTTCACGATTGATATATGGATGGTTATGATGATGATGCAAATAAGATGGTTTATGAGATGCTTAGAATAACCAATCCATATTATGATGGAAATGCAATGTATGTGAAATGATTAGTGTTTCCTATATGTCATGATATGATATGCATTATGTTGATGGTTTGTGGATGCAAGATGGATGCATTAGCGATGATTTTGTGATTAACTATCATGGTACCATGGTAGCATGGAGAGAAGCAAGAAGAAATAAGAGAATCCAACAAGTCAACTTTATTAGAGATAATGATGATGACGATGTTGATTATGATTTTCTTATCAAGAATTGGGATTTTAAAAGGGCCATTTACCTTATGTTTGATAATACACATAGGCACGATGCATCAAGGTATAAAGAAATAGGATGGCATTGCACCTAGTGTGATGGACTTTGACTCGAGAATCAAATAGGAGTACTCCTATTCACACCTGACATACGAAACCTTATCTAAAATGCAGTTCAGATATTCCAAACATCTTGAACCAAAACATAGAAAGGAAAGCCTTCCTATGTGGTCAACAAGACACCTAAAACACCCTCCCTACACCTAAACAAAGAACACATGACCAAGGTTATATTACAAGAATATCCAACAAGCACAACAGATTTAAAAGATATTGATTGTTGCCCCATTTCTTTATCTTTAAGTCCCTTCAATTGGGACATCATCAAGAGGTCATCGAAATGATTGCAATAAGATAAGCCAAAAGACAAAGATAAAGAAAACAAACAAGCTAATTTTCTTCAATACTGCTAGCCAAGAGTAAACTACGGTGATGCCTGATGTTGATGTCCATTGTAGGAAGGATGCATCCCAGGACATTATGTTATTAGATGATGATTTTAGGATTGATTGGATGATAGGCTATTGACAAAAAGAGTTGACTAAATTGTTTACCTACTGACCTAGACTTGAGGCTTTGACATTTGAGTTTTCACTTTTAACATGCTATACTTGTTTTCGACTGTTTCACCAAAGGTTAAGGGTGATGATTGATTTATTATGAGTGGATATTTATTGTGGGTGAAAGTGAGATGGGGATGGCTGAATTTTTTCAAATATTTGGATGTTTTTGGTATTTTCAAGATGTTGCAAATGCTTTGATTTTTAATTTTTCCATTGTTTTGGGGTTTTTTGAGATTTTGAACAAGAGACTAACCTAAAGATCTATCCTAGGGGACTAGGGGGCTGATCAACTAGATTAGCCTTACCTCCGTTATACACGGAGATACCATGTAGTTCAACTGACATAGACTCAATTATTGACAAGATATTAACAAATGGATTGCTGGTTTATTATGATAGACTCCTAGAGGACTGACCTAAGTGTCTTGGGGGATGATCAAAGATCAACCTTCCCTACGTTCAAATCTCAGAGACCCATAGTTCGACAAGATCACTCTGTTTTTGACTTTTTTGACTGACATTTTGACCTATTTTTGGATTTTGATATATTTTGAATGTTTATTGGATTTTATGATTTTATGAATGTTTTTGGATTTTTTTATTTTATGATGTTTTTTGATTTTTTGATTTTAGAAATACTTCAAGAATATACATGAATTCGATCCGATGAGAACACGCACCCAACGTGGTGCAATAGACTACTCCAATAAAGGTAGGACAAACTGACCTTGAGAATGGGATGAGTAGTACTGGGAGAGATCATGACATGAACATAGAATTAAGCTATGATGGAGATGTGGATGAGTAATGGATGGAGATATGGAATGCGATGGATGATGGAAGCGTAATGGATGGATGATGCAGAATGAGTCGTGAAGATCCTGGTGAATAGAAAGGTACTTATTTACACAAGGCACCTGTTTGCCAGGTTTTCACCAAGGTACTTTCCCAAAGTGCCACCAAAGTGGTTTTCACTAGAGGATGATTTTTCTCTTTACTATTTTTAATCCTTTTTTTGTTTTTTTTTTAATTTTTTTATATTTTTGGTTTTACACTCTGGGAGATTAGGCATAATTTTTTTTGAGATGGGAGTTGTTCATGGGCTCCTGTAGAGGTTTCCCTTTTGGTGTTGACAATTGATATGCCCCTAATTTGTAACTTGTTGTGATGACAAATGGGCCCAACCAGTTTGCTTCAAATTTTTCCTTGCTATCTGGATTTGGAACTTTCTTCTGATTCTCCTTCAACACAAGCTCTCTAACTTGGAAGGTTCGACTCCTGATCTTCTTTTTATAACTCTGCTTGAGATGATTTTGTTACACTTACAAATGGTTTAAGGCATCCATGTGCCACTCATCCAATAGTTCTAGCTCGCTTAATCTTGATACCCAATATTCTTCATCCATGATGAGATTTTGCAATGATATTCTTAGCGATAAGAGCTCGATGTCAATAGGGAGAATGGCTTCTGATCCATAGACCAGGGAGAAGGGGGTGGTGCCTGTTGGTGTGTGAATACTTGTTTGATAGGCCCATAGGGAAGGATTCAATTAGAGGTGCCAATCATGACCAGGTTCATTGGCCATCTTCTTGAGGATTTTTATGATGGTTTTATTTGTAGCCTCAATTTGGCCATTTCCTTGGGGTAGTATGGGGTGGAAAATCGATGTTGGATATTAAACTTGTGGCATAGGTCGTGAACATCTTGATTCTTGAAGGTTGTTCTGTTATTTAAGATAATGGCTTGAGGGACACCATAATGAAAAATTAAGTAGTTTAAGATGAATTTTGATATCTATTTTCTTGTGATATAAGTCATTGGGATGGCTTCTACCCACTTTGTGAAGTATTCAGTGGCATTGATGATGAACTTATGTCCACTGGATGAGGTGGGGGTGATTTTTCTAATGAGATCAAGCCCCCATTATGAAAAGGGCTAAGGAGTGATAATCGGGTGGAGCTCTTGAACTGGTGCATGGATGAGGTCCCCATGCTACTAACATTCTAGACACCTTCTGATGTAGTCATGTGCTTCTCTTTCCATGGTAGGACAATAGTACCCCATCCTCGGTAGTTTCTTGGCCAAGGTCATGTTGCAAGGTGTGACCCTTGGTCTTCCTTGTAGCACTAACACTTGGATTTGTGACATGGTCTAACCACCTCTTGTGGTTCTTAAACGAAGCTTGTATCAGGCATTGATATGTCAATCTTTTGGTGCAACAATAAGTCCAACAATTGGTATCAAAGTTGGTCATAGTTTCAAACCCCACACTTGTGCTGGGGGGGTTGTTGGAAAGTGTGACCCTTGGTATTCCTTGCATCATTAGTGCTTGGGTTTGTGACATGGTCTAACTACCTCCTGTGGTTCTTAACTGAAGCTTGTATCAAGCATTGACATGTCAATCTTTTGGTGCAATGGCAATTCCAACAGGTCATACCACTCAAGTGTGAACCACATATGTCGTTATGTACATTGGTTAAGGTGGTCAATGCCTCCTCAACGCTTAAGCAACATAACAAGGTTCCTTCAATGCTTCTACGGTAAAGGGTATCTCCTAGGATGACAAAATGGGATGAATTTTTGACAAAAGGCTCTCTTAAGGTTGAGGGTTATGTCAGTGGGGAGGACTCCTATTCTTAGGTAAGTGTATATATCATGGTACCAAGGATCACCAGGACCAATGATTTCACACACAAATTCAGACTTTGGTATCTCAAATGTGGGCACACGAAGCTTCTCTATGAGGAATTCTTGCTTTGGGACGATGCGTGGGACATCTAGGAGTGATCCAATTGTAGCCATTGTATCTGTCACTTTGTTGTTTTCTCTTGGTAGATGCTCAAATGTGATGTCAATGAAGAACTCATTAATACTTTCCACCAATTTCCTGTATGGAGTCAACTTGTCATATTTTGTTTGATACTCATTGTTCACCTGGTTGATTATGAGCTGTGAATCTCTGTAGACCTTTAGTGCCATTATTTTCCATTGCACTGCAATTCTTAGCCCTATGACAAGAGCCTGATATTCTGTGATGTTATTTGTCCAAGGGAATGATAGCTTGTAGGATTTTGGAATGCAATCCCCTTGTGGGGTGATGAAGAATATCCCTGCTCCCGACCCATGTTGTGTGTAGGATCCATCAAAGTACATTTTCTAGTGATCCACTACACTTAATTTGAAGATTGATTTGTTAGGGAATTTTGAGACAAGTGGATTCTTTAAGTATATCAGTGCCTCTGCCAACTGATTTGCAATTGCTTGTCCTTTGATGGCCTTGCATTCCATGTACTCTATGTCATGCTAGCTATGAGGATCATAACCCACCTTTTTTTCCACCTTAAAAGCATTGCTTTGGAGAGGAGGTACTTAAGGGGATCTATCTTTGCAATGATCTTTATCTGATGGGATAGCATGTAATGTCTAAATTTTTGAGCTACAAACACGACTGCTAGATAGACTTTCTCAATGGATGTATAGTTCAGCTCATAGCCCACCATACTTTTGCTAATATAATAGATAGCTCTCTCCTTTCCATTTTCATCATGTTGTACCAAAAGAGTGTCGAGAGCTACCACTGTTGCTGATATGTATAGGATCAAAGGCTTTCCTAGAATTGGCGGCATGAGGACTAGTGGTGTGAGTAAGTATTTCTTGATCTTATTGAAAGCCTTATCACACTTCTCATCTCACTTTTGTGCTAACCCCTTATGGAGTATATGAGAATAGGGGAAAACCTTTTCTGGTAGTGGTGTTATGAATCACAAATGGACTAGAGTCTTCCTTGCAAACCCCTTAGCTATTTTAATGTTTTGGGTACCTCCATTTCAAGAATTTCCTTAACCTTAGCAAGATCTATTTCAATCACTCTCATAGACACAATATACTCGAGGAGCTTCCCTAACTGTACTATGAAGATACACTTCTTTGGATTGAGTCTAAATTTGTATTCTTCTAACATATCAAAGATGAAGCCCAATGCGGCTATGTGATCTCGTCTTTTCTCAGATTTGGCCAATATATCATCTACATAATCTTCCACAATTTTGTGGATCATGTCATGAAATATTAGTGTCATGGCCCTCTGATAGGTAGCCCCTACATTCTTCAATCCAAATGACATCATATTCCAACAATATGTCCCCCATGGGCAAGTGAAGGTCATTTTATGTTGGTCATCTTTCTCTATCATGATCTAGTTGTACCCTAAGAATTCATCCATCAACAATAGAATCTCATCTCCTACTATCATATCCACAATCATGCCAATGTTTGGAAGTGGAAATTCATCCTTGGGACACACTTTGTTTAGATCTTTGAAGTTTGTGTAGATGTGGATGCCCCCAGTGGGATTTGAAATAGGTACACGGTTTGAGACCCACTCTAGATAATCAATCGGTTGTATGAACCATGAATCTAGGAGATTCTACAATTCCATTTTGACCAACAATGTTATTTGGGGATGCATCTTTTTGAGCTTTTGTCTCACTGGTCTGGCTTTAGGGTATACAACTAGGTGATGAACCACAACCTCTGGATCAAGTCTAGGAATGTCGACATAAGTCCATGCAAATTTTTTATTTCCTTCTTTTAGGAATGCAACTAGAAGTTCTTGTTCTTATGTGAGAAGTGACTCGACATAAAATCTTATGTGTGGTAGTTCCTTTGTTCCTGGGTTGACTGGGTTGGACTTCTCTACTAGGACTATTGACTTCTCTTAATGAATTTCCCTGAGAGGAAGATTGAATTCTTCATCCTTTGGCACCTCAAAGAGGTTTTCACTCCTAGATGAAAGCATTGAAACTTCTTAAATGCTCTTCAGCAATGATTGCATTACTCCCTGTAAACTTTGGAACAATACTTCTCCAACTGCTATCCATTAGATAAGGGGATAATTGAATCCCTACCAAATCAAACTGTCTAATCATTGTTGTGTATTGATGAAGGGGGGTACCAGGTGGGTATTGATGCTGGTACATCATGTTAGAAACCAAGATCTGATTGCAAACTAGAATAGACCTTCCACAGAAGACAAAAACAAAAAAAGCAAGAGCTTTGCATGAAATGTGCAAATTGATATATTCGAAGTACCAAATAATACAAGAGATAATTTGCTTTATAAAAGAAAAGATGCCTAAACCTAATCTTATCTTGAGCAACAAGATAGCTCAATAAGATGAGGATAAAACCTATAACTTAGGAATTAAATAATTACCTAAGTAAACTTATGCAAAGTGTAATTAATAATTAATTACACCAACACCCCCCATAAGTGCAACTTAGGGAGAAGCAGATTATTATGCAAATATGAGTCCCAGCAACAAGGTGTTATCATGTACTCATGTAAAAATGTAAAGAGAGAGAAAACCCAGTGGGAAAAACCCCCCCTTCAGAGAGATGAACTATTGCGAAGAAGCACTGGAAGAACTCTGATGAAGCAACACTAAAACCCCAAATTTGACAAGCAAGGAAAGATACTTATGTTTGCAAAATACCAATCAGAATCACAAATGCAAGAGCAGACCTGATGCCAAGGAACACAGGAAACTCACATACTAGAACAACCATAGAATCTGTAAGCAACAATAGATGAAAGGATGAATGGACCCATAATGATGACAAAACTGGAAGCTGTGTCTCAAAGCCAATGCCAAACTGAAACTAAAACTACCCATAAGATGAGTACCATCAGGATTCCAGAACATTAACCATAAAACCATGGCCCTCAAATGAGAAAGATCTGAACCAATGCGGATCAAGAACTATAAAATCCAAATGTGAAGTGTGAACTAAAACAAACCAACGATGTGTCTAGCTAAGCAAGAAAGACGCTAAGGGAAACAACAAGAAACTAGAAAAACTCATGTGAGTTGTCACGAACATGAAATATGGATGCAAGAACCCCCCTTAATGGAACTTTATATCAGTTTGTTATTACAATACCCAATGATTGTGGAAGGAGATAATGGAAAACTACAGAAACATAAGCAAAAATGCAAACCTAGCACATGAAACAAAAGCGAATGCATGCATAAAATAAGGTAAACATATTTTAAAGATGACCTTAGATCTATATAGAGGCTGAAACTAGCTTTTTGATGCTGTGAAAATTGTGAAAAATGGATAAGCGAGTCACAAGATATGCGTCCCAAAGTGAAAATGGCAACATCTGACTTCCGAGGCTGAAAAAGACATAAAAATGAAAAACCAAAAAATTCTACATACACCATTGCGTAGATCACAGAAACAGCTTTTTAGCGATATCTTGTTTGCAAAAAAATGTCGTCGTATGAGAAAGTTATGATCGTTTCCATGAAACTACTTCGAAAATGCCTGATTTGGCCATATGAAGCCCTAAGGGGTTAAATTTTTTTTGCCTCTGGTCGCCTGGGCAGACCAGGGGGCTAGTGGCTGGCTCCTGGGGCGTAGCCCCTGGTCATTCATGTGATCAGGGCATAGGGCTGGAAGCCCGACAGGGGCTGGTGCGTGGGCGCTAGTTGCCCATAGAACCACCAGCTAGCAATATAAGCCCTTGAGGGCTGGCTGAGGGTTCTAGCGGCGCTGCATAGGGAGCCACTGATGGCGGTGGTGCACCGGCGGCCACCTGGTGTGCGTGCGGTGGCCGCCAAGTGGCAGAATGAATATCAACTGGCTGCACAGGATTTTCACCTCATTTTTTGACTTTTTTTATTTATGTGCCTCGAAAACTATGCCTGGGGGCCGTACGACCCTTGGGCAATTTTTTTTTGCTTATGTGGACGATTGTGTCCAAATCGGACAAGCTTTATATGGAAATAGGGGTTTTTGGGCGCTATGAATCCAACGGCAAGGTTTGTTTGGGCCCAAAGTGCTCCAAAAATTAGGTGACCCCCAGATCTATCATAAAAATCACCGAGCTTGAAACCCTCGCAAATCTGGAAAATAGTGATGAAAATAAATGAAATAAAAGTCAATTCTGACTTTTTCCAGTGCTTTGAATCCTACGAAAAACATCGATCTAATCCAAGACGCTGCATAATGATGCTACAGGATTGAAACCCTCGAGGGACCTCGAACGAGCTCTGCATTGTATTCCTCTGAAAATGCTGACAAGGGATTGCGAATCGAGGCTTTGATACCATGTTAGAAACCAAGATCTAATTGCATACCTAAATAGACCTTCCATAGAAGAGAAAAACAAAAAAGAAAGAGCTTTGCATGAAATGTGCAAATTCGTATATTTGAAGTACCAAATTATACGAGATAATTTGCTTTATAAAAGCAAAGATGCCTAAACCTAATCTTATCTTGAGCAACAAGATAGCTCAATAAGATAAGGATAAAACCTATAACCTAGGAATTAAATAATTACCTAAGTAAACTTATGCAAAGGGTGATCCCACAATAGTGGTTTACAATTTTTGGCCAAACTAGACACAGAAATTGTTATTTTTAACTAAATATTCATATTTGGGCACCTATAGCGGCTAAACCGTGAAGAATTTGAAGATGATGCAAACTAAAGTCTCATCACATTTTCTCTGTAGATTCTAAAAATATTTTTTTCAAAATTTTTGGAATCAAATTGCACTTCTTTTTCCATTTCCCATGAAAACTAAATTTTTTCAAACAATAACATTTTTAAAAAGTGACGCACACCGTATAACACATAACTTTTTTTCCATGAAGGATAAAATTCTAATTCTTTTGAATTTAGATTAGTAACTCTGATATCTAGTGCTTTCACTTGGTTAGACAGTTTTTTATTGATTATTTTTTCTTTAATCAAGTTTTGAAGTCAAACCAATTACAATTCAGACATAGCACGACTGTATAATGCATAATTTTTTTTGTGTATATCGAAATTTTTTTATTTTTTTTGTTGGACCAAGGACTTCATTATATGGTGCACTCATATTTTTCAATTTTTTTTTTTATAATATGCTATTTTCCACATGTGGAGAACAGAGACCTTCATTTTCAATGAAAAACCTATGTTTAATAAAACTAAAAAAACAAATACATAATAAAACCAAAACATATTAAAATTATATTAATTGGATAGATCATTCTGAGGACTACCTAATTTCAGTTGGGTTTATGAATATTCATCCATTTTCATCCTCAACCCAAGCTCTGAAGTGCCAAAATTTAGGGTTTGTTTATGTCTTAGGGGGGATGAGGAATAAAGGGGGTTCAAGCGAACCTCTAGAGGTTCACTCGAACTAGGCTTCATTTGAACCCCCCTTTTATAAGGGGTTTTGTTGGATTTTTTTGCGGGAAAGCATTAAAAGGATTCGCCCGAATCTAGGTTCTAGTGAACCCCTAATGGGTTTAGTTGAACCAATAGGTTCGTACGAACCCCTAAAATCAAGTTTTTTTCCATGCATTCATTTTTTGTGAGTTTTCCTTCCTCATTTCAATTGTAAACCACTATTGTGGCTTCACCCCAAAGTGTAATTAATAATTAATTACACCAACACATCAGACTATAGTGTTGTGTATGATGATGTGGCACATACTGCTGACCATGAGGTGGTTATGCTTAGTATATATTCTGTTGTGCATGATATACATTGCCTCCATTGTGAAAATTTCCAATTGTACTATCAAGAATTTGAGGAGTCCAATGCATGCTTGCATTTGTGTACTTATTCATTCCATATACAAATTCCATTCTTTATCAAACCTTTTTCAGAGTCACCACCTACTTTTCCAAAAGTAGGAAAATGATTATTTTTTATCTTCTCCCCAGCGGAATCACTCTTTCTGAATCTTCTCAAATTATATCCTTTTCTTCACTGACTCTATATGATGGTCTTCAACCAAATTTTCTAATGTAATTCCCAATAGAGTCGCCAATTGGTTAGCTCTCAAAAATGCAGGAAAAATACCTCAAGAGGCTTCCAATCTCTTGATACGCTTTAGGGTAACAGACAAGATTAAAAGCTTTCAACCTTCTACTCTTCAGGTATTGCTACACCTGGGTGAGTTTACCTATCTGAATGAAGCAGACTTGACTTATGGTTATCCTTCTTACAATAATTTTTCCACAATGGCAGATGGGAGTGAACAAATGAATTCAAGCACAATAGCAATCTTCTTAATCTAAATCCTAAAATGCTCAATTAACAGATATAAAGAAACTAAATGTATTCAAAATGATGAAATGCAGAGTCAAATGAAAGAAAAGTGGGCAACTTATTCTAGCAGAAATTCAAATTGTTGACATATAATTTTTTTATAACTTGTATAAACATGCAGTATTATGACTACTAAGCTCTACTTTAATAATCTAGATGAATCTCCCTATTTACTATGATCAACCAAAAGGATTTAATCTCTCCTTGAGAGAAGTAGTCAATTAATCACACAGATACAACAAATGTGCACTGATAAACTAAAAATAAACTTGTTACATCAATTTAAATAACTAGAAAGAATCAACTTGGAGACAGCTTAGCAATACTTTTCAATAAACTCAACAGACAATTGACACCAGAAATAAACTACCATACCAATTGATTTTCACTGAATTCGCCGTTTGAAAACATGCATCATAGTCTCTGATATGAGAACTATATTCTACTGTATCCATTCCTAATCTACCTACTGTGATCATTCTAAAATCTTATATTTCAATTACAATCGGGAGTGCATATTTATACACTAGCATTAGGAAACATATTGCTTCAAATTCATGTCAGCCAACCATAGTATTCGAGAAAATTTCATGTCGACCACAGTGTTTGAATTTTTGTTAATCGCCAATGGAACAATCGCTGAGACAACCCCATAAGTATGCCGAAGGCAATTATATCGCTGTTAATCCCCCCTTTGTTTTATTCACTTTTGCCGTGACAATCAGAGTCGGGGAAACATCATATAGATTACCATATGTTTCACCAAAATCCCTCCTGATCAAACTTGTCGCAATGACTTATTGTTATCAGGGAGACATCTTGTAGATTTCATTATGTTTCATCGAAATCCCACTTGATCAAACTTGTCACCGTTACTTATCGCTCTCAGGGAGACATCATATATATAATTCTTCGTTATACATAAAGTCACCCACCATCTTGTGTGTCACTGAGATAAGGAAATTCTTATACCGACATAGCCCCTTTGCCTTCCATCGGCAAGACCGGAGGTCACTCGCCGAGACCTCATGCCAAAAACCCTAACTCTTACCGAGATGTATACCTTTATGTTGTTGGTCGACAAGACAAAAATACTTTGCCAAGACTTTCCTCGTTGTAGATGAGTCCTCCTGAAATGTTCTTCTAGTTGCTGGTCGGTGTGACAATGAGATTTCGCTATGACATCACACCGATCACAACAAGTTTGGCCGAAATGAATCCCTCGCATGTTGTTCGATGAGACCACAAGAGTTCGCCATGACATTATATCAACGCCGCAACTCATGCCGATATATCTTCATTCAAGCCGGTCGGTGAGACATAATGAGTTCACTAAGACATCATACCGACAGTATAACTTATGCCGATATGATCCTTGATGTGAACTATTCAAGACTCAATGGAATTTATGGGGCTATATGGGAAAAATATGGGTGAAATATGCACACAGTAGGACCAAATCTAGAAATTTATGAGTAAAATCAACATGCAAAATCATCAAATTTTATAGTTCTAACAGTGGCTCTGTCTGGGGATGAATGATAGTGAGATCATTGCAAGGATCCAGATCTTTGGGTGAGTAGTCCATACAAAAAATGATGAGTAGAATGGGAATGGACATGAAGCATGATGGAATGAATGGAAATGGAAATGAATTCCAAATGGAGATGGAGAAAACCCTAAACTATTGTGCATGGAAAAGAATTTTAAAGAGAATAAGCAAGAGTTGTCCATGGACTGGAAACCCTTAATCGTTTGTATTTCAACTTCATCTGTCTTGAGCTGTTACGATATGAAACTCAAACCATACTTTCCTCTTTCAAATACCTGGTTTTACCTTGAGTTCATCAGATTCTTCTTGAAGACATTCATGCAATCTACCCTATCACTGTTATTGAAAGTTCTTAGAGAATCATCATGCTTGGTTTGGCCCAAAATCCCTACATCATTCTGCATTTCAAATTCCTCATCATCATGGGAAAAACCCTTGTTATTTTCAGTATACAAAATGAATGCATATTTAATGAAAAATTCCTCATTATCTTTCTCACTGTTAGGAATTATGAAACACTCTCCTAGCTGTATTGAAAGTTCACAATCAAAGTGCTTCTCTTGAGAAAAATAAAATTCTATCATATCAATTCTATCTTAAACAAACAAATCTGAAACCTTTTTCATCTCTTCAGTATCTCTATTTGGAGACAACACTGGATCATGACTCACATCCTCAATATCATGCATATGTGAACCAATAATCCTTGGCATGCAAATAAACATCTTCTTCACATGAATTAGAAATTTCAAAATCACATACCTCATCCTGAATAGAAATAGACTTTTGATCAACACCAAAGGTTTCACCATCACTCCAAGAAATGCACAGGGAGTCATAAGAATCTTTACACAAAGATCTTTCACTGTCAAAACAAATGTAAGCTAGACACAAAACTTCAAGATCACCTTCATATGCACATCTCTGGTATTTAGGAGTTAACAAATTTGAAATCTATTCACTGTTGAGCAAACAAGTCTCAACATTTTCATCACTACAGTTGCATTCTTCAGTTTTTTCATCATCAAAAAGAAGTCCAAGATCATCAGAGAATGAAAAATCATAAACATTACCAGCACAGTCATTTGTTGCATCATTTTGTTTGTCTGAGAATGTCTCCTCTTTTTCATAAAGTGGATTTGAAAATACCTGAAGTTCATTCATGGGCATACCCTTGCAAAATATCATCTGATCTTCTTTTAACTCTTCATCATACAATGGGTTTGAAAAAGTTTGGAAACCATTTTCAGATGTACAAATCTCTTCTTCATCAAATGTGTCTTCATAGCTTTCAAATGTAGCTAGAGGTATTATATACTTACTATTAGATGAATCAATATTTCCCATTGCCTCTTCATCCAGATCTTCATAAGAGGTAGAAGAATCCCTTGATTGTAGATTAAAATCCTCAGGTTCACAATCTGAATACTCACTGGATTTCTCACAACATGCACTGCTTTCCTTGTCATGATCTATTATGCAAGACAAATCTCTTCTATTATCATCCTCATCATGCAAGCTATCATATGAGTCATTCCTACTTGCACATGTCTCATCTTTGACTGGATTGATCTCCTGATGCTCATCCGTGATTTCACCATCATCTTCATACCTTTTCCCCTAGGATAATACTTGAATGAAGGAAAAAGAGGAGCCCTCTACCCTAATCCTTTTCTTCTGCTCCAATATTTCTCCTTTCTTTCCCTTCTTTTGATCAGTCTCTTGCATTTCTTTGTGCATCTCTTTAACTTTCTCCTTTTGGACAGGTCTTTGTTTACTTTTATCATGTTGTCTATTCATTTCTTTCTTCTCAATCCCTTGTGTCACCTTATGATCCTTCATAAAGATTCCCCTGGGGACACCTTCATTCTCATTTACTATCCTATTTCTCAATAGGTACTTACTATTTGCTTCCTCAACTGCAGCAATAGTTAGTCTTTCTATTTCATCTTTAGTGAGTCTCCTCATACTGCATTGAGCAGGCATCTCTACAGAATGTGGCTTTGTATAATCATCCTCAAAATTAGAAAGGATCTGTTGTTCAGCCATATGGACATTCTATTTTTGATTTGACACATCATACTGATAACCTTCATCCTCTGAAGATGAGTACCTCTCCTCAACATGGTGAAAAATATTTGAAGTCAAATACACTGTGTGATCTTCTCCACTATTTCCCATCAACATTCCCTCTTCTTGCATTCTCTGGGCTACAACACAATAATCTGGGGAATGTGGCATATCACAAACTTCACAGAAATAATTGTTACTTACCATATAGGTTCCCTTCTTGCTCAAGGGATCAGGAGTCTCTTTGCTTCCAGGCCTAGCTGTTATAGGTTTTTCGTCCTTCTAGTCTATATTATAAGGAATTTCATGCAACGTCGGCCTCTCATTTCTATAAGTATTCACCTGTCTGTATTGATAATTGCAGCTTTGCTGAGGAACCCTAGGATTATCTCTTTTACTGACTATCCCAACAGCCTTCATGTTGTTTTCAATTGTCAGTGCTTTTTTCTGAGCTTCAGCTAAGTCTCTTGGGAATCTATTTCTCAATTCATACCTTGTTTTAGGATCAAATGCATTCAAATAAACACTCAGTGCTACAGAGTCTGGCAACTTTGATCCAGGGGGTATTTTATTTTGCAACTTATTGAATCTTCGATTAAAGTCATAAATTGTATCATTTTGATATTTCTGAATGCGTATTAATTCATGAAGAGCAGCATCTGGTGCACTTAGATTCCCAAATTACTCGAGGAATTGATCCTAAAATCCTTGGAGAGAATTAATAGAAGCTGCTAGTAGGCTATTGAACCAATCCCTAGCGTCTTCAATAAGTGATATCATGAATAATCTCATGTGTAAATCTTCATATGGCACACCTAAATCCTAGATGAAAGCATTGAAACTTTTTAAATGCTCTTCAGCAATGATTGCATTACTCCCTGTAAACTTTGGAACAATACTTCTCCAACTGCTATCCATCAAATAAGGAGATAATTCAATCCCTACCAAATCAAACTGTCTGATCATAGTTGTTTATTGATGAAGGGGGTGCCAGGTGGGTACTGATGCTGGTACATCAGACTATAGTGTTGTGTATGATGATGTGGCACATACTGCTAACCATTAGGTAGCTATGCTGAGTATATATTCTGTTGTGCATGATATACATTGCCTCCATTGTGAAAATTTCCAATTGTACTATCAGGAATTTGAGGAGTCCAATGCCTACTTGCATTTGTGTATTCATTCATTCCATATACAAATTTCATTCTTCATCAAACCTTTTTCAGAGTCGCCACCTACTTTTCCAAAAGTAGGAAAATGATTATTTTTTATCTTCTCCCCAACGGAATCACTCTTTCTAAATCTTCTCAAATTATATTAGTTTCTTCACTGTCTATATATGATGGTCTTCAACTGAGTTTTCTGATGTAATCCCCAATAGAGTCACCAATTTGTTAGCTCTCAAAAGCGCAGGCGGAATGCCTCAAGAGGCTGCCACTCTCTTGATATGCTTTAGGGTAACAGACAAGGTTAAAAGCTTTCAACCTTCTACTCTTCAGGTGTTGCTAGACCTAGGTGGGTGTACCTATCTGAATCAAGCAGACTTGACTTATGGTTATCCTTCTTACAGTAATTTGTCCACAATGGCAGATGGGAGTGAACAAATGAATTCAAGCGCAATATCAATCTTCTTAATCTAAATCCTAAAATGCTCAATTAACAGATATAAAGAAACTAACTGAATTCAAAATGATGAAGTATAGAGACTAGTGCCTTATTGGGTATGCAGAGTCAAATGAAAGAGAACTGGGCAACTTATTCTAGCAGAAATTCAAATTGTTGGCATATAATCTGTTTATAACTTGTATAAACATGCAGGATTATGACTACCAAGCTCTACTTTAATAATCCAAATGAATCTCCCTAATTACTGTGATCAACCAAAAGGATTTAATCTCTCCTTGAGATAACCAGTCAATTAATCACACAGATACAAAAAATGTGCACTGATAAACTGAAAATAAACTTGTTACATCAATTTAAACAACCAGAAAGAATCAACTTGGAGACATCTTAGCAATACATTTCAATAAACTCAACAGACAATTGACACCAGAAATAAACTGCCATACCAACTGATTTTCACTGAAATCGCCATTTGAAAACATGCATCATAGTCTCTGATATGAGAACTTTATTCTACTGTATCGATTCCTAATCTACCTACTGTGATCATTCTAAAATCTTATATTTCAATTACAATCGGGATTGCATATTTATACACCAGCATTAGGAAACATATTGCTTCAAATTCATGTCGACCAACCATAGTACTTGGGAAAATTTGATGTCGGCCACAATGTTTGAATTTTTCTTAATCGCCAATGGAACAGTCATTGAGACAACCCCGTAAGTATGTCGAAGGCAATTATATCACTATCAATCACCCCCTTTGTTTTATTTACTTTCACTGTGACAATCAGAGTTGGGGAACCATCATATAGATTACCATATGTTTCACCGAAAGCCCTCATAATCAAAATTGTCACCGTTACTTATTGTTATCAGGGAGACATCTTGTAGATTTCATTATTTTTCACCGAAATCCCACGTGATCAAACTTGTCACCGTAACTTATCACTCTCGGGGAGACATCACATAGACAATACTTCATTATACCGAAAGTCACCCACCATCTTGTGTGTCGTTGAGACAAGGAAATTCTTATACCAACATAGCCCCTTTGCCTTCCATTGGCGAGACCGGAGGTCACTTGCTGAGACCTCACACCGAAAACCCTAACTCTTACCGAGATGTATACCTTTATGTTGTCGGTCGGCAAGACAAAAAGACTTCACCAAGACTTTCCTCGTTGCACATGAGTTTTCCCGAAATGTTCTTCTAGTTTCCAGTCAGTGTGACAATGAGATTTTACTATGACATCACACCGATCACAACAAGTTTGGGTGAAATGAATCCCTTGCATGTTGTTCGGTGAGACCACAAGAGTTCACCATGACATTATATCGACACCACAACTCATGCCGATATATCCTCATTCAGGTTGGTCGTTGAGACACAATGAGTTCGCTAAGACAGCATACCGATGGTATAACTTATGTCGATATGATCCTTGATGTGAACTATTCAAGACTCAATGGAATTTATGGGGCTATATGGGCAAAATATGGGTGAAATATGCACACAGTAGGACAAAATCTAGAAATTTATGAGTAAAATCAACATGTAAAATCATCAAATTTTACAGTTCTAATAGGATACATCCTTTATTTTTATTGTTTTTAGGTTAGAGGGTGCCATAGTGTGGTTTTCACTCAAAGACCTAGATATTATTCTTAGATTTTTACTTTTGTGACTGAAGGATCCAATCATTTCCCCGTAATAGGCTTGTGTGTCCAATATGATATCAAACCCAACCTTGTGATCTCCATATGGTATTGTATCCCATAGTCCCATGAATTCCAAGAGCACCTCATCATTTTCGAATGTGTCCAAAATTGGTGGTCCTCATTAGGTGATCCCACAATAGTGGTTTACAATTTTTTTGCCAAACTGGGCACTGAAATTATTATTTTTAACTAAATTTTCACATTCGGGCACCTATAGTGGCTAAACCATGAGGAATTTGAAGATGATGCAAACTAGAGTCTCGTCACATTTTTTCTATAGATTCTGAAAATATTTTTTTCAAAATTTTTGGAATCAGATTGTACTTCTTTTTCCATCTCCCATGAAAACTGGTTTTTTTCAGAAAACAACATTTTTAAAAAGTGATGCACACCGTATAATGCATATCTTTTTTTCCATGAAGGATAAAATTCTAATTCTTTTGAATTTAGATTTGTAACTCGGATATCTAGTGCTTCCACTTGGTTAGATATTTTTTCATTAATCAAGTTTCGAAGTCAAACCAATTACAATTCAGACATAGAGCGACCGTATAACACGTAACCTTTTTTGTATATATCAAAATTCAATTTTATTTTTTTTGTTGGATCAAGGACTTCAATATCTAGTGCTCTCATATTTTTCAAAAAAAGAGATTGATAATCTACTATTTTTCCACATGTGCAAAATAGAGATTTTCATTTTTGGTGAAAAACCTATATTTAATAAAATTAAAAAAAAATACATAATAAAACCAAAAAATATCAAAATTATATTAATTGGATAGCTCATTCCAAGGATTACCTAATTGAAGTTGGGTTTGTGATGTCTCCACCATTTTCATGTTGAAACCGAGCTTCGAAGTGCAAAAAATTAGGTTTTTATTGTGTCTCAAGGGGGTGATGAGAGATAAGGGGGGTTCACTCGAACCAAGGTTTGCTCAAACTAGGGTTCACTCAAACCAAGGTTCACTTGAACCTAGGGTTCACTTGAACCTATTCAAGGGGTTCGCTCGAACCCATTGCCAATGCTTTTTTTTTTTAGCACCCAAGATTCAAAGTGGTTTGCTCGAACCCTGGTTTGAGTGAACCACTTATAGGTTCGGTCAAACCAGTAGGTTTGTACGAACCCCCAAAATCACATTTTTTCCTTGGGGTCATTTTTTGTGAGTTTTCCTTCCTCACTTGAATTGTAAACCACTGTTGTGGCTTCACCCCATTAGTTGTAATCAATGACCTGAGGGTGGACTAGGTTTATTTCATGGGTTTGATGGTCTGACTAAAAAGATAAGGTACTTATCATGAACAAGGAGGAATCTTCGGAAAGCATGGGCTAGTCTGTGATGGGATCCTCATCACTACTACACACATCAGTTATGTCAAAGGTAAAGTTATCTATGACTCAACCTGTGGATACTGGTAATTGAAGGGTGAATGTTGATTGTTGAGGGGGATTTTTGACCTTTCTAATTGAGGCACCCTTGCCAAGTATGGTTACCTTCAGAGGGGTGCATATGAGGCCAAGATTTCTTATTTGCTTCTCAATGACAAGGGGTTCAAATAGGCCATTTTCATTCTACTTGAGTTTCTTGTTTGTGTCATATCCCATACCGAGCATCATTTGTAGACCTTTGCTGCTTTCATCCATTAGAAGATTAGGCATGGGCCTTTCATCTTGATACAAGTGACTAGATATGTCTCTCTCATCTACTATTTCCTAACTTAGATCTCCCCAAGATCTGAATCTAGAGGGATCTGCTTTGAAGGTATGGGATGATGCTTCAGCTAGTTGGGGTTGCCCATGGGTCCTAGGAGATTGAGGTAACTCTCCTATGACAAACTACATTTCTTCATTGTATAATCCCCACACCCATTATCTTGAATAATGAATTTGATTTCAGATATATTAGGGATGGTCCAGCTGTATTTGTCTCAGAAGTGGAGGCTAATGTAGCTGGGTCTACATACAGAGTGGTGGGGTCTTTATCATTCTTCGAAACTTGGGGGATTTTTATAGTATTTTGCTTCTAGATTCTTGCAGTAGACAAAGGGTTCAAGATCACCATGAATTATGACCTCTTGATTTTGGTATCGGAATTTGATGCATTGATGGAAATTTGATGTGACAGCTTGCATCCCATGGATCCATGGACACCCTAGGAGAATGTTATAAGGAAAATCAAGGTCAAGGACCTGACATGTGGTTTCCATAATGGATGGCCCTACTTGGATAGGGAGCTGGTTAGTGCCTTGGGACACTCTTTCTTGATTATCATATGCTCTAATTGTGATGCCCTTACCCTTTTTAATGGCATCCTCTGAGAATCCCATATTCTTTATTAGTTTGAGGGAACAAATGTTTAGAGCTACACCTCCATCCACCAAGACCCTTTTGACTTTTTTTTTATGAACAAGACTTCAAGGTGAAGAGCACGATTGTCAGATGGTTGGGTAGGGAAGTCCTGATCAGAGAACGTTAGGAGACTTGGGGTGGTGATATTCCTGACCATAGCTTGGAACTGGTCAATATCAAGATCTGTGAAGACAGTGGATGAAGCCAATGCTTCCTCTAGGATTTTTCTATGTGTGGGTGATATCTTCAACAACTCCATGATGGAGATCTGAGTGGGGGTTCTTTTTAGCTAGTCTAGGACATTGCAACCATTAGGAATAGATTTTGGATTGGAGGTGGATGTCCTAGATCATTGTGATGGTCCAGCAATGGTGACTTTTCCTCCATGGGTGGTGACTCCACAATCAGCTTTTCCCTTGATATTAATGACAGTGGCCATTTCATCAATGGATGTGACAACATGATCATACACATTGGTCATATTGACATACTTGGTCTCTCTACAGTTGTTCCCTTGGTTATGATACAACATTGGATTTTTGTATATTTTTAGGTCATGATTTCCATTTGGTTGCTCAAAATTTATGATTGTGTCATCAATGAGGTCTTGGATTAGATTTTTCATCCTCATGCAACTAACAGTGGTGTGCCCCTTAATCTTGTGGAAATCACAAAGCTGATTTTCATTGTACCAGGGTGGTTTCACTTGGGGTTCCTGATAGTTTTCATAAGTGGGAATCTTAATGATATTTTTGTTTATTAATGTCTTCATGACTACTTCAATTAGTTTCCCAAGGGTAGTGTACTTCCACTTGGGGGGATTTTTGTTTCACGGGGGTGCTTCCCCTTTATAATTTAGGTTGTTGACTTGATTGTTGGGTGGTTGTTGTGATACAACATTAGCTTGCATGATGTTTTGATTGTTGTTTTGTGGTTGTTGGTAGGTTTGAATGTTTTGTTTTGGAGCACTAATTACGACCTTAGCATCCACCACACCATCATTAGTGACATTTTTGTTCCTTTCCCATGTGTGAGGTTTCCCGTTATAGCTATGGATGGGTGATTGTCTTGATTTTCTTGATATGTGGGTGTTCCCCCTTGTGCAATAAGGGTTCGTTCGATATTGAGCACCTTGGGGATCAATTGGTCGTAAGTGGTGATACATTGCACCTTAAGATGAAACGTCAAGGTTTTCTCAAAATTAGTAATGATGGTGCAAACTTGTTGTTCTTCCGGCATGGCCCATTTTCTCCTGTTAGCCTTGGATCGTCATCTTTGCAAGAAGGAGGCGAATGATTCCCCCTTAGCTTGTTTAAGAGTTGATAGTTCCTAAATTGAAATCCATACTGATATTGAAGGTGTAGTTTTTTATGAATGCGTCTATAATATCTTGAAAAATTTTAATGCCAGGAGGAAGGCGAGAGAACCACTCCATGGTAGGACCAACCAGAATTTGAGGAAATAGCTGCATCAGATATGTATCGTCATATGAAACTTCCATGCAATGTACTTGGAATTCCCTGTTGTGATATTCAGGGTTACCAAGCCCCAATATTTGTTGAATTTGGGGATTTCAAACCACTTTGGGAATGGTACCATTGGGAGGCTCATGTTGAAAGGATAGGGAAACAAGTTGCTTGGTGTCCTCATGGTTTTCCCCAATTGAAGATCTAGCATTTGCTGTGAGACAAACTTGATTTGTGTCGTCACATCATTTTGCAGATCTGAGGGTGGAGTGAACGTGTTTTGAAGTGGCAGATTTGTTCAAGTGATGGGTGGATAGTTGGGTATGTTGGTGGGAGTTTGTTGCAAGCTTTATTGATATGCCTGCATTTTTTCCATCCCAACAATGCTTGTTGTTGGTCTTGTTGTTGATGATATTGTGGAAGTGGAGGAAGATTGAGAGTGGGATTTCTAGACCCACTAAGATTCATTTCAGGAGCGGTTTGACTCAAGTCACTTGAAGTAGATGTTTCCTTCTTGGTTTCTATGTTCTTGTGTTGAGATCTAGTTTGCACCATAAAATGAGGATGAATTTTCAAGAATGTAAGAGTTGAACCTCTAACTCTTTGGATTGATCTAATCTTTAGGTACAAAAAAGAAAGTCTAAGATATTGAGGATAAAAGATGGTGATGAGTTAATAAGAGATGGATGATTGGTGGATGATTGGAACTCTTAGGAAACCTTGAAGAGGATACTAAAATTTAGGACTTTGGATTGACGTTTGATTTGATTTAATTTTGATTTTGATTGGATTTGGTTTGGATAATGAACTCATAAACTCTAAGAGGTTCAATGCTTTCCTCGAGTGAACTTGTCCACAAGATGATAATTTAACTAAGTGTACAAAGAAGGATTCATCTACAACACACCTAGCTAAACAAGATGATTTGGATTTTGATTTTAAAGGGTTTTCCCAAAGTTTAGCATAAAGGAATTTTTTCAAGATTTCCAAGAGTTGTTTGTGAGATGATTTTGATTTTTGATGTTTGAGGGATGGATGAGAGTGTTTTGATTTTGATCCTAAGGACTTAGAGAGAATTTATTTACTAGACCATGGTGTTGAAGAACATGCTAATACTTCCTTTGTGAGATATTCAAACCTTTGAAAGAACTTTGGATTTTGACAATAGTAAAATGAATACAAATTTGGATAATTCCTTGATGTACGTTTGTAAAAGTTGAAGGCCAATCTTTCTCTAAATTAGTAAAGCATAGACAACCTTTTCTTGCGAACCTTTTGACTAAGACCTTTGGACTTTGGTTTTTGGATTTTGATCTTTCAGAAAATCATTTGAAAGAGCACATTTGTGGGGTCCAATTGTTTCTTATCTTTTCTTTAGTGATTTTTTTTTACCACACAAAATTCTTGATTAGATTTTCAAACTAAATATCTAATGTCCCAATTTATTATCATCCCACAAAGTCCATTATGTGGAAATCAAGGAAATTAAGGAAAAATTTCCCTATTGTTGACTTCAGTGAGAAAATTGAAATATAAATTCAAATGCTTAGAAGCCTCTAAGAATAGAATCCCTAGGACAAGCAATAACACTTGAATTTTTTCAAAGGTATTTTCTTCCTAAAGGGTTTGAAATTTGATGATCATGTTGAATGTTTATTTTCCAATGTTTAAGATCCAAGCAAATTGTTTTGATTCCAAGAACATGCACAACCCTATCGATAATTTAAGGACATTTTTTGTTGAATCCCCACTTGGATAAATCCAATTATGCTTATTCTTGGTGTGAAACTCCCATGGCATACTTATCATTTCTACGAAGAACCACAAAAATGTGGGGCAACTTTAGAGGTCCGACCTCTTGCACCAACAAATAGATTAAGTATTTTGGTCTTTTAGACATTTGAAGGGTTATAGTATAGGAATTTCGTTCGTAGGGGATCATCCATACGGTAAGAGACCATTGATTCCCTTCTTGTCACAAAAATCCTCATGACACTTGAACTTTCCTCAACTACCCACACTTATACACCGGGTGGAAGTCATTTGGATTTAGCATGTTCCCAGTTGGGTCATTCCCTTGGGTGATTACTTTTTCCCACAAGGCAGGTCCTCTAAAGATAAACAAAAGTGAGCAAGCACATCCTTAGTTCGATCAATCTTTGTTGAGAAACAAAGAGAGAACACACGCGATATACTCCACTCAGACTTGCAAGATTTTGTTCAATTTTAAGAATCCAAATTGAAGTGTGGATGAAATCACTTATACAACTTAATATCATAAAAATCCTTTTGATTCTTAAGATTTCCATGAGGCGCAAGAGAAGTGCATAAGTCTTTTAAATGATATTACTTTGAATAAGAGATTACAAAACATAAAATAACATGTTCATTTTAATTCTTTGAAGAAAGAATTGGATTCTTTTTAAGCACCAAAGGAAATCTGAGATAAATGTTTGTTCAATTGTTAAGTCCCAAAACAAAATCTAGTAAGTTTCCTAAGGTTCTTTTTAATCCCTTTGTGTTGTTCTTTTTAGAGCCCAAATGAAATTTATTAAGTCCTAAAAGCATGAAAGATAGAAAATCCTTACAAGATAGATTATAATTTCTCCCCAAAGTGTTTAAAAACACTTGATACAATGAAATTATGGTGTCATAGAGAAATATTTGTCTTCATTTCTTCCCTTCACTTTTGATCAAGCCAACCTAAAAAAACTAGTTAAAACTACAAAAATAGAGGTTAGAAACTAGTTAGTAGTCAAAAGTAACCAAAATGAAAAGGCACATGTTAAAATTAAATTTAAAAATACCTTTTACCCAACTCCAACGACGCAGTCTGTAGAGGTGGTGTACTTTGGAGAAGTCAACGATGTTGTATAGCACTGTTGGGACCAAAAACAGTGGTCTACAAAAAATGCAGTGAGTGTGATTGCAGTGCTATTTCGACCAAGTGGCATTGTTTGGAGTTTGGATGTTTGGTGATAGAAAAATGGCCCAATGTTGTCGTTTGAGATTCAAATTTATGAGTGGGAATGGCTCAGTGTCACAGTTTGGAGTTTGACAGTGGTGCTAAATGTTGTTGTTCGACTAATAGTGATGCAATTTCTCTATCAACGACATACTTTTCCTATAGACACAAAAAGTTTAAAAAAATATAGAATTTTGACGAAAAATGTGTTAAAATCTTCAAATTAGCCCTCCTAGTGCCAAAAATGTGAATGGTGATTCTAGAATGGCACAAACACAATCAAATAACACATCATTAGTCCATTATGCAAGTTAAATCAACATTCACTATACAATTCATTTGAAATGCACAAAACAATAAATAGAATTAGGAACACAAATAAAAGCTTTCAAATCCTATCTAATGCAATAGACTCTCAAACCCATGGAGGAATTGGTGCCATTTTGATGTGGAAAATTTCCCTCTCCCAATCCCTTGTAAGCTTGAATAATGATTTGATGAAGATTTGATTCTCCTTGGTTGAATTCCTGCATAACCTAGCAATGAAAATGAGAAAATGGATGAACAATGGATGAGAAAATTCAAAATCTGAAGATAATGTCTTTGCATGAAGTTGTGGATCCAAAATCCAAATGAGAGCCTCTTATTTATAGAAGAGAATTATGGAGGAAGGGGGAAAATGGATGAATGTGAGATCAAACACCAACTAATGACACAATGCCACTTGTTAACATGTGAGTGGACAAAGGTGGAGCACATTTTGGTCATTGTGCAATTCAATGCACTTAGGTGGAATTTCAAAATTGATGAAATGACAAGTTTGAGGGAGAAGAAAATGAGTTAATGCCACTTGGCTCAAGGAAAAGGACATGTAAGAAACTTAAATGCCTTGTTGGATGTACAAACCTTTTTGGAGGGATTTTTTTGAATTTGAAGAATATTCCTTCTTTGATGCCTTTTTGAAAGTAAATAGAGATTTAATAAATCAATTAAAATGATTTTAATGAGAAAGTTGCAAAAGATAGAGGATTTGAGTGATTAAGATTAGGATTAATTGGGATTTCATTAATTCCAAGGGAGATTAGTTGATTTGACCATTTTATTTGGGTGATCCCACAATAGTGGTTTACAATTTTTAGCCAAACTGGACACTAATTTATTTTTTTTCAACTAAATCTTCACATTGGGGCACCTATAATAGATAAACCCTTGAGGAATTTGAAGATGATGGAAACTAGAGTCTCTCAAAATTTTGTTTGTAGATTCTAAAAATATTTTTTTCAATTTTTTTGGAATCAAATTGCACTTCTTTTTCCATCTCCCACGAAAATTGATTTTTTTCATAAAGCAACATTTTAAAAAAGTGACGCACATCATATAAAGAATAATTTTTTTCCTTGAAGGATAAAATTCTAATTCTTTCAAAATTAGATTTGTAACTTTGATATCTATTTCTTCCACTTTGTTAGATAGTTTTTTATTGAATATTTTTTCTTTAATCAAGTTTCAAATTCAAACCAATTACAATTCAGACATAGTGCGACCATTTAACACATAACTTTTATTGTATGTATCAAAAAAAAAATTGTTGGATGAAAGACTCCAATATCTGGTGCACTCATATTTTTAATATTTTGTTTTTGATAATTTTCTATTTTTCCAGATGTGCAGAATAGAGAGCTTCATTTGTAGTGAGAAACCTATATTTAATAAAACTTAAAAAACAAATAGATAATAAAACCAAAACATATTAAAATCATATTCATTGGATAGCTCGTTCTGAGGGCTACCTAATACCAGTTGGGTTTGTGAATTCTCCTCCATTTTCATTTTCAAATCAAGCTTCAAACTGCAAAATTCTGGACAATTTTGGTGCCTCGAAGGTGAAGGTGAAAAAAGGGTGGTTCGGGTGAACCAATGTTCTAGTGAACCAAGAAAATATGTTCAGCCAATCATAGGTTTGGTCAAACATATGTTTGGCTGAACTATTTTAAAATACAATAAAAAAATGTATACTAGAGGGGTCTAATCGAACCTAGAAAACTGGTTCAGCCGAACCCCTTGACATGGATCTTTGTTTTCCCCCTTTTTTTTCTAATTTGTTTTTTTTTGTTTTCCAATTTTTTAATAGTTATATTTTATTATTTTTTATATTATAATATATAATATACTTATTATTACAATATATTATAATAATAATAGTATTATAATAATATTATAATAATATTTTATATTATTAATAATTATATATTATTAATATAATACATAATTGTTATTATTATAATATTAAAGTATATAATTAAAAAGTAGAGGGGAGAGAGGGAGAGGGGGTAGGAGGAGAGACTTGAGAGGGAGAGGGGAGAGAGATAAAGGGTAGGGGTACAAGGGTTTAGGGAAAATCAGAAAAATCGAGATCTACGTCCGAAATTAAGGTTCAGAGTTCAGGTCGAAATAAAAAGGAAAGAAGGAAATCAATCGCGGAAGAAAATCCTAAAAGAAAATCGGAAGAAAAATCAAAATCAAATTAAAGTTGAGTTCCGGTCCGGAAGTAAAGGCTTCCGTCAAATCAATAAATCGTAAAGGCTGTCCGGGATTCAAAACAAAATAAATCGTCAGGTCCGGGAATTCAGATCCGGAAATCCGTCGAAATCGAAAAAGATGGAAAGGAACAAAGAATCAGAGGAAAGATCAAAATCCGAAATTAAAGTTCAGGTTCGAGGTCGAAAATGCGAAGAAAGTCGAAGAAAAATCGAAAATCAAGAATCGAAATTAAAGGATTCAGGTTCCGGGGGTCAAAATCGAAAAATTAAAGATCAAAATCATCGTAAAATAAAGATCGAAAAAAAAAAGTTCCGGAAGTTCAAACCTCGAGAATAAAGTGAGAAATCCGTGGAATAAGAAGGTTCAAGGTTAAACCGGCGGGAACAAAGAAAGTCGGAAGATCGTCAAAATCGAAGATAAAGGTTCGGGATTCGGGGTCCGTCGAAAGTCGGAAGGAAGAACTTCGAATCCATCGAAATCCGGCTTTCGAACTCAAAGTCGAAGTCCATCGAAATCGACAAAGATAAATCATCAGATAAATCGAAATCAAAAAGAGGATCGAAAGTCGATCAGAAGGAAAGATCAAATCCCGAAATCATTAAAGTTCAAGTTCCAGGTCATCCGAAAAGATCAAATCCTCGTAAAGAAAATCTCATAAAGTTCAAAAGACGAAAATAAATCGCGGTCAGGATTCACGATTCCGAGGCTCGTAAAGGAAAAGTCAGAAGAAAATTTCGAAAAGATCGAAAAGGAATCCGGTCGATAAATCAAAAGGCCAAAGTTAGGATTCAGGATCATCATCAAAAGAAAAATCGGCAAATCCACGTCAAAATCCGCGCTTCAGTTCGATCCGCTCCGGAAATCGAGATCCGTCAAATCATCGTCATCAATCGAATCGCGGTCCGGCTCCATCCGAAATCAAAGAGATCAAGACAAATCATCGCGTCATCAAAAATCAAAAAATCGAGAAAAGATCAAAATCAAAAAGTAAAGGATTCAGGTCAGGGTCTCGGTAAAGGAAACAAAGATCCGTCGTCGTCGTCGAAAGGTTAAAGTTCGGCACAAATCCGAGAGTAAAGGATCAAAGGTCGAAAGTAAATTAATAATAAAGAAAAATCGTCGAAGATCAATCCGATCGAAGGAAAGGCTCGAAATCGAAATCACAAATCGAAATTAAAATTCAGGATTCTCGTCCGTCGAGGGAGAGTAGGAGGGAGAGACTTAGAGAGAGAGGGAAGGGAATGGGATAGGAGAGAGGAGAAATGATAGTACAAGGAAGTTTAGGGAGAGAGGGGAGCCAAGAGGAGAGAGAGGAGGGAATGGAATGAACATTGATTGAATTTTAAATAGAATAATTTTATAATTAGATAATACTTAATTTTAAAATTTACATAATTTCCCATGGAACAATTTGATGGAACAAATATAAGCTATATATATTTTTGTATATAAGATTCTTGAACTTAAGAATTCCACGAAACAAATATAAGTTGTATATAATTGCATAGTTTCCCATGGAACAATTTGATGGAAAAAATATAAGTTGTATATAAGTTGTATATAATTAAATGTGAGAGATGATGCTATCAAAGATTCTTGATCTTAAGAATTCCATGGAACAAATATGTACATATAATTATAATTTACACAAAATGATTTACAACTATGTACAAGTTACTATAATTTCTCACTTGAACATGTATAGGGTTACAAGTAAACTTGAAAATCATGGATTTAATCTAAGTCAAAGATTCTAGTTCAGCTCGCTCTTCAATAACATGTAGAATTTTTTGATGATCTTCACTATCTAGTCTCCATTTTCTTCGGCCACGTGCATGTGGAACTGTGTGAAGATGTAGGGCGGTAGCAATTATCAAGTGACTATATTGATATACCTTGTTATCAGGTTGATAGTCAATGAAATGAATCCCGTGTTGAACAACTTTGACTTGTTTTAGATATGTCCCTTGCACTACAACAGAACCTGCATGGTAAACATGAACCTTCTTAGTAAGACATATGAACATGTACACCATTTTCATGCTCAAGGTTTGTACAATATATATTTAATGTTTATAACAGTCATGCACACACATGTGAACGCAATGTCTATATAATTTTAAATTCAAACTTACCTATGGGAAATGACATTCCATCACTTATTTCAGGTTGTGTTAGCTTATTCCTCTCTTCTGTACAACACAATAAATAATAGCTAACACCTTCCATGTTTTCAGGCTCTGCTATGACTACAAAAACATCTCCTGTACACCAAATTTACACACAAAATTTCTAAAAAAAATAGAAATGTCTCTAGACTTTAAAGATCATTAACTAGATATATATAATATATAAAAATTATTGAAAACTTACACATGTACCTTGTCTAGTTCCAATCCTAATATATGGTCATAATCAATTGAAATCAAAGGAATGTATTCAAACCTTTCTTCCTCATTTTCACCATATGTTTTTGAAACAACTAGTGGCATTGTATCCCATTTACCAACATATCCAAGTTATTGGTTGTTGCATGCATGATCAGAGTTTCCTGCAATGCACTTAGTGCAAAAACAAGAGTAATCCCTTGTGTGTAATGTCCATCCATGGCGACTATCTGAACTCCCAACATAATGCAAATATCTTATTTTTTCTACCCTATTGCATTCATGCATTGATCTTTTGTCCACACCTAGATACATGTGCAACAACAAACTTATGTGAACAAACATGTATATATATATATAATTTTAAATTTAAATAAATTCAAATTTTTGAAAATGTAATTTATACATACCCGATATCTCCCAAAACAGTCTATGTGGAATGTGTTGGTTTGTTCTCGAAGATGTGTCAACCACATTTGATGCAAAGTGTTTCTTGCACCATTCAACAACATCATGTGCATTGTCTATATGATCTTCTAGATAACTCATTTGATGTTTTCTTAAAGCTCGTTTGATGCAAGCTCCTGCTCCATCATGCTCACCCTTTCCATGCCCACTCTCAAAATAACTCCAAACATGTGGTATTTTGTAGATTTTATGATATCTACAAAGTGCATAGAATGGCCGTGAAGATTTGAATTGTATCACACATCCATCTGACCATACAAAATTCTTTTCAAATTTTACACCCCTACTTCTCAAATTCTAAAAAAAAATTGTAAAGCAATGTTGGACAAAAAGTGTGTCATGCTCTTTATCATCACTAATATAAAAGTGATTCTTTCTTTATGGCTCATTCTTCATCTGTACTATCAACACCATCCAATTCTGATTGTGCATGTCAATAACACACATGAACCATAATAGTGATCTGCTTTGAAAAGTAATACTCTAATTGAATCTCCTTTTGATGTACGAAGGAGTAATTTTCTGCAAAGTCGACTACTAATAGAACTATTCCAAATGGGAAATTATCTCTCAATGTTTGGAATTGTCATGCTTGCCACTTAGCAAAAAAGGAATGTTGTATGTATGGTTGTATCAATTTTTGAAAATCTTCCATAAATTTTCCAATAGGAATCTCCTCTTCTACATAGTTCAACCTTGTGGATTATTTCCCAAAATTTGTTTGCAACTTTACATACTTGTACCTGTGTGAGTAAAATATGTGAATAAACTTAATAAACCACACAATGAATGAAAAATTACATTAGAGAATTCAAATAAAAATCTAATCAAATTGAAACAAATAATCTCTCTAAAAATAATACTCACTTCTTGCAATTTACTGTATTTGTTAGGTCATTATCCTCATTTCTTGAAGGAAATTTAGCCAAATTTTCACGTCCCACAAATTCCTTTTATGCAGTTTATTTGAGGTCCATCTTCATGATCACATAAAATAGCCTTTATGACCAAAATTGCTTGTTTAGGAGGTGCATTTTGAAACCCACAACTTTCTTCTCTCATCTTTTGAAACACCTGATAGTAGAGATCAAATTCAATATGATAACGACAAGTTTCAAAAAACATGTTTATCTGAACATAGTATGGCTTTAATCTTTGAAATATTGTTTTCCCAATCTTTATATGAGGATATGTATTACAAAAGTACATATACATCTCAAATTGTGTTATGTCTAGCCAATGTTTGATATGATTTTCATAAATACCAGGCCCAATCCTATGTCTCATAACATCTCTAGTATTTGATGATGGACGAGTATGACCATGTCAAAAACTTGAGATCGAGTTCCTAACAACATCTGCAATCCTGTCAGAATGGGGAGCTCTCCACATAATTACCCAATTTCCTTCTGAACTCTCATCCAAAAACTTTCTTTTTTTTTCTCATATTTTATTAATGTGGTTCTACTATAACCAATTTCAGCTGAAAGTGCATACAATTTTATTTTTCTTGCTATATCTTGATGTACATTAGATGTCAACATCATCCTTCTTGTAGTGGCTTTATTCACTGATCGAGATCCTTTCCCAATGGAATCTAAACCCTTTTTTAACATTTTGAGCAATATCCTTTTGTAATCCCACGTGTTTCTTTTTCTTTGATGCCAAATGTACACCCAACAATTGTAATGACTCTTTCAACTCATTACGAAGAAGTAAACAAGATAACAATTGGGTTTTTTCAAGTGTATCAAGATGATTGAAATGATGATTGATTATTCCATTTACAGATTTAGTCATTGACCTCTTTCTCTTATTATAAGGCTAGTTGGCACAACATTTTAGCTTCTCCATATCTATTTCAAGTAAATGATCTAAATTTCTATAAGAAATTTGTTTCATCACCTTTTCAGCTAGTTTTATATGCTTATGCATAGCAGTAGAAGGAAGTGATCCTGACCCCTCTCCAACATGCATTGTTTGAACTTGGGCCTCCTCCCTATCTTCAAGGTCTATGTGCTCTTCAATGGATTCATTTGATCCAATAGCTAGATTTGGCTCAACTTCAACATGAGAAATTCCTGCTTGTTGAGCCCTTTCTACATGTCACATTTTGCAAAGAAAAGTGAGAGATGATTCTATATAAGTGAAGTTTATGTATGCAAGGAAACAAAGTGATAAGACATGATGCTATAAGTGACAAAAGTTTTGAACAACTAGTTTTATATGCTCATCCATACCAATAGAAGGAAGTGATCCCGACCCCTCTCCAACAAGCATTGTTTGAACTTGGGTCTCCTCCCTAACTTCAAGGTCCATGTGTTCTTCACTGTATTTGTTTGATCCAATATCTAGATTTGAGTCGACTTTCGCTTGATAATTTCCTGCTTGTTTGAATTTACATGCAAGAAAAGAAAGTGAGAGACTATGAGTTATTTACTGGTGGAGTTGAAACAAATAAAATAAAATATTCTTAAACTTAAGAATTCCATGGAACAAAAAAAATTGGAAATAGATGATAAGCAATTTAGGTAATGTCTATGCAAGATGACTATTTTTTAGTATTAAAGTTTCAAAGTTAAATCTAACATGGTTTTCATAAAAGGCATGCATATTTATAAGTACAATAAATTGAGGTGTTAATAAAAGTCCTAAACACACACTTGAGAGAGAGAGAGAAGAAACAAGCATGTGTACCTTGTTTCTTTCGATGATAATTTTCCAAGTTTTGTTCACACCTCTTTTGTTCTTCTTCTTTTGACAATTTTCATTGAGCCACATTTTTTATTTTTCTTTGTTGTCCCATTTTCTTCTTCAAGTTAAAGATGTCTCCAAAATTCGCGAGCTCCAACTAATATGAATGTGAATTAATCTTGCAATTTGATATGGAATAATGAAAAATAAGCTTGTATCCATATGCATATGGAGAAAAAAATATTCTAGTGTATGGAATAACTACATCCTAGATCATTAAATGAATCAAGTGGTAATCAAACAAGTTATTTCATTGTGGAGTTTGTTGTTTTTTAATGCATAGATATGCAACATATATCTTAAGAGTAATTTTAGAATTTTGTTACTTGTCAAAAAGACAATAGAGGTATGATTTGAATTGAATTTCTTAATGTTTCAAAGAATAATTTTTTTGTATAATTTAATAATGGTGTAGATTAAGAGATTATTTATGAAATAATTTAACATAAAAAATTTATAACTTAGAGGGCAAGTGTTTGAAGGATGGTATATAATTATAAAAGGAATGTTCCTACCTCTTCTTTATAATTATATTTTATAACTCGCTTATAAAATATCATTAGTCTACTTGAGCTTGAGAGTCATTTATTTTATAATTTTCAACTTACTATAAAATTCAATGGGTGTGTGTGCAAATTATTTATTGTGGTCAACATGAATGAACTTAATTATAAAGTGGCATGTTCATTTCCTAAAATTCTACTAGAGATCAAATGTATATCATATAAGGAAATGTAAGTTCTAAGAGATCATCAAATAAGCAAATGTATCTATATTGAATATAAGCAAATGTATACTTATATCATATAAACATGTAAACATAAGCAAACACATAAATACATGTAAATAGATTCACTGTATAAACATGTAACATGTTATAAGCAAAGAGCCAAATGTATGTATATGAGCAAATAGCCAAATGTCTATATATAAGCAAAGATCATCAAATGTGGAATACTAAAAATCATCATATAAGCAAATAGCCAAATGTATGTATATAAGCAAAGAGCCAAATGTATGTATATAAGAAAATATCATCAAATGTTGAATACTAAAGATCATCATATAAGCAAATACATGTAGTAAAGATCATAGACCTAGTGTAGGGCCTAATATGAATGTCGAATCCTAGTCGAACGACCATCTGAATGAGAACGGTCTTGCTCTGATGGATGTGCTGAGCCCTGCAAATAAAAACGTGTACAAAATGTGCTAAATACATATAATTTATATTATATAAATTTTTTGAAAGTTATTTTTAAGAATGTACTTGTATATTTTTAAATATCTATCTAGATCTATGTGCATACATATGCATGTACATTTACACGTGTATATATAAAAATTTAAAACTAACATGTCCATTGGCAACATATTCATCCACAGAGTCACGTCGATGTACAAAATCTGGAGGAACAAGGCTAGGAGTGACATGAGGTATGCCCACCTACAATATATATACATATATCAGTACATGAATATCTCTAAGTTAAAACTAAAATTTAAAAATAATTAAGAAGGAATTGAAACATGCACATGCACATCATCTGATATCGGATGACCTAAGTCCTCTGAAATGGACACCTCCACCATATCAACTATATGGTCAAGAAATGAATCAACATTTGCATCCCTCTGATCTATCCCATGTCATGCCATAAATAATGAGTGAAGAGGACTATGTAGGTGAGATGGCATCGGTGATGACAAACCAAAACCAGTCAACATGTCAATAAAACCCATAGTCTGTGCAGCTATCGAATGATCTGTAGGTGGATCTTGATGTGCACTAGTGCTAGGCTGAGAGTGATGGGATCCTGAAACTGAACGGGCTATGCATCTCAAATGATCTCTAACATTTTCTATACCAATCCCATTTTTTGATGCAATGTGGGCATATGCCTCCAATAGGTCCTCAACCAAACAATGCAGAGTCCTGCATGCCATATCTCCTGTAAGTGCATCAAGCTGTGTAGGAGTAGGGATGTCAACCATTGTAAAAGGATCCATGGTGGTCCACTGTGCTGAAAATGGTGTGGATCAGGAATGTCTAGACATCAAATATCTTAGTGCTGGCAGCCGCAATGTCACCTATAGTGTCAATTTCTTCCTTTTGGGAAGCAACGACAACCTCATCTACTATGGGGGCTAGAGTTGGGGTGAGAGCATGAGACCTCTCACCAACCAATACCCTAAACATTGGGGGTGGTCTATCTACTCGATGAT
Source organism: Sequoia sempervirens (assembly GCA_007258455.2). Classification (NCBI taxonomy): domain Eukaryota; kingdom Viridiplantae; phylum Streptophyta; class Pinopsida; order Cupressales; family Cupressaceae; genus Sequoia; species Sequoia sempervirens. The sequence goes on from VDFB02270651.1 coordinate 764,179,146, forward strand.
AGGTGGTCCTATCAACAATCCTACCATGCCCCTGACTAGCATATGGTGGAATATCCAGGTTGTTGACTTTGAGGCCCAAATGGACCTCAGTATACAACTGTTGGACAAAATACAATGGAATCTGGTCATTTTTTATGTATAGACCATGTGAGAAATCGTGGGTAGATCAATGAGGCCATAACATGATCGACACATCTAGTGACCTGGTATCCCCTAACCTTACGCACATTTTGATAAAATGGAAAACAAGTGGATTTTATCATTTCTTTGGTCACACTATCCTGTATTTGTTTAAGGGGAATGTCACCATGTACTTCTTCCCGCATGCGGGAAAGAATAGCAGCTACTCTATCTGGGGAATATGCACTAGTCCTCTCAAGTTCATCTTTTAGTTTTTCTAGACTATGCAATATTAACATGCATGGTTCAGTATATATCCCCGGGTTTGCACCCTATGCTAATGAATCTCTCAAATTTTTAATCTCATTAGTTTTATTTCCAAACAAATTTTCTATAGGTGGAATATCTTCATTTTCCATGTTATATATGTATGTATACCTAAAGGAGCAATGAGACCTTGGTAAATAATATATCTAGATATAGAGAATATATTTATCTAAAACAGTTCTAATAATTCATCTACTCATCAATAATATTTTCATACCATTAACAAAAAAAATTCAACATCTATCTAGTTTTTAATAATCAAAACATTCAAATTACTAGATTGCACACAAAACATAATCTAAAACAGTTCTAAATTTTAAATTTACAAGTGTGCACTCTAGTACAAAATGTGCCATTAAAGACTTAAAAAATCTTGATAAAGGTTGCATCTAAGATTTATTTCCTACAACTAGTAATAAAGGGAAAGCATCATTACTTAACATTGGTGGTCATGTAAAATCAATTTAGTCATTATGGAAGGTACAAATAAGAGAAGAAAATGAGAGAGACGATATAAGCTTGTAAATATGATTTCTAGATTATTGAATTAATATTTTGATAAGGAGGAAACCAAAAAAATTACACTGATACATTTTGACTCAAAATCCAACAAAAGTTCATAAGAATTTCGACAAACTTTTGTCAGAATTATTTCATTGATTTTCCAATGAACTTTCAAATGTCAAAATTTTGACCCAGCATCATCGGCTGGGTCAAAATTTTGACGTTTCAAAGTTCGTTGGAAAATCAATGAAATAATTCTGACTAAATTTCATCAAAATTCTAACAAACTTTTGTCATATTTTGAGTCAAATTTCATCAGTGTTAGAAATAAACTTCCTCATATCCATTATAAACAAAATTTGATAGAAGGAAGGGACACATGCACACAATATTTATCATGAAAGTTACCATACAATGTACAAGAACATGATACTAAGGAACAAAGGTTTTTTATAAGTACACAACAAACCTAGATGAAGATTTAACCCTAGTACAAAAAGAGAGAAATAATGAAAGAATAGGAGAAAATGACTTGATTTAATCTTTGTACATATTTTTTCCATTACCTCAAATCTTATAGATAATATAAAATCCACCATGTGAAAATATGGTTATATTTACTCATTTCAAGATAATATTTAATAATTATTTTATTACTCTTATTTTTATAAATTTCTTGGATATTATAGTAAAATATATCAACTCTTACATTTTTTAAAATTTAAAATTTGCCTATACAAATTCCACAACTAGATATAATGGACTAGAGCTTTCTATAGTGATGCACAATAATTAATCCTTGATGTTCCAAATCTTTGTGTTGGTATTTTACTTCATCCCACCATCTTCTTTAGTTTTCATGAACCTAGGAATCATCCCTTGTTGACCCATCTTATTTCAACCTTTATTTTGTTGATGATTATACTTGGAACTCTTATTTTTAAATTTTATGCAGTAATGAATACCTATAACACTTGGTGAAACTAACAAACCAACATTAAGATTTTTCCTCTTCGGACTTTATCTAATCCCAATATTTCATGTTGACTTTTGTATTCCTTTAAGAACACTAAAGAGTATAATAGTATGAAAGAACTTTAGTATATAATATTTCTCTTTGGGATATTATTTAAACTTTACCTTAATATCATGAGTTTCTTCATAATTCTATACAAAATATCCATATTCCCTCTTCTACTAAGCCTACTGAAATAGTTGCCCAAATTGTGTGTATTATATACTGACATTATGGAGATTACATTTCTTCCATCTAAACTTCACTTCAATGTGGTTAATAGAAGATTATTATCTTCTAATCATTTTTGGTACTAAACCTATATGAGCATTAAGTATACATTGATTGAAAATGGTTTTTTAATCTTAATATTTGCAGTCATTAATTCCTAAAATGTATATTTTTTTATACTTCTAATCTTACTCTTCCTGAATTTTCTATTAAACCTTGGTTTTGTTATTATTCGATGAGACCCTTTTGGAACTATTATTTTCTTATCTAGAATCAAGCCCTATTTCGCTTCACTTGTTATTCCTTGTTATGATAGGGAATAAATTTCCTATTATAAACTCCTTCATGAAAAACCTTCGATTCATGCAATAGGGATTGTTCTATCTAATTGTACACCAATATGTAAAGTTTTTTATATGGAAGTAAAAATTTCATGATTACATTAGATAATGATCTATTGTATTATTGTAAAATTAGTGATGAACTACTTTTATTTTTATATTCCCCTCTAGTTACCCTAAAAATAACTACACATATTTCTCTTATACAATTATTTAAGGGGGCATATACTCTCACAATCCTTGTAATTTTGAAATTTTTCCTTTTATACATTTATAATGTTTATGTTGGATTATATATGATTTGTTGGCATACTTTGTATTATTGGTTGTATTATTCTAACATATATATATATATATATATATATATATATATATATATATATATATATTGTAGACACTTAAAAATGACCTAGGCCTGCAAGCTCTACTTTTACCACTTTCGTCCTAGCATAATTAATACATTTAATTATGTCCTTGGTCCACATTTGACTATTAATTAATTGATTCATAATTATTTAATTAATTCATGTCCTTTTATTCTTCATGATTATTAAATAAATAAATTTTATTTATTTATTAAATACGTCATTAATTGTCTAAGTCTTCCCTTAATTAGATAAATTTCTTAATTTATTTAATTACCCTTCGTCATATATTTCTTCCTAATTATTAAATAAATGAATTAAATTTATTTATTTAGTATGTCACTAATTGTCATAATTAAATGAATTGATTAATTTATTTAATTAATTAATCTTATCTACTAAATTAAATAATTATCTTTAATTATTTAATCGTCAAAATTAATATTCCTCTCATTTTAAATAAATGAATCTATTTAAAATGTCATCACAATCTTAATTGTCAGTCCATTTTGGTAAATAATCTGAAAAAGATTATTTATTGTCTCACAAAATCCATATTTTGAATTAATTTAATTCAAAATGGTAACTAATCTTCCAAAAATCAAGTAATCGGGTAGATTCTTGATTTTCCAAATCTGATCTTCAGTCCAACTCTTATCTTCTTGATTTTTTGAATCTCACAAATCAGGCAGTCTTTATCTTCTTGATTTTCAAAAATCCTTATTTTCTAATTAGTTTATCTCATTTATTCTCCACCGTCGATCCAATTATCTAAGATATTATCTTTACCATTCAATTAATGAATTTTCCCTAACCCTAATTAGGGATTCTCAGATTTAATCTAGACCTTTCAATTTAGGTTTTTGTCTTGAATTAATCTCACTTGTCCATTCAAAATGAAATTTTCTATAAAATGCCATTTTCCTCACTTTTCGATTACACACACACAAGTAGACATATTATAGGCGCATTGCATACTTATCGTTGGCACACTTAGCTTTCTCATAGCATTTATTATTTTCATTTGATCAAATCTTAGCATGTTTAGGAATTGTCAATCATAGTCATAGGCATAGACTTTAGGCATTTATCAAATCCTTCAAAGCTTGGTGTAGGACTTAGACATTTGCAAATTTCTCGCACAACGAATTTGAGGGCAACATGTCAACCAACAAGTAAGAAGGTACTATGGAGGTAATCATGGAAGTTTCGAGAAACAGGTATAAATGTTTTATTATTTAATTTCCTTTGTACTCGATAGGACTTGGGGTTTTTGTCTCTTAATATTGATTGATCTAATCTAACCTTAGAAATTACCCTCAATTACATTAGTGAACTCAACTCTATTTTTTTTTTGTTATTTCTATATGGTTTTTGTGTTTTCTGCTGTTTTGCAGGTATAGGTACGGAACGACGCAACCGCCTTTTTGAAAACATCGTGACGCATTCACCAAATGAAAATCTGTAATCGCGCTGACAAGCCACAATTGAGATCTTGAAAGCAGCATTTGAAGTCCTAAACAATGCATCCACTTTGTTGTGCTGCATTCGAATGGTAAAGATTTTCCTTCATTTTTGACATTCTAGTTTTCAAGTTTTAGGGTTTTCTGGTTTTTATGGTCTTCTGATTTCCTGGTTTTTCATTCCTACATGTTAGCTAGCTTAGAGTTTTGTGTTACTAATCTTCGTTTGTAGCATGTGGCGGTTACTATTCATGTGTCGAAGATCATTTCATAAAGAAACTACTAATATTTTGTCTATAGATTCGAATGTCAAAGACAGAATAAAACAAACAATGTGCTTCTTTTTTTTAATAGATTAGCAAACATTTAATTTTGGTGCACATAAAAAGAACATTCATGTCTGCTTTTCTTGACTATGTTTGCAAAATGGTAGGTGAGTATGCTCTCACTTGGTTAAAACTTGGTGATCAGAAAACCAAACCCATTTTTATCTATTATTACCCTAACTTAGTAATTGGAGTATCCTCTCCCCTTTCACTTTCGGGCGATCCTGGGTGTAAGAGAAATGGTTACTAACTCTAGAAATTGGGCCTGCCTAGGGATTTCACCACCCCAATGCGACTCAAACCGGCAACAGAGCTAAAGCCAAGCTACCCCTAACCGGTATATAAATGTAAATCTTAAGGGAAATCCTAAGATTGTGAGTGCCGATGTGTCATACGGACGGAGTTGTACTCCCTTAAACCCTGTTGAGCTTAACCTTTTTAGGCTGGAGTGCCACCTTAATGGTGATTAATCTCTTGCTCCATGTATAGCCACTCGAACAGGGGTCCTAAACTAAAAGCTTTTGTGTAGTAAGCCAAAAACCCTCTATTTGCTAGCGCAACACGGGTCGGTGTGAAGGCATCCACACTTTCGCAGTTTGTAGTAGAGGTGATCAGCTTGCCATGGGAGTTTCATGGGGGTTGGAAGGTTGGTTAGCCTATGAAGAGAGTGCACTATAAGGGGGAGCCCGAGCAACCAAGCTTCTGAATTCACACACTACAAATATGCGGTTGGGGAAACCTACGTGGAATCTAGCGAATACTGTCATGGCCTAACCTAGGATTTTGCTTATCTGATGTGTGTTTGGTTACTTTTAAAACACTGTGCTTGTCAAGTGATTTCTATACTTATCACATTTATAGCTCCAAACAAAACACTCAATATCAAACAGATCAAATTTTCCATTAAAAACAACAAGACAAACATTTTTTACAAACTGTGTCGCATCTGTCAAACTGCATTTAACTTTCTTAATTGCAATCGCTCTGTTAAAATGCATTTGACCTTTCAAATACCGCATATGCATGCATCACAACACAACTGATTGCCATTGAGTCGCATATGCTAAACCGAGTCGCATTTTTCTGATTCTGAGTCGCATTTGCTCAACCTATGCCACATTCACAAAACCGAGACACAACTGCTTGTCATTGAATCACATTTGCTAAACTGAGTCGCATTTGTCTGATTCTGAGTTGCATTTGCTCTGCTTGAGCCACATTTGCAAAACTGAGATGCAACTGACACATCAAATGACACATTTTCCTGTCATAGCTTAAAACTTCATACAAAGTCAAATCCAAAGTCTTCATCTTGTCAGTCATTTGTCAAACACTGTTTCCAAGAAGATTCTATCAGAAACCAAGCTTGAAATTGCTCAAAGTCTTGACCATTAGTTTGCATTCATCACCATAGGTTTCATCCTTCATTATTTTAGTTGCATACATTCAACATTAGGTTGTCCCTAGGTTCACATTTTTGAATCCTTAGGATTAGTTAAATCTCAACATAATTTGCAACATCATTGCTTTCGAAACTAGGCTTTTTTGGACTAAGTTATGAAACCCCTTTTTCAGTCATTGTCCTCTTTTGTGAGATTTTCCAACTCAAAAGTCTAGTTAGGAAAATTCATTAGTCATTTTGACCTTGTCATCTTGTCATTTTCAACAAAGTCCGCTAGTAACCAAAATTGAAAACAAAGTTTGAGCTTAGATGTGCTTAGGTACCCTTGTCTTAAATTGCATTTTAAATCTTCACATTGCATATCCTATTCACAAAAATCTAGAAATATTAGTCATCCTAGTTGTCATTTGGAATGTAGACCTTGCATAGCGTCATCACTACATTTAGTTTTCATTCTTTTTCATTTGAGCAATCTCATTTATGGTGGAAACTAGACTTCAAAAACAACAAATAAAAATGGAAAACTCTCGCCAAGACCCCATGTCCACTATCAACAATCCAACGTATGACCCAAACTGGAACTTTGACGATCCATTTGGAAAAACAAACAATTAACCTCTAACGATGACACCACCCTCATCAAAAAGTCCATTTGAACCATTCTTGCGTAAAGATGAGTATGGTCAAATACTCGAGGAAAACTTAGAGGTAGGAGTACAAGACCCAGAGGCCTCTCAATTTGTTGAAACAATTGTCCTTTATGACAAAGACAAATACTTGGCCATACTCTTGAGTCAAGGAGCCAAATTACTCCAAGGATTTGACATTACCATGATACAATCAACACCTCCAGACCCTAATGACAACAACATGTGTAATGTGTCACATAGTGGTCAACCTCTAAACACTACGAGCAATACCTTCTTTGACACCACAACGATAGTGCATGCTACCTCCAACATCCCAAACACCTCCAACACAATAAATACTACATCTATTGGAGGATCACAATCATCCACAATGCCCACAACATCCATGACACTATCCCAATCGGCTGGAACCACTCTTGGCTCCTCAACAATATGGGAAAATTAATCCAATCCTCTTTTTACCACTACGATAAATGCCATGGGGGCATCATCAAGTCACAACAACCCCCCCTTGATAGCTACATCTACTACCATGAGTACACCTTCGACATATCTGCTCAGTGGTATTTCACAAAATCCTTGGGAGGGGGCAAGGGACGCATTTTTATCCAAGGACAACAACCAAATGTTAACACGACAACACAATCACATGTCATTGCCTCCCAAGGTACAAATACAAACATTCCCCTTGTGCAAACCCAACAATTTGCACAAGGTGGAGAAGTAACACAACCCATGGCATCATTAACACGTCATAACATTCATGGTCACCACATTCCCCAAATAATGACACACATGGCTGGGGGACACATCCCAACCTACTCATCTAATGTTCATACTCACCAATACGCACCCAATCATAACTTTCAATATCAACAACACTGTAATCCACAAACGTCATACATACCACAACAATCCATATCGCCACAATACACCAATATTCACGCACAAAAAATGGGAACCTATGGTGTACCAAGAAATCTAACGTACGGAAACACAACTAATCCTGTTATGGATGGCCTCCAAACAAGACTGATGGGGGTAGAAAAAACTATTCAAAACATATACATTTTAGGCTAGAAATCAGAAATATCATATGACCTAAATGTATACCCATTCAACATGAGCATATACATGCCTCCATTTTATCTGGGATATGTGTCACCCAATTTCACAAAATACAAAGGCAAGACAAACCCCATTGAACATGTTCGCAAATTTGCAACCAATTGTATGGACATCGCCTATGAACAAACATACTTGATGAGACTCTTTTCTAAAAGTCTGGCAGGTCAAGCCATTGAATGGTTTTCCACACAAAAGGATATCCAGATATGGGATGAGCTTAAATGAAAATTCATAAAAAACTACGTGTACAATATTGACATGGACACCTCCATCACTAGCTTGTGCACTCTCACGCAAGAGCATGCTAGAGAGACATTTATCCCATTTTTTTTTAAATGGAGAAGCCTTGCTAGTCGATGTCACATTGACATCCCCAAAAGGGAGAAAGTCAACATGTTTTTCCAAACACTTCTAGGGCCTCTAAAATATGCATTGCAAATACATTGTTGCACAAACTTCATAGATTTAGTCAAAAAAGGGGTCCAGATTGAGAAAGCCCTTGTCACAAAGGGAGAATTACGATATGGTTCCAAAAACACAAATGTCAATCCAACCACCAACAAGAATAAATACTGGATAAAAAATAAGCACGTTACAAATGACGGTGTTGTTGACGCCAAGACTGCAAACATTGTGGGTCCTGTACTGGCCCTAAAAGGGGTTCAACAACAACACCAACCAACAATGACATCGACACCCCCTCCTAATGTCCCTTTCAACAATCAGAACAGTCAAAATAACTAGGGACAATACCGTCAGACAAGACAATTTCCTAAAGGTCGCACATACACTCCTTTGGGTGAACCCATTGAAGAAGTCCTTAACAAATGTCTCTAGAATGGGGTCATTACACTCCAAGAACCAAAATCGTATGACCCAGGACAATTCAAACCAGCATGGTGGAATGACAATGCATTTTGTGAATACCATCAAGGAAAAGGACATACAACCTCTAACTGTCAACAATTGAAAAACCTAATACAAGATCTTATCGAAAGTTTCGTCATTGAAGTAGGTGGATCTTAGTTTGCCTCCAATTTAGATCATACTATCCATAATAATCCACTGCAGGACCATGGTTCTCATAAGGCTTCCACGTCAGGTCCACAGATGCACAATAATCAAGCTAACTTTGCCCAAGTCAAGTACGACTATTCTAGTGGACCTACTATAAACAATGTCTGAACTAACAATGAATACATCCGTACCATTACAGTCAAAAGAGCACCCCAATGTAACACTACTACTTAGAGTGGCAAGGTTACTACAGCTGGTCTGCCTCCCGCTAGACAACCGAAAATAACCATACCTAGCCTATCTGCTAAACAGCCAGAACCTGTCTCAACCATAAAACAATGGAAACCCAAAAGTCAATTCAACCTCATCGACCAGTTAGGAAAGACTCCTGCACAAATCTCTATACTTTAGTTGCTTCGTATATCTCCTGCACACAAAGATATCCTAGATAAAACCTTGCTTGAGTCGTCAGTCCCCAAGGACATCAATGTCAATCAATTTGAAACCATGGTGGGATATCTCACTACACCACACCATGTCACCTTCTCGGATCAAGATTACTCATCACCTAAAACCAACCACAATGATGCATTGCACATAGAAAATTTTGTCCACAAGCACAAAGTTAGACGGGTTTTAGTAGATGGCAGAGCAGGATTGAACATATGCTCCCTCAAATTGGTTAAGGCTCTAGGGTTCTCTGATGCGTGTGTAGACCCAACAAAGAGTATAGTGATCAAAGCATACGATGACGAGGAACGCTCTTCACGGGGCGTTATCTCTCTCCCTATCAGAGTGGGACTAGTCATTGTGGACACAACCTGCCAGTCTTGGATTTGGAACTACCATATAACATCTTGCTCGGTTGTCCATGGATTCATGCCTTAAAAGCTGTTTCGTCCACATATCACCAATGCCTAAAGTTTCTATTTGATGGCATGGAAATAAACATATACAAAGACCCCGACCCCTTCTAATATTGTACCAACCTAAGGGGTATTTTTGAAAATTGAGTGTATATTAATTGGGAAGCACCTAGCTCCTTGTCATCCAAATACATTGACCCATCCACGCTCACATCAATTTTTGCATCTGCTCCATCCACATCTTCTGCCACACCACCACCTCTATCAAACCCTAAGACTGAATCCACTATCAAAATCCAGGACCTAGGCTACGGAGAGTTCAAACTAAATAGAGCATACAACATAACAACAATACCCAAGTCTCCAAAGATATGGTCAACCATGTTTCAGAATGGAACCCAAGGAAACTTTTAAAGTTCCACTGAAAACGGTTTTTATCAAGTGGGGAGACATGAGTAATAAAGACCTTGCTGACATTACAGGATGGATCTATAAGGATACTATCGTACTACCCCCATTACTAGTTCAAAAGTATGGCAAGGGTTATGACATAATGAAGGCTAAAGGCTACGATGGTGCTAGTGGCCTAGGAAGAAATAAAATTGGCAAAAGGGAACCCATAGAAACTTTTCAAATTCTGAAATATCTTGAATTAGGGTTTGGATCACCCGACAATGACGATCAATGTATCATTCAAATTTTGAGTGAGCGAGTACATGCTTCAAAAAGTGTCAAGACCACTAAGGAAACTCTCACCGAAATTGACTCCTAAGAGTGGGAATTTGGCTCAGAAAGATCCCTAAGTGACTGTTGTCTTGATGATTTGTTTGTCGAACCATGGGAACTGACATCTGAACAACAGTTTTGGCAAACATTCAAAATTGAAGAGGCACCAAATAGTCAAAGTCCCATTACCACTTCCCATGACGTACAACACCCATCATCTGAACCCCTTTAGTCCAATCCATCTGAAGTATCAGACGACATTGACAATCAGGGCTCTAAAACCTTCACCCTTTATTTTGATAACGAATATGACACTAGTGAAGGAGAATATTGGATAGAGTCCAATGTCGAGTTAGATGAAGATAATCTCATCTACAACATCATTGAATCCATCTGCATGCTATTTACATCCTCACCCCAATTCACCAACATTGACGATGGCATTTCCTTAGTTTACCCTGAGCTAGTCGATTGGGACCAACAAGGACTGCCAGCCCTGGACACATTTTAGAATGATGAGGCAATTGCTGAATTTATGGGATTACGAGAAGGCATACCTAGTGAGGACCACAAATCAGGATTCACCATTGATTTAGACTGCACGGCATACTTCAGCGAGACTACTTCATCCTCTAGTCGCAAAAGTAAAAATAAGAATAAAACAAAAGTGAAACGTCTCTAGGTGAAAACCAAAAGGCACATCTTGATGATAAAATAGTAAAAATAAAGGACGTATCTGTAGGTGAAAACCTCTCTGAGGTGCCCAAAGATGGAGGACTGGAATTTCTCCCCATTTAACAGGAGAAATTGGCTATGCTTATCAAAGGCACAATAGAGGATAACATATCAACTGCAGAAGATCCCAAGATGGTCCCTTTGCTGCATCATTAACTGAAGATGAGAGATCAGAATTTCATAAATTCTTTGCAAAACGAAAAATCAATTTCGCATGGTCCTATGCTGACATGCCAAGATTGGACCCAAAACTGGTTCTGCACCATCTACCACTATTACCTAATGCTAAACCAGTCAAATAGAAGTTGTACAAAATGCACCCTCAAGTTTCTCTATTGTTCAAGGCCGAGTTAAAGAAATTACTAGACGTTGGGTTCATACGGTCTATTGACTACGCTAAATGGATTTCTAACCTAATGCCGGTGACAAATCCAAATGGGCTGATCCGCGTATGTACTGACTTTCGAGACCTAAATAAAGCATGCCCAAAGGATGACTTTCCTTTGCCAAACATTGACATCATAGTTGACCTTACCGCAGGATATGAGATGTTATCCCTCATGGATGGTTTCTCTAGCTATAATCAGATTCGCATTGCTCCTGAAGACCAGCAAAAAATAGCATTTACTTGCCCATGGGGTACATATTGTTGGAGCATCATGCCATTCAGTCTCAAAAATGCAGGTGCCACATACCAAAGGGCTATGACCACAATCTTCCATGAGATGATGCAAAAAATAATGGAATATTATGTAGATGACCTATTGGCCAAATCAGTAACCAGGAAAGATCATTTGAAGATACTTGACACAATTTTCAAGAGACTTTAAGAGTACAAAGTTCGGCTAAATCCTAAGAAGTGTGTTTTCGGGGTCACATCAGGAAAACTCTTGGGATACATAGTTTCCTGAAGAGGCATAGAGGTTGATCCAACAAAGGTCAAAGCCATCATAGACATGCATCCACCCAAAGGAATCAGTGAACTAAGAACTCTACAAGGCAAAGTACAATCTATTCGGCGTTTCATAGCCCAATTGGCAGATAAGTGTCACCCATTCCAGTATCTGTTGTGCAAGGGTATCCCCTTTGTATGGATAGATAAATGTCAAGAAGCCTTTCATCAAATCAAAGATTACCTACTATCAACACCAGTCCTCATGCCTCCAATTCATGGAAAGTCATTGATCTTATACATCTCGACTACTAGTTCAGCACTGGGGGCCTTACTGGCACAAAATGATCATGAAGGAAAAGAATGAGCCATCTATTACATCATCTGCACACTGATAGGGTATGAGTTAAACTATACAAACATTAAACGTGCATGCCTTGCTGTTGTTTTTCCATCCCAAAAAATAAGACATTATATGCTCAGTCACTAGACACAGCTAGTTGCCAAGATTGATCCACTAAAATATCTCTTAAGTTGGGTGGCATTAATAGGCCGGTTGGAAAAATGGGTCATGATACTAAGCTAGTATGACATACAATATGTTGAGCGTAAGGAAATAAAAGGACAGGTAATAGCAGATCAACTGGAAGATGCACCGATTCAAGTCACTCATCCACTAGTAACTGATTTTCCCAATGAGTCCATTTTTTAGGAGGAACCAGCAATACCATGGAAGCTATATTTTGATGGGTCTCATACTGGTCATGGCTCAGGCATTGGAATCTGGTTTATCACACCACAAGGGGATTCAATTCCTAAGGCATTCTGGATCACTTTCCCTTGTACAAATAACATTGTCGAATATGAAGCACTAGTCACAGGTCTCAAAATGGCAATTAAATGGAAAATTCAAATGTTGCTTGTATTCGGGGATTCCCGGCTCGTTATCAACCAAGTGAATGATGACTATGAAACAAAGGATGAGAAGTTGCTTCCCTACAAAAGGATGGTGGATAGTTTCCTGAAATACTTCCAATTGATTGCTTTTGAACAAATCCCCAGGACACAGAATAAGGCAGCTGATGCAATGGCTACTATTGGTTCTCTCTTGGAAATCCCTCAAAATGTGTCACAATTTGTGTTCTTAATAGAACAACTTTTAATGCTGGCATATGATATCCCAGAATCAGAAATAGTTTACAAACTTGTTGGTCCCAATTCTCCCCGGTATTAGGACATTTATGACTACCTAAAATCTCAAACCCTTCCACCGAACCTGTCCAACAACCAAAGGAAGTCCTTCATCCAAAAATATGCAAAGTATTCCATCATCAGTGACACCCTTTACCGCCATAGTTTTGACGACACCCTCCTTAGATGTCTTGACACCAATGAAACACATACGACCTTACGCGAAGTGCACGATGGTATATGCAGATCTGATTCGAGTGGTCCTACTCTAGCTAAGAAAGTAACGAGACTTGGGTATTATTGGCCAACAGTTGAAAAGGATGCAATTGAATATGTCAGGACTTGTCACAAATGTCAAATTCACAGCGATTTGATCCATGCTCCAGCATAGGAACTTTGACCAATCACTTCTCCTTGGCCCTTCACTTAATGGGGACTTGACCTCATGGGTAAAATTCATCCAACCTCCTCCAACGGCCACAAATTCATTATCACCGCCACTGAGTATTTTATGAAGTGGATTGAAGCCATCCCATTGACATATATTACCGGAAAACAAATATCGAAGTTCATCCTTAACTACATCATTTGCTAGTATGGCCTTCCACAATCCATCATCACTAACAACAGACGTCCATTTAGAAACCAAGATGTTCAGGAGTTATGTGAGCGATTTCACATTCAACACCATTTTTCATCTCCCTACTACCCACAAGGAAACGGTCAAGCTGAGGCGTCCAATAAAACCATTGTCAAAATCCTCAAAAAGACTGTCAATGATGCTGGTTGTGACGTACACATACAACTCAACCCTACTCTGTGGGCTTACCGAACTAGCATTCATACGCCTACAAGAGACACTCCATTTGCCCTAGTCTTTGGCGCTGAGGCCATCTTACCCATTGAGGTAAAAATTCCTTTGTTATGAGTCTCCCTGAAGGGTTTAACTAATGAAGAGGAGTATCAACAATCACACTTGCACAAGCTGGAAATGCTGGAAGAAAGAAGGAAAAATTCACTAAACCATCTCCAAGGATATCAGAACCATCTTTTTTTGCAGCTACAATAAGAAGGTTATGGTCAGACAGTTTGACATCGACGACCTAGTTCTCATACAAAACCCCAAGAACCAAGCCAACAAAGAAAAGACGGGAAAGTTTGAACCAAACTAGTTGGGTCCCTACATTATCATATCTTCTTTCAGTTCTGGAGCTTATCAGCTAGCCACACCAGATGGAGAACAACTAACAAAGCCCATCAATAGTTTACATCTCTAAAGGTTCTATGCATAGCATCAGAGGATTGAGTTGAAAAAACCACAAAATACAAAAAAATTGAAAAATGATAAAAAAAATTTGCCTTGATGAAAACCTGGCAAATAGGCGTCTTGGTGACACCAAAAAAATAAAAAATTCAAGAAAATAGTAAAGAGAAAAATGATTCATCCAATAGTGAAAACCTAGCAAACAGGCGCTTTGGACAAGCACCATGGTGAAAACCAGGCAAACAGGCGCCATGTGTAGTCAATCATTGTTCTGCCATCTACTGTCACTTTGTCTGCCTTGGCTTAGGATGAAAGGTATTATCGTCATTATTATGCAAATCACCACCACATTCTATCCTACCTGTCATAGTGGATAAATGATTGACATCAAGTCCTGACGATTATCCATCTAGTAAACCAGCAGCATCTCGTCCATGTTCCTTAAAAATGGCTAAGTCTTGGACCTGACTGGGGGAAAAAAATTTATCATGAAACTACAGTGGATGTCGTACATTATCTTGGCAATTGGAAAAAAGTCCTGAGAAAATACCAAAAACATCGCAAAAAGTCCTGAAAAAAGACCAAAAACATTGTAAAAAGTCCTAAAAAAAAGACCACAAACATCGTAAAAAGTCCTTAAGAAAAAGACCAAAACCATCATAAAAAGTCCTCAAAAAAGACCAAAACATCATAAAATGTCCGGAAAAAAGACCTAAAAATCATAAAACGTCCTGAAGAAAACCACAAACAAAACATTAGACTGGTCGAAGAGTGCAAACACATTGTCATCATTTGTCCAAGTCAGTCATATCAATCAGTTTGTCATTTGTCTGAACTACGTTGTCTCTGCGCATTTGCTACATAGGCAAGACTCACATTTGAGTCCCTGAGACATTAGGTCAGTCCATTTAGGTTTGTCAGAATAAAATCATGATTCAAACTTATGTCCTTTGGACAAAGTCATTGGTCGTGTTGAACTACAAGGTCTCTGAGTGTATGACGCAGGCAAGGCCATCTGTTGATGAGCCACCGAGGCCGCACTAGGTCAGTCCATTAGGGTTCATGAAACTACACTGGCACACACGTCAGAATATCTTGAAGACAAAATGAATCACTACCAAATGGGTAAAACCCTAAGAACAAATCATGAAAATCAGTTTATTCAGCATGACAATCTCATCAGCAGGTCAATCATATCATCATGAAAAAATTAGCATATAGTCAAACACAAGTCAAACTCAGTCAAAGCAGGTCAAATCATCATAACTTGTCAAACTGTCAACTTTAGGTTAATCTTCAGATGTGTCCTTCTTAAAGATAGCCTCGGACATTCATGCCTTAGGATGTGTCCTTCCTAGGCATCGTCACTGTCATTCGACATTTCGCGGGATCCTCTTGGCATCTAAGGATCACTCCTCTTAACATCAATTTTCTTCAGATGTGTCTTTCTGAACAACCAAATTTGTCATCTATGCCTCAGGATGTGTCCTTCCTAGGCATCGTCATCATCACCGTCACATGGAATTTGGAGATCGATTCTCTTGGCATTCATATTATTCAAGATGTGTCCTTCCTGAATTTGGCAAATTTGGACATTTGTCGTTTGAGCAGCATCAAAGCTTTAATACTCAAGCATCTCATCATCATTAAATCTAACATCCTGACATCATAACAATGGATATCCAGACGCACTTGGCAAACACTTGACAATTTTCTTTTAGTTTTTATCATGATATTAGTTTTTCAGCGAGATCCAACTAAGCAGGATTTAGAAAAGCAGCAACGTATCATGATGATTGACATGCATGACTACTAGTTTCTCAATGAGGTCCTAATTTTGGGATTTAGAAAAAAATGACATATCATGGTAAGGGCTCTATTTTTGTATTTTGACAATCATGCTGCTAGTTTCTCAAGGATGTCCTGGAAACAAGATTTAGAGAAGCAATGACGTTTCATGATTTGTCCTTGTCTTTCTCTACTTGTGGTTGATTATGACAAAAAGATTAGGGCAATCACGCTCTTAGTATGAGTCATGATCATCCTTGTCTGCGACTGCTTGTCTTACGTGATGGTACGACCTTACACACCTTGATCTATGTCATATCATGGTGTTTCTTGGCCATTACAATAGTCTGCCCAATGATGATTAAGAGCAATAAATATTAAAGTCCTACAGTAAAGCTTTGAAGGATTTGGTCTAGGAATTAACATGCATTTTCTTCAGTCTGGTCATCTCCTCTTCTTCGGTCTGGTCATCTTCTCTCATCAGTCTCATTGTCTTCTCTCGTCCATCTCACGATGATATCCTATGACATTCAAAAACATAAGTGCATACATGATCATATAAACATTGCATTAGGTCCATACATACATCATCTATAGCATTAAATCATATACATAATCACAAACAAGTGCATTAACATAATCAACAACATGACATCCATTTACTAAATACATTATGCACATCATTATCATTATCATCTCGCATAAGTAAGCATTGCATTATCATGGCATCAAAATCATAAATAAGCATCATAGGACATAGATGCTACATCATAAATCAACATCATACATCATACATATTATAATACATTAAATCAAAGAGCATCACATAACACATGTAGGCCACATCAAAACTTTATCATCATATAGTATCATCTCAAAAATGTACAATGTCATAGGATAAAGTTAGGGGATATCCCAAAAATGGAGCTCACGAGCTCAATAATATATACATAGTGTGTCATAATAACAAAATTCCCCTAGGGTCGACTCTCATCATCCCCTCGTGGTGAAGAATGTGGCGGCTGTAACTCTGAAACTGAGACTGAACTGATAGGAAAACCTGTCGCAACCTCTGCATGTGCCACTAGTGGAACTGTGAATGAAGGTGTTATCTCTATGGCAGCAGACACCTGTGATGTCACTGCGGCTGGACTCTGAGAAGTAGAGGGATCGATCACTGGTGGCTGTACCTATACCAACCTTTACACTGAACTAGTCGACCCATGGCTATGACCCGAATGGTGACTTGGGGTATGTCGGCGTGAGTGATGTGACCTGTGTACTGATGTGTGCCTTATCGAGGTAGATCCTTTGACACTGGTGTGACTCCTACTGCCACTGGCACTGTCTGATATGTGGCCATTGCCTGTCCTCGACGGTGACTGAGACAAAATAGGATCCCGTCGCTCCGGTGGCACTACCTACTCGTACAATGTCTGATACTGCCTCAATCTCATGCTCACTTTGGCCAACTCATGAGCCATGTCCCCTACAAGCCCTATGCATAATGCTGCGAACTGAGTGAACCACTAAGTCGAATCCTACTGGCAGATCACTGCCTGATCCTGCTCTACCCGAACTACCTCTAACTATGACTATAGAGCCCTGACCTATGCCATGCTATCATCTAATCTACGCTATAGGTCAGCCACCCTCTGATCTATCTTGGCATCATCAGGCAACACTAAACTGGAGGGTATCTCCTCCTCTCCCTCCACCACCCGCCATCTAAGGAGTCTCTCAGCCTCATCCATGGCATCATCCTCATCATCATCATCCTCCACCACACCCTCTACCACCTCCTCCTCTTGTCCCCCACATCCACCTCCTCCTCCTATCCCCCCACCTCCACCCCTGCCTCTCCACCTCTGCCACATCCTTTGCTACATCCTCTACCACCTCCTCCCGTCTCTCCTCACCCTCT
>VDFB02270651.1:764197520-764247209 GCA_007258455.2 Sequoia sempervirens
ATTAAGAAAATACTAAAAAATTATTATATAATTTAAAAAAAGTTATCAACTTGTGAAAATTCAAGCAAGCATTCAATTCCAACAAATAGTAATGGATTCAATATAAAATTACATGAAAAAATTAACTATAATTTTTAGAAAATTAGGTCAACATTTTTTTATTCTCAAGTTTAAGTGGATAATCATCATAAATAATTACATCTAAGAGATGCATAACTAACTTCCATGCATATAGTATGAACCATATTAATAATAGCCAGCTATTTCATTATTAAATATAATGTTAATTTATGATAATTAAAATTTCCTCTTCAGTAATATTATTTTAATTTCATTATGTATAAAATTCTACCTCAAGACAATAATTTTTTGCATAATTTGGAGACAATCCCAATAGATGAAGACCTTGTTTAAAAGATAGATTAGTGTGGACACGATAGGGACACTTTAATTATAAATAGTCTAATATTATTTTTTCACCCCTCAAATGATTATGAAATTTTTTATCCAAGCAAAATGTAGATTATTTTATTTGTTTTTTATAAATATAGTTAAAATTTACTTTGATCTATATTAAATTATAGCATGTAAATTCACTTTTATTTAACTAGAGTAAGTTGTGAACATGGATTTCAAGGTACTAATAGCTTTCCATCTTATATAGGTGTGTATGTATGTATGTATGTATATTACAAAATTGTCTTTTATTATACTTAAGTTTTCAATGATAATAAAGTTACTTAATATCACTATTTTCCAAATTTAAATACCCACTCAATAAAAAGTTAATATAAAAGACTTACATATTTTCATTGAATAATATTTGTGTAAAAATAAATTTTGTTGGTATATATATTAACAACTACAATTTGCATGTTTTATAAAATTCTGACCTAGGAAATAGATATATTTCCATAGATAAAATTAGATTTTTCAAATTATATTGACCTATCTAGCACCCCTTAATCTATCTATAAAAAAAATGGCAACTTCATCTAATATTCAAATGAATCTTCTTCTCCAATACCTTTTGGCAATCAAGATTCCAAACACCCCCAAAATCCAACAACAAAACTTGTCATCCACTCTACATACCAATGCCATGGAATTTCTCCTTCTTCCTCAATCTCTTGTTCTAGAAGATGAAGCATGTTATAATTTGACTTCTCACCACATTTACATGTTCTATTATCAAGTGGAAATCCACAAAGACCAAGATTCCCAGAGAAATAGCTAGGGGAGAATGTTGCAAATTGACCCCCTGTTGGGATGCTTCCACATCACATGTTGTTAGATACAATAAAAATGCTCATACTATAAATATTTACCATGTCATCTGTAACCTTTCCATGTAATTTGTTATTTGAAAGATCCAATGATTCTAGCTACTTTAGCATTCCAAAAGTGGTTGGAATATTTCCTGTAAGATCGTTCCTTGAGAAGTTCAAAGTGTGGATACCTTTAAGGTTTCCAATTTCTGAAGGAATTCCATCTGATAACTAATTTGATGATAGATCAATGCAAGTTATAAGTAACAAAATAGAATTTTAATACACCAATTCTAATCCTTTGTTGATCACTTGGACCTCTTCTTTGTAATAATAGGAATAACCACTAGCATTTGAGCTTTTTACTTGTGGATGTGGATCCATCATAGCTGTTAAATTTGCTAATTGTGATGGGATGGGCCCAGTTAAATCATTATCTGAAATATCTAACACATGCAACTTGGAAAGATTGCCTAATTGATTTGGAATGTACCCTTGGAGTTCATTTGACCTTAAAATAAGTATCATCAAGTTAGAGAAGTTTGACAACCAAAGGGGTATATTTCCCACTAATAAATTACCACCCACATCTAGAATTGCAAGTTGGAGTAGTTTTGAAGACTTGATGGTAAATTTTCCTTCAACATATTACCATTGAGTTGCAGTGTCACTAGATAGCTTAGCATTCCTATATGAGCTAGAATCTCCCTAATCTAATTATTCTTTCCCAAGTTCAATCTTTTCAAGGAAGAGCAATTAGTTAGTCTGAGTGGTATTCTACCAGATAATTTGTTCTTAGAGAGGTCTAACACTTGTAGGTTTTGTAGAAGACCAATGGTAGTAGGAATGCCACCACTTAGATCATTTGTTGAAAATGACAAGAATCGAATGTCATGTAAAATATTTCCAATCTGCTTTGGGATAACACCTGTAAATCCATTTTTTGATAGATCCAATAGTTCCATATATGAGGACATTAATGAAGTAATTGGAAGGTGACCATTCAATTGATTCTTATGTAAGTCTAAATACCAAAGTGAACTCATGTAGATGGTGAGGGGTAGTTGACCTTGGAAATCATTGTATGATAGATTCAAGTAGTATAGTCTGTGCAAATCTCCTAGCCAAGGAGGAATGTTTCCCCATAGATTATTTTGGGCGAGATCCAAAGATTGTAATTCATATTGTGTTGAAAGGAATGGAGGTAGCATACCTTCAATATTACAAAAAGCCAAATACAAATATTCAAAGGAAAATGGAGGTATCCATTTTGGGTGGACATGGATAGTTAATTTATTATCAGAAAGATCAAGGTAATTAATAATAGTACTTTTGAAAGAATCAAGAGAAAATTGGCCTTGCAAGTTGTTGGAAGAGAGATCAACCCATTCCACATGAGGGAGAAGTTAAATAGAAGTTGGAATGGTACCATTTAGCCGATTGTGATTAAATAAAATCTCTCTCAAGGATGAAATGTTACCCAAAGAGGAAGGAATTTCGCCACTAATTTTATTGTGGGAGAGGGAGATATAAGTCAAAGATGAAAGGTGACCAATTGACAATGATATACTACCACTAAGCTCATTGTTAGAGAGATCGAGTTCAGTCAAAGATGAAAGTTGACCAATTGACAAAGGTATACTTCCATTGAGTTCATTGGAAAACAGTAAGAGTTTTTTCAAAGATGAAAGTTGACCAAGAGAGGGGGGATCTCTCCACTAAATGATTTTCCACTAAGATCTAATTACTGAAGAGTAGAGATGTTACCAAGAGAAGAAGGAATAATGCCTTCCATCTTTCCCTTAATAAATTCATGTATTGATTTACTCATATCAAGATGGAGGGGTGAGGAAACATTTTCAATACATGGTGGAATGCTCCCTATTACATTGGTATTTGTCAAATCAAGTGTGGTCAATTGAGGCCATTTTTTGCATAATAGATGACCTATATCTCCACTCAATAATGGGTTTCTAGACAAACTAAGCTCTTGCAAATGAGGCATATTTCCCAACAATGAAGGCACTATGGAACTAAGGTGATCTTCATCTAAACTAAGATGGGAGAGGGAGGTGAGGTTTTGATGGCATTGGGGATGTGCCTTGATAGATAGCAATTAGCAAGGTTCGGGTAATGGAGATGATGGAGATGAGAAAGGGTTGCTTCCAAATTCTGACTTGTCATATTCAGCACAACACCTCCAAGAGGCAAATATTTTAACTCTTGCAGCTTTTGTATCCACCTTAAAGTAGAGTTAAACAAGTAGTTCTTAGCCAAGTTGAGATAAGTCAAGGTGTGTAGGGAGCCAACATCCATAGGAATCTTACCTTCAAGACTGTTCCCAGAGAGATCTAGATGTCTCAAATTTTGAAGATCAAATAATTCTACAAACATTAAACAATGTAATATTAAGAATTAAAAAAATGATTAAAATATAAAATAATTGATTATTATTCTTTTCTAATATAAATAAAATACAAAATTATTATTAATCATTTAACAATTAAAAAAATAATATTTAAACAAAACTTCAAACCACATATGCTATTTTATAAATGAAAACTTTTAAATTTTCCAAATAGAAAATGGCTAATTTCCCCTTATGTCCAAAATGCTCCATGTACTTCAACTGGAACAAAACTGGAACAAGTGGTTTGTTCATATAACTACTGTTGAAGTAGCTCCAAAGATAATTGTGGTAGAAGCAGAGTTGAATGACGTGGGAGGAGGAGTGGCTGCATTGAACACCATACCACTCGCAACAATTTAACCTCCTCCACGACTCCAATTGCTTGGCTGCATAAAAATCCTCATACATACCATACCCCAATTTCTTGGCTGCAAGTAACTCCATATCATACTCATTCTTGAAAGCAAAGAGGGCATCTCTCTCGTGTGGGAAACATGAAACATAGGAGGTGGCAGTAACACAGCAGCATGCCATCACAATAAACAAGCATACCATAACACATAATCTCTCCATTTTAACAACTACTGATAATCTCTGCAGCAATGTATGATTGAAAAATAATCAGACAGAAATTAAATAAGTGCAAAACTAATTTAACCCAAAAAAAAAAAAATAGAGAAGAAACAAATGAAAAGAAAGAAGAGACGTTACCTCCAAGAAGAGAAGGCAGGAGTGAGAAAGAGGGATAAGGTGCGTCATAAGAAGAGGCGTATGAGGGTATTTATAGCAAACATTTTAAAAATGGTACACAGCTGGATTAATGAGGTGAGAGAAAGAGATATTTCGTATGGGAGAAGAAAATGTATTTCATTTATTGACTGGACTACTTACAAGAAAAACAAAATTACAAATATTATCATCTTCTTAATTGTAGAGCAGACAAAATTAACTTGATAAGTAATGAAGAAAAAAACTTAAATTCCGTCTCCCAGACGAAGGAAAGCAAGTCAAGTCAACAAAGATTTGCAAAACGTGAATTTCATCGTTATATTTTCTTTCCGTGAATACAACTGTATAGCCATCATTATTTTATTGTTTTGTTTTATTTTATCAATACAACTGTATGTCCATTATGATTTTAACATGACTTTGAATGAGTCATTCTTTACTTTCTACACTTAACTTTAAATTTATAATCTCTCTGTGTATTACATCTTCGCCGTTTACAGATTCATTGCATACATATTTTTTATCACTAACGTCATTAATTAATTTTATGTTTTTCTATTTTCTTTATGTTTTATGTTAACTTGTTTATGTTCTTTATTTTAATCTCAGTTGATTTATTTATTGATAAGAAAATAAAATTTAAAATATATTTTTAGTTGTTTAAAATATAACAATAAATACAATAAATAAAATAATGAAATTAATTTAATAGTTTTTTAAATTTTCATTTCTACTAAAAATGGTAAATAGTTATCTTATTTTTATTGATCAAAATTCAGTTTAGATCATTGAATTAGATGATGTTTAACAATGAGTAAGTTTATCTACATAGAAGATGTTTTCATAAATATTTTTGTGAAAATATTATGAACTTTGAGAAGGACAATTTTTGTGGAAAGATTTATATCATGTTGATGAAGGAATATAACATAGTTGATTTACTTCTTCAACATAGAAATGTGTGATGAATGTTATGTATGCAAAATGAATTATGCATTTTTCCAAAAAAAGAATCATTAATCTATGTTGAAAAGTCTTACCTTTTAAAATATCAATTAAATAAAATCCACAAACAAGACAATAAAATCTTAATCTTTGACAAAGAAATTAAATAAAATAGACTTCTAAAATCTTTGACAGTGTTATATAAATTAAATGAACTTTGTACTCTTGCACTGAAAAAATCTTAATGTATTTTGAAAAGTCTTACCTTAAATCTCTAAGACGGAGTTTAAATGATACCCAAGACAAAGTAGTGCAATTGTTTGGTTTCTTCCACGCACATTCCAGGAAAGCACGCAGCACTGTAATTGGGTGATTGCAGTAATTTCAATTTTTTTTTTGGAATGGATATACATCAATCAACAAGACTGTGGAAAAAGAATTTCCGGTGAGAAGACAAATGACAATGAGAGTTTCTGCAATATAGTGTGGACAATCTAATTCATCTATTTAGTTAAAATAGATTAAACAAGAGCTGCAGGGTAGTGAAGTTCCTGCCAAAAAGTTATAAAATAGTTATGTTTTAAAAAGTTAGAAATGAAATTATTGATGACAAAAAACTATAAAATATTTATTTTTTAAAAATTTAGAAATCAAATTATTGATGAGTTTGGACTGTTACTAATTACCAATTCTTATTTGTGCATTTGGATATGAATCCAATTGAATGCCTTTCCATATCATTATGGAAAATATTATAACCCTAACTCTAACACTAATTGAACTGTAATCATAACCCTAGGTATCGTTGAAACCTAAGCCTAATTGTATCAAAACCCTAGAGAACTCTAATTGAACCCTACCCCTAAAATAAACAATAACCCTTATCTTAATTGAACCCTAACTCCAATCCTAGCCCTAATTTAAGACTAATCTTAACCCTGACCTTAATTAAACCCTTCTTGAATTGTAACCCTAATTGATCCCTAACCCAAATTGAATACTAATTAAACGCTAACCCTAAGTGAATAGCAACCTTAATTAAACTCCAATCATAATCCTATTTGAATTTTGACCCTAATTATAACCATAATTCAACCCTAACATTAATTGAACCCTAACCCTAAAGACGAGTTCAATTAAGTTTAAGGTTCAAATAGGGTTAGACTTTAATTAAAATTAGGTATAGGATTGAATTAGGATTAGGGTTGGGGTTGCAGATAAAGATTAAGGTTCTATGATAAAGCTTGGGGTTAGTGTTAGGGTTCAATTGGGACAAGGGTTAGTATTAGTGTTAGGGTTATGGTTCAATTAGGGTTTCATTAATGTTAGTTTTAGAATCATAGTTACATGTTTAGGGTTGGATATAAAATTAGAGTTAGGTTTGAAGTTAATTAGTGCTAATTTTAAGGTTTCGGTTATTGTTAGACTTATAATTCATGTTAATGTGGGGATTAGATTCTATCATTTTAATAAAAATAATCTTCTATAAATTCATTCATTTCTTTTTAAATTATATAATTTAAAATATTTTCAAATTTACCTATGTTGATATATGAGAGATATAGCAAATCTAAACTCTATACATTTATAGTTAAATTTAAATTATTTTATTAGAATTTAATTAAAATTAGGTATAGTGTTGAATTAGGATTAGGGTTGGGGTAAAGATTAAGGTTCTATAATAAAGCTTGGGGTTAGTGTTATGGTTCAATTGGGGTAGGACTTAGTATTAGGGTTAGGATTATGGTTCAATTACGGTTTTATTAATGCTAGTTTTAGAATCATAGTTATGTTTAGGGTTGGATATAAAATTAGAGTTTGGCTTGAAGTTAATTAATGTTAGTTTTAGGGTTGGGGTTATGGTTAGACTTATAATTAGTGTTAGTATTGGGGTTAGATTATATCACTTTAATACAAATAATATTCTATCAATTCATTCATTTTGTTTTGAAATTATATAATTTAAAATATTTTTAGATTTACCTATGTTATATATGAGAGATATAACAAATCTAAACTCTATTATAAATAATTTTATGTATTTTTATAATTAATTGACACTGTGTATAAAAAGGTTTAAGTTATGATTGTTATAATATAAAAATAAATTTGTTTTCAATGTTTATTTGTCATTAGTAAATTTATCATTGATTTTTTCTTGATAAGTAAATCAATATTTCATAAATTTATCTATAGTTTTTATTATATTATATTTTATTAAATTGTTAAAAAAAAAAAATTGTTTATGTGTTTCTATAACTTGACATTGTGTATAAAAAGGTTTAAGTTATGAATGTTATAATATAAAAAATAATATTTTTTTTCAATGTTTATTTGTTAGTTTAAAAGATGTACTAGAATAATGTTGCAATCACAACAATAAGTAAATTTATCTATAATAAGTAAATTTATCATTCATTTTTTCTTGATAAGTAAATCAATATTTCATAAATCTATCTATAATTCTTATTAAATTTTTCTTAAATATAAAAAAAAAAAAAAAATTCTAATATAAAGAAAAATATTTCTAATATATTTTTAATGCATCTTTATATTTTATAAATAAAAATCTAAACTAAAAGGTGTGATTGCAAAAAAATAAAACCTAATAAACATAAAACAAATTGTAAATTTATTTTATTTTTCTTTTATAAATATAATTTTTTATTTTTCTTTTATTAAGAATTATCTTTTAATATTATAAATGTTAGTCTACTAATCTCTAATAAAATTTATAACTATTAAAAATAACTACACACAATAAATTATAAATTCTCAAATCAAATTGAATTATATATATATAAGTCATAATAAAATATTTTGAACTAATATTTTAGTAATAAATTTTTTATTTTTTATTTTTGAACTTTTTAAATTTTATATCTATGATATGGATGCTAATATAAACAAGAGTTATAGAGCAACAAAGTTTCTACCAAAATGTTCAAGAATAGACTTGTTGATACTATAATTACTTTATAATAATCTTAAATTTTGTAATTTTTGGTTTATTTTACAATTGACACTATTGTAATATTTTCATTGAATGTTGAAGATTGAGGAACTTTGTGATTCTACATATAATGTTGGGTTTATGCCCAGTAAATTTTATCAATGTAATGTCATGGTGTACAATGAAAATTGCAAAGTAGGTGATTTTGACAATAAAAATAACAAAACCTTGAAACAATAATTATTATGAAAAAATTAGGGAAAAAAATATAATAAATACATAAAAAGAAAGTCTTCATTGTTATAAGCTATCAAAATATCCTCTATTTCTACCAATACATTACAATTTAATGTTTTCTATATAATCATGTGATTCAATTCCCTGAGCCCAAACACTTGCTTTGGAAATGAAAGAGTGTTCCCAACAAATGTTATTTTTCCTACTCCTGTTGAATTTAATGACATATCATGTCTTCATTTCTTTAGTGTTGAGAGAAAAGTTTTGGAGGGTTATGTTATATGACCGAATGATATCTAGGTGTTTGGTGCAACCCAACTATCGCTTTTTATTTTTGTTGTTGAAAGGATATTTAGGGTTGAAAATTTGCTCAAGTATAGCATTCTCCTTTGCTATCACTAAAGGAAACTACTAAGAAATATTACAATACAATCGGTATACAAGTATGGACCTAAAAATAGCCTATAATGGATGGAAAACTTGCAAAATATACAACACATATCCAATGGAAATTGTTCACCTTGTGTTGTCTTTGCCATGTTAAAAGCTTAGCATTTAATTGAACATGTTGTGATTCTTCTGAGTGGTGCTACCCTAATTCAATATTCATGCCTAGCAATTAAATTATAATTAATAAAAACAAATAAGTGTAGACCTTACTATCAACTAGCAAGTGGTCTCATAGTGCAGATTTCTCAAAGTCTAGTGATATAGATCTCAGTTGTGAAGCAATATCTCCTTCCCTAATTATAGTGATCTCTCCAACCCTAATTACGATGATCTTTCTAGCCCTGGTTATGATAGGCGATCTGTATTGCTTCCAAAATGGTGATAGCACCTGAAATAGTGTCTAGATCTAGTTTGTCTTCTAATGACCTTTAGGACAGCTGATAGGAGTTTGCTATAATTTTTCTCAGGTTTGTAGGGACATGAGATGTTGTAACCTACATGGATATGTGTTCTTGGATGATGATTGAACATCTCACATTTATCTATCGTCGTATTCACATGATGATGCATGATTGTAGTAGCGATAAGGGTCGGCTAGCAAGAAAGGGACATAACATGTTGTAACTTGCAAGGATATGTGTTCTTTGATGATGATTGAACATCTCACATTTATTTGTTGTTGTATTCACATGATGATGCAACATTGTAGTAGCACCGAGGGCTGGTTAGAAAGGAAGGGACATGACATGTTGTAACTTGCATGGATATGTGTTCTTTGATGATAATTGAACATCTCACATTTATCTGGTATTGTATTCACATGATGATGTAATATTGTAGTGGTGTTGAGGGTCAGCTAGAAAGGAAAGGACATGGCATGTAACTTTCATGGATATGTGTTCTTTGATGATGATTGAATATCTCACATTTATTTTTTGTTGTATTCACATGATGGTGCAAGACTGTGGTGATTTTATATTCAAATCTAATAAAAAACACTTCCCCAACATTTTTATAGACTTATTTGATACATTATCTAAATGTATTTTGCATAAAATTTATTTTTTAAGAGGATATAAGTATGTCTTTTAGTTTATGATTTTTGCCAAGTTTTTTAGTCAAATTTGGGTCTACAAATTTTTCTGAGTTGCAAGTTTTTGAAATATGCTCTTTCAAGTACATTGATTCTTGATGATTGTATCTAAAAAGAAGTGTTAGTGATTTTCTCATTAATCATTTATAGAAACTATACTTTCAATACATGAGATTGATTTCTTACTTAGATAGGAGTGTATTTAATAGTAAGTTATACTACATTAACTAATTTGTGTTTATATTGTGTTTGTGCATCCAGAAATCATGTTTTTGTAGGCCTAGTTGAAGTTTGCAGGCTTGAGAAACTATTAACAAGTCAACTTCCTCTCCTCTTATTCTTCTTTCCTTGTACAGGCTTGTACCATTCACATAATTTGATATTTCTCAACACAATCTAAATTCCTTGTGTCTCTCAACAACCATGTTTTCATACTTGTCAAATGGGGAAGTCATTATCATTGAGCTCCTAGACACAACCATAAGCCACAAATATCATCTATTCAAGTGTCATTGGTTTGTCTATATTAACTATCTCTAACTTACTTCAATTGACAAGCACAACAATATAATTTTTAATCACAACTTTAGTCATAATTCAAATAGAAAATAAATAAAAAATTATTTATTAAATTCAAAGTAAAGCATAATTTATATTGGTGGAAAGCTGAGAATGTCCTTTAAAAACCCTTTTCATTTCATCAATTTTGGGTCAAAAAAAATCGTCAGCCACATACCCTACAAATACCCATTATATCGCCACTTTTTGGCCCATCATGATCCTGCACATACCCTTAACACTCTCCCAGGTAAACCTAGATAAACGCTCCTCCAAAATCTATTTCAAACTATTTACAACATTGTGTCTTACACTTGTAAGCAAAAAGGATCAGACAACTGACTTGCCCACATCATTGGATGTACTGTCCAAGAGTCCAGGAGGTTGAATAGAAAAATTGACCTGTTTGATGAGGAAATTGATATCTACTTAGTCTAGAAACTATAATTATTGTATTGGATATTCCTAAGAACTTTAAAAAATTGCATCACAAATACATGTTTGACAAATGTGCCTAGTCAAATGTAATAAAAAAACCTTTACCTACATAATAGAATTATAAGGACATTTGGAAAGCTTAGATAATGACTTCTTTTAAAATATTAATGAAAATGATTGTGA
The DNA here is from genome assembly GCA_007258455.2 of Sequoia sempervirens. Classification (NCBI taxonomy): domain Eukaryota; kingdom Viridiplantae; phylum Streptophyta; class Pinopsida; order Cupressales; family Cupressaceae; genus Sequoia; species Sequoia sempervirens. The sequence goes on from VDFB02270651.1 coordinate 764,208,785, forward strand.
CCATGATGAGACTAAATGAGAATTGACTTCGTGTGTTTCTTCAAAAAGAAAGTTTAATTACACTATTATCTAATTAGAATTGTAATTACATTACTATCTAGATTTTATGATTACTTTAACAGCTACTTGCAAGCCTCATTGGGTAAACTATATTGTCCATTGTCGCAAGTTCTTTTTTCCTTTATATGAATTGAAAAATAGTACAACTCATGGCTACCATTTAAAGTTAAAACGTATTCTAAGCATCCTTCAGATTGCGATAAGTTGGGACCTTTCTAGGTGAAAGTCTTTTGTAAAGATTGATAAATGGTTGTGATTGTAGATTGAACTTTTGCATTTTCTCTTTTATAATGTTATGTATTGGTTGAGTCCAACTTTCAGTGTTGAATCATGAGATAAAGGGACATACATGGAATTGTCTTGCGAGCATTGTAAATTCCCAAACCATTTTGTTTTGCACACAATCAAATCTTGCAACGACATTCTTATAAGGTAACTTTGTAAGGAGTTTTGAGGGAAAATGGAGTAGCCCATTGTCACAATTTCTTCTTGGCCATATATCAACTAAAAAATAGTGTAGCACATGGTTATCTTAAAGATATGCAAAACACATGTACGATTGGGAGAAGCTACTTGCTCCAATAGGGCATTTATAGTTGGAAGTCTTTCATGAAGAGTGATAAATGTCAAATGATTGTGATTTTAGATTTTTCTCTTTGATAATAATGTGTACTAGTTCCAAGGTTCAATGTTGAATCGGGAGATCAATGGTCAAGCATTGAATTTTCTTGTGAGAATTATAAGTTTCCCTGTTGGCACATTTTTATAGCGCAATTGGGACAATTTTTTTGTGGCATTAGTTTAGGAAATGACTACTTCTCTTTCTCTTTGCATTAACACTATCTTCACTATCTTCATTTATTGTGGCAATCATTTGGGTCGTTCATGAATTTGGTTGTGTTACAGTTCAATGTGGAGTTAATTTAATTCTTTATGTTATTTAAGGTTATATAACAACAAGCAAATACAATGCACTAGTTCCAAGGTTCATTACTGAATTGGGAGATCAATGGTCAAACATTGAATTTTCTTGTGAGCATTATAAGTTTCCCTGCTAGCACATTTTTATAGGGCAACTGGGACAATTTTTTGTGGCATTAGTTTAGGAAATGACTACTTCTTGTTCTCTTTGCATTAACACTCTCTTCATTTATTGTGGCAATCATTTGGGCCATTCATGAAATTGGTTGTGTTCTAGTTCAATGTGGAGTTAATTTAATTCTTTATGTTATTCAAGGTTTTATAACAACAAGCAAATACAATGCATTTTTAAATAAAAAATATAATCACAATTCCAACCATTTTTAGTAGATTGCTGTTGGTACAAGAAAATCACCAAGTGACTCAAAATGAACAAGATTCCTAATATCTTAACCTAAATTGATTTCTATAAATATTTGAAGATAAAAATTCTAAAGAGATCTTTTATATTTATATTTTAAAATTTTCTAAATTAATAAATATTTCTATAACAAAATATCATAATGATATATTATTATAAATAAAAATATTATATTATATAGAGAACTATATAAAAATATAATAAGTCAAATAATATCATCCAATATATTTTAAAAGTTGTAAAACACCCAAAAAATAAACAAATAATATCTATTCATAAGTAGCACAAATAGGATAAACAAATATTTTATACTACATTAGAAGGGATAAGTATATATATATATATATATATATATATATATATATATATATATATATATATATATATATATATATATATATATATATATATCTATAGATAGATAGATAGATAGATAGATAGATAGATATAGATAGATAGATAGATAGATAGATAGATAGATAGATAGATAGATAGATCGATGGATGGATGGATGGATGGATGGATGGATGGATGTTAAAAATTCTTTTAATTAGGTTACTATTAGAGTTAGGGTTAGAGTTAGGGCTAGAGTTAGGGCTAGAGTTAGGGCTAGAGTTAAGGTTAGGGTTAGGGTTAAAATCATAGTTAGAATTAGGATTAAGGTAAGGGTTAGAATTAGAATTATTGTTAGATTTAAAATTAAGGTTATAATCAGCCTTATAGTATTTGACAACTGAATGCTTTAATATATGATATGCATTGAACTCATTTTTTAATCTATTAATAAAGAACATATTACTTGTGACTTCTATAAGTTCAGTTTTATACATATATTTTTAAAGATAATTTTATAAATTTATGCATATTTTATTATTTGGAAGAAGTTTGATCAAGTTATCAAATCTACTTTAATTTGAATCTACTAATTTTTTACAAGTCCAAACTTTTGAACTATGGTCAAATCATTTAAACATCTTTGATATCTCTAGGATGATGTTCATATTTCAATCTTTGTTATATGATGTTTTTTAGTTTTTATTTCTTAATTTTTTTCTTATTTTAGAAATTTATTCTTTGAATAAAAATTTATTACTTTCTAAAAGACAAAAATCATGTTTCCTTATTTTCTTCAGTTTTCCTTCTTGCTTATTAAGTTATGGACTTTTTTTTACCTTAGTTTTTTATGACTTTTTTTCTTTAACTTTTAGGTTTTTTAGGTGGTTCTTCTTTATTTGAAGTTGTTTAGTTTTATTTCTTAAGATTCTTAGTTTTTTTTTTTTTTTTTTTTTCTTCATTTAGAAACCTTATTCTTTAAATAAAAATTTAATAGTAGTGAAAATGTTTGTATGCATTTATTTAATTTTTTAGTTATAAAATATTTTTTTTTCATCAATTGTAAAATATTCTTTTATTTTCTTAAGATTTTTAGTTTTTATTTCTTAATTTTTTTGTTATTTTCATTGAGAAATATTATACTCTAAATAAAATATTATTACTTTCTAAAAAGAAAAAAATGATGTTTCTTTTTTATTTATTTAGGATTCTTTTAATGATAACAAGAAGATAGTTATAAGCCTAATGTGTTGTGATGACTAAAATGAGAACTAAACAAAATCAAAGATAAAAGTCAAAAAATTCTTACAATATAAATACTATGGTGTACACACATGTGATGTAGCAAGGAAGATTGAAATCTTGGAGAAAAAGTGAAAAAAATATTTGTTTTTCCATCCAAAGCATGAATTACAATTATTAAACCTATAGTAGGGACTAGCAATTTGCCTCACAAGTAGCATGGAACAAAGGTTTGGACTGCAAGACAGTCAACCTTACCTCATTAGTTACCATGATACACCGTATTATAATTTGGCAAGTCTTCCCAAATGGTAACATTTCTTACCATAATGATAGGTAAAATTTCCCCTCTTACCATCTCAGCTTGGTTGTTAAAAAGAACAATAAACTAGAAGTTTAAAAAAAAAATCACTAGATTATTGTAAGATATACAATAATGAATACACAGATTAACCTCTCAGATATGCATACCTTATACTGATGAGACTGTTCCAAGTCCCTAAGACTTGTCAAACTTTGAAAATTTTGATTTTCTTTTTTGCAATAGCAAATGGTTTTGGCATGCTTCTAAAGTGATGTCTCCCCTGCTGTATTTCTACCATGAATCATAACACCATATTAGACACTCTTTCATAAAAGTAGTTCCATATGCCCAAAGAGATCCACCCTCCACATAGATAAATGCATGGAAATTATGCTCACTTGAACAACTATGACTGCATTGAGGTACCAAAACACTTATTTGAACAACAAATGCCATGGTGAATTTATATTGATATAGACAGACTACTCGAAGAAACTGCTTATTAAAATTCAAACAATAGCTATCGGTACAACCGTTGCATCTAAAATTGAGGGATGTGATAAGAGGAAAGTTTCCAGTTCTGTCATGGCAGCCTACAAAATGTAAGAAAATATATTGTCAGCATGATTCGAGACCTGCCTTAGACTGGCAAGATAAGATAAGATGTGATTCGAGACCTGTCTTAAATTGGAAAGATAAGATAAGACGTAAATAGGTCTTATAGAGAATGAATCTGTAAATTCATTCAATTCAAATAATTTAATAAGTGGTAGTTTGTGTAACTACCGAGAAAAACATAAACCCTAAATTTGAAAAGAAAATACAAAAAAATCAATGTATGGAAAACATAATCAAAATGGGATCCGTGAAACCCAATAAAGAATTCCTGCATGAAATGAAATAAGCAGCTTACTATGCCATGTCTCAAGTCCCCAAAATCACAATTCCTAAAAACCGCTTAAAAGCTTTAGACCAATAAAATTCATGATAAATAATTTTCAAAAAGATTAAAGTTAAGAAAATTGCATCTCTACTTTACAAAAGATAAATATGAAAAAAATAATGATTTGTAAACAAATTTACATTAAAAAAATTGCACATTTGATTGGCTGCAAAACAAACTAATAATCACTAGTTAACAATAGGCAGTGCCTATAATTTCCTGGCAGAAACTAATAACTAGATGATGTTCATTAACGAATTATAATTGAATTATATTTTAGAATAAAATACTTTGAACTAATATTTTACTCATAAAATTGTTTTATTTTAAAATCATTAACAAAGTAAATCAATATTTCATTTCACTGTAAAGCAATCAGAAATCTTTAAAAGATTATTATAATCAATGGTTGAGGTGACTATATAAATTAATTGCAAAATATTTTGAATATTTTTTATTGCCCACCATTCCAGTGAAAATTTTGTACCAATTAGATTCAAGAGAATTGATTTTTGAAATATATTTTGTTATATTTAAGGAATTATGGAGAATAATTTCTAATATGGGATATTTTACAAGAAATTGATTGTAAAGGAAAATAAAATTTATGTATATGTAATATTTTTATAATTTATGACAGTGATTGAGTCTTTTCAATATATATTTTTTGGAAAGAAAAAAATCAAAGTTTTCAAAATATATATTAAAAAATATTAATGAAAAGAAAAAATCAAAGTTTTCAAAATATATATTAAAAAATATTAATGTAAAAGAAAAAAATCAAAGTTTTTGAAAGATATATTAAAAAATATTACGGGTGAATTTTACTTGGCGGTGAATTTTCCCACTCAGTGAATTTTCGGTGGTGAATTGTTGGTGGTGAATTTTCCTAGAGCCTTAAAAATTATATAATTAAATGTAAGACTTTAAATAAATTAGATGTAAAGATATTTACTTCTAAATTGATTTAGGTGTCATGTTTTGGATGTTTTAATTCATTTTTCATCATATAATTTTTGAACTTATCATCCATATGCAAATCTAATATAATTAAATGTAAATGTACTTATCTCCTAAAATGGTTCAAATTTCATCTTTTAGATGTTAGGAATTTATTTGTCATGATATTATTTTTTAACTTATCATTGACCTAGAAATCTAATTTAATATTTTTTGGTTCACATTTGTGACTATGGATTTGAATTGTGTGCCCATATTTGAACCTAAAACTCATTAACTCTAATCTCAAAGATTTATCCAAAAAATATGAGAGGGGGATAGAGTAATAAAGAGATGGATATATAGAGTAGGAGAAAGAGTTGTTGAACATTGGTTATCATTGATGTCAAAGGTTGTCAAGGTTGTCAAAGATGAAAAATATTGTAGGAGTACTAGAATAATCTCATACTTGAATTATCTTTATATTCTCTATGGCTCAAAGTGCTATATATTCTGAAGCAATAATCATGAAGAGGTTGTCTTATCAATTAGATCCTATATCAAGTAACATGCATTAAGTTTTGTTCAGGCATTAGTGCCTTCAGATAGTTGGTGTGTTTATTATACCATGAAAGATATGCAGTCAGTATGAGTATGCTTGTTTGGAAGTCTATGCAAGGATATCTTTTGGGTAAAGAAATTTCTCTAGTAATACAAAATTGGTCAACATTTCTTTCAAAAATGCACTTTTTCTTTTCATTTTAAAGGAGAGTATGCCTATACTTGTTCTATCATTTTTTTGAGTTTTTGGAGGATATGTTTAATGTGCAAGAAGTTTGAAGTGACATAAGGCTCTCTGTTCTTTTCTGTTAGCCACTTAAAGTTCAAGGAATTTGGGGTAATGACTAGTGGTGTGTGAAATTTAAATCTTGTGTGTGGTGTTAGGATAGGATCTGGTTAAGGACCTTGTGGTAGCACACAACATTATGTTTTGTTGGCAGCAAGAAATTTAATTTTGGACCAACTTGCTACATGTTTCATCTAATTTGAATTTAGGTTGACCTTATGTCTTCCTAGCTCTTTGTGGATTCCTACCTAACATTGAAGAGTCTTAATGTAATATCATGCATATATTTCAAATGTTCAGATACATTGTAATGTTTGTATGTGTATCTAAAAGAGACTACATGAATTAGAGTTACACTTGTGTGAAGAAGACCTAGTCACTAGTGAAGGAGTGTGAAGTAAAGAGGGTACGCAAATATCAGAAGATCATATGTAGTAAGGAAGAGTGTTAGTTGTAACTCTAGCATGTGTTGAGTTACATTGTAGGTCTACAAGCTTTATGATAGAACAAGGGTTTGATTGAATCATTCATTGACTCAATGCCCCGGGTCTCACTTTAGATAACCCCTGGTGTTGCTTCCTCCACCAAACCTATAGGTTACCAAAACAATTAGGCACCCCTGGTCTTTGCTGCCAACCCTGCTATCAATGTTCCAAAATGTTCATAAGGCCTTAACCAAGCATTTCTTGGTGTTTTTTTTCCTCACTACACTAACTAGCCCTTAATCAACTTAAAGACTAGTTCCACTCCATCTACTTTCAAAACTTGTTTGGCAGGGTGTGTTCAGACTCCTATGGCTTCAAACCATCAGGGAAAGATCCTTACCTAACCTCCATACTCAAACTTTCCATCGCTAGCATAAAATCATTGTTATAGGGTTTGGGCAGGGCTACAAGCCTTGAGCCTTTTTAGCCCTCCACACACAAGGAAATTGTTTATATTTCCTCTTCCTTTTGAAATTGAACCTAGCTCCCTTCTAACACTCAAAATATTTTTCCAAGTTCCATCAGGTTCTTAGGGTTTGGGACCCTTCTCTACTGCACACAAGCACAACTCAGCATTATTCCATAAATGAGGGTTTAGGCCATTCCTGGTCTATATTGTTCTTTTCTAGTCTTAAATACACTGGTAAAAGTTCTGACTACACTCCTACTCCTGCTCCAAGGCTCCATGCACTCGCCAACCACATTGACTTGTAATAAGAAGAACACCCCTGCCATGCAAAGATAAGTTTCAGCTGTCTTTTCAAAGCCGGGCTTTCTAGCTCGCCTAGGGATAGCTTTTCATGAAAGAAACAAAGCTTCCATTCACTCCTACAACTAACGAATGTATAAGAAAGGTGTTTAGCCTTGTTTCCCACATGGCCATGCTTCTTGGCGCGGGCAGAAACAGACTAAACCACCATTATAAAGCAGATTTACCAGTCAAAAAATGAGAAAGTAAAGCATAATATATACAAGAATAGAAAGAAACATTGAAAAATCTGTTTAAAATGCCACTAATAATGATTCAAAAGGAGTCTTTGCATCTCAACAAACAAATTAAATGCCCTGCTAAATCATTGAGATTGTTGTTATGCAATCAAAACTAGAAAACATATTTTTAGCACATGAAATCACTATTTTTCTTTATTATTTCCAGAAAACTGCTAACAACCAAAACTCCCAACCTCTTCAAAAGTTTGAGAGAATCCTTATACAATTCCAAGAAGTAGTTAGGTAAGTTTACTCGAGCTCAAAACGTCGAAAACAATATTTTTTAGAAAACACAATGTGTTTTGCCAAATTTACCAAAACTTATGAAACAACCTCACAAAGGATCTCCCAAATTATTTAATTTTCACCTAAGCTCAAAAATGTCCTCATACACAATCTCAATGATGTTTGAGACCTTACCAAAACATCAAAACAATATTTAAAACAAAAACCTTCTAAATAAGTTTTGCAACTAAGCACTTAGGCAGGTGCTGCTGCACCATTCTCCCCCTCTCAGCTCAAAGATCAAGGAACTTGAGGTGTCAGCAGTGATAGATCAATTCCTTTCTTCTTGAAATCTGTTTCTTCAACCTAGGTAGCCTTAGATTCAGGTTTTCCTTTCCACTTGACAAGGTGTTCCATGTAGATTTTGTGCCTCGTAGACTTTTTCACCCTGGACTCTAAGATTTGCTCTACCTCAAGCTATTCTTGATTGGGTAGGGGTACATTACTGATGTCCTTGAAGACCTCATGACTGGTGACTATGCCCTTATATTTGATTAAATCAGCAACGTTGAACACTGGAAATATGCCCAAATCTGATGGTAACTCCACCTTGTAAGCATTCTTGCCATACTTGGCCAACACCTTGCATGGTCCTACTCTCTTCATTTGCAACTTGGTGGACATCCCCTTTTTTAATCTAGATTTTTTGAGGTGAACCATCACATAATCACCCACTTGAAACTGCACATCTCTCCTTGACTCATCAACTTTATCTTTCAACTTTTGTGTTGTTGTAATTGTCTTCTTAACCTGCTCATGAATCTCCTTCATGGTCTGTCTGAAATCTTCTGCATGTCCACTCCTATTCTCCATTGTTCCAAGGTCTCTGAGCTCACAAATTCCTCTTGGGTGCATCCCATACACAACTTCAAATGGACTTTTTCCTGTAGTTTTGTTCACACTATCATTATATGCATATTCAGCTTGGGAAATCACCATATCCCAGGTCTGTCCATATTCCTTTGTCAAGCACCTCAATAGGTTACCTAAGACTCTATTAACCACCTCTGTTTGTCCTTTAGTCTGAGGATTGTAAGCTGATCCAAATGAGAGATTTGTACCCAATCTGCTCCATAGTGTTTTCCAAAAATGGCTCATGAACTTCACATCCCTGTCTGAGACAATGCTCAATGGCAATCCATGGATTCTTACAAATTCCCTGAAAAAGAGATGGGCAATATAGCTTGCATCATGTGTAGTCTTGCAGGGAATAAAGTGACTCATCTTACTGAATCTATCCACAACTACAAAAACACTGTCAAAACCAGTTTTAGTCTTGGGAAGACCCACCACAAAATCCATGCTCACACACTCCCATGGTCTGTTAGGAATAGGCAAGGGCTGATACAACCCAGCATTGCTAGCTCCCCCTTTTGCTTTCATGCAAACAACACACTGTTCTACATACTTTCTGACATCTCTTGCTAACTTAGGCCAGTAATAAAACCTTTGTACCAGCTCTAAATTTTTTTTAATACCAAAATGCCCACTAAGACTGCCATTGTGTTTCTCTTGGATCAGATTTTCCCTCATTGACCCTCTTGGGACACATAACAAATTACCCTTGAATAACAATCCATTCTGCAATGTATACTCAGCATATTGACTATGAAAATGATTTGCAAAATCTGAACATACCTTGTAGGCTTCTGAGAAATCTTCATCCTCACCATAGAGGTCCTTAAAACTATCCAATCCTATGCTTTTCAACTATATCTCTTGGACTGTCAACATCCTCCTGCTTAATGCATCTGCCACTTTGTTTTGCTGTCCCTTCTTGTGCTTAATGGTAAATGTAAAGGCTTGAATGTACTCCATCCATTTCAAGTGTCTATGGCTTAACTTCTCCTAGGTGTTGATGTAACTAAGTGTCTGGTTATCCGTGAAGACCACAAACTCTTTGGGAAATAAATAATGCCTCCACTTCCTAAGGGACTACACTAAAGCATAAAGTTCCAGATCATAGGTGGAGTATTTTTTCTTGGCTTCGTTGATTTTTTCACTAAAGAAGGCTACAGGCCTACCTTCTTGACTAAGAACACCTCCTACTGCTACTCCACTTGCATCACACTCAACTATAAATAGTTTATCAAAAATAGGAAATAACAGGATAGGTTGTGTTGCCACTTCTTTTTTCAGCTTTTCAAACCCTTTATCAGCCTCTAGTGTCCACTTAAACTTTGTTTTCTGACCACCCTTGGTTCTATCTAACACTGGTGCACATATACCACTAAAATTCCTTATAAACTTCTTATAAAACTGAGCCAAACCATGAAAAATTCTTACCTCAGTTGTTGTGGTTGGTGTAGGCCAGTTTAGGATGGCTTCCACCTTACTTGGATCCATCTTCAGCGTTCCTTTGGATACCACAAAGCCTAGATACACAAGCTCTTGTTTGAAGAATTCACACTTCTCAAGGTTGATTGCTAACTATTCTTCTTGCAACCTTTTGAGTACCATATCTACATGCTTCAAATGTTCTTCTGTTGTCTTACTGAAAATCAATATGTCATCCAAGTATACTACCACAAAAATCCCTATGAAATCCTTAAGCACCTCATTCATTAGTCTCATGAACGTGCTAGGGGCATTTGAGAGGACAAATGGTGTCACTTTCCACTCATACAAACCATCATTTTTCTTAAAAGTTGTCTTGCATTCATCACCTTCCTTAATTCCGATTTGGTGATACCCGCTCTTAAGATCTAGCTTGGTGTAGAATTTTGCACCTCCAAGGCAATCCATTAAATCTTCAATTCTAGGTATTGGGAATCTATACCTAATGGTGATCCTATTAATTGCTCTAGAATCAGTACAAAGTCTCCATTTACCTCCTTTTTTAGTTGCCAAAACAACGGGGACTACACATGGGCTGATGCTCTTTTGAATTAGACCTTGATTCAACAATTCTTCCACTTGTCTTGCCACCTCTTGGGTCTACTCCAGGGTCAGTTTGTATGCAGCTTTGTTAGGCAATGAGGCTCCAAGTATGAAGTCAATTTGATGACTTATTGCTCTCTTTGGTGGTAGAGTTGATGGTGTTCCATCACTCACTATGCTCTTGTATTTGTCAAGCAAGTTTTGGACTGCTGCTGGTAACACTGTCCTTTCAGCCTTTCCCTCTTCTTCGGGCTGCATCATGATCACATAACCTTCATTCCCTTGGTGTAGATCCTTGATGAACTCCTTGCCACTGCTCAACATGATATTAGGAACCTTGGACTGCCCTTCATCATCCTCAATCAATGATTGCAGCTTGAATGTTTTTCCATCCTTCTTGAATTCTATGGTATTCTCCTTTCCATGATATACAACACCTCTGTCATACTGCCATGGCCTACCAAGAAGAAGATGGCATGCATCCATCTGCAATACATCACAAATCAGCTTGTCTTTGTAGCCTCCTATTGAGAATTCCACTGTAACCTGCTCATTCACCAAGACACTCTACCCTTTGTTCAACCATGTGACTTTATAGTGATTGAAATGAGGTACCTTCTGCAATTTTAACTTAGTTACTACCTCCTCAGAGATGATATTGTCCATAAACTAGAATCTACAATAACGTTGCATACCTTTCCCAATATCTTGCACCTTGCTCTAAACAAAGCTCTCCTTTGCTTGGGTTCTTCCTTGACTGGTTGTCTGATCAACACTCTATTAAACATCATATTTTCACCTACTTCTAATTCTATATGACTAATCTCAGGTGACTTGACATTCATGGTGTCCTCTTGTGTATAAGCAACTCTTTTCTCATTGCTAGATGAAGCTTTCTTTGGGCATCTATAAGCTGGATGACCTAGCTGATTACAGTGATAGCACTTCATGGTGGCAAAGTAGGAGTTACTTCTTCCTACTCCTCTTCCTCTGTTTGAACCCCCTTGAGGTCCTCTTCCTCTATTAAATCCTCCTCTTGATGAGGTTTCACCTCCATGCTCAGTAAGCTTTGATTCACCTTGGCTTCTTTGGTCACCACCTCTTCCTTGGTAACCTCCACGATGTCCTCTTTGATCTCTGCCTCTTCCTCTACCCGTAGAGGACTAATCATGCTTCCTTTTATTCCTTTCTTCAATCTTAATAGCTAGTTGATAACATTGGTGGACTATCTTGGGGCTGAGCAAAGCCATCTCTTCTTGTATGCTCCACTTCAATCCATTTAGATACCTAGCCACTTTCAGGCTCTCATCTTCTGCCACATTTGATCTCAAGCAAAGCTTCTGAAACTCTTCGGTATAGGTGTTGACATCTTGATATTTTTGTCTTAAACTCTGCCTCTTCTTGTGAAGTTGGATCTCATAATCATCTGGCATATATGCCTCTTTCACTTTAGCAACCATTCCTTTCCTGGTTGATATAGGTTGCTTACCTTCTTTCTCCCTTTTAGTCTGGACAAATTTCCACCAAGTTAAAGCTGATCCTCTCAACCTTGATTTTGCAACCTTCACCTTCTGTGCTTCTGTAACTCCATCACATTTGAAGTGATTCTTCATTCCATCTATCCAGTCCAAGACCAAATCAGGATCCATCTTTCCATGGAATACTGGTACACCCTCAAGTCCTTTTCCACTCAGGGCTTTTAATGTCTTCAAGAAAGGCTCCTCCTCTAGTATAGGGTCAGGTTCAGGAACTTTTTCCTCCTCTGCAACCTCTTCTTCCTTTGGCATTATTCCTTCTAGCCTTGCATTATTCAATGCCTTCTCCAATTGCTCAATTCTTTCCTTTAGGGACTTGTTGTCCTCTTCTTGTTCTTCAACCTTCTTGGCTAACTATGCATTTGTCACCATGGCTGGGGTTTCACTGGATTCAACCTCTAACATATAAGCTACTTCCCAGATCTTTAGCTACGCTCTGATACCAATTTGATAGAACAAGGGTTGGATTGAATAATTCACTGACTCAATGCCCCGGGTCTCACTTAAGCTAACCCCTGGTGTTGCTTCCTCCACCAAACCTATAGGTTCCTAAAATAATTAGGCACCCCTGGTCTTTGCTGCCAACCCTGCTATCAATGTTCCAAAACGTTCATAAGGCCTTAACCAAGCATTTCTTGGTGTTTCTTTTCCTCACTACACTAACTAGCCCTTAATCAACTTAAAGACCAGTTCCACTCCATCTACTTTCAAAACTTGTTTGGCAGGGTGTGTTCAGACTCCTATGGCTTCAAACCATCAAGGAAAGATCCTTACCTAACCTCCATACTCAGACTTTCTATCGCTAGCATAAAGTCACTGTTATAGGTTTGGGCAGGGCTACAAGCCTTGAGCCTTTTTAGCCCTCCACACACAAGGAAATTGTTTATATTTCCTCTTCCTTTTGAAATTGAACCCAGCTCCCTTCTGACACTCAGAATCTTTTTCCAAGTTGCATCAAGTTCTTAGGGTTTGGGACCCTTCTTTGTTGCACACAAGCACAACTCAGCATTATTCCATAAATGAGGGTTTAGGCCATTCTTGGTCTGTATTGTTTTTTTCTAGTCTTAAATACACTGGTAAAAGTTCTGACTACACTCCTATGCCTGCTCCAAGGCTTCATGCACTCGCCAACCACCTTGACTTGTAACAAGAAGAACACCCCTGCCATGCAAAGATAAGTTTTTGTTGTCTTTTCCAAGCCGGGCTTTCTAGCTCGCCTAGGGACAACTTTTCATGAAAGAAACAAAGCTTCCATTCACTCCTACAACTAACCTATGTACAAGCAAGGGGTTTAGCCTTATTTCCCACACAGCCATGCTTCTTGGCGTGGGCAGAAATAGACTAAACCACCATTATAAAGCAGCTTTAACAGTCAAAAAAATGAGAAAGTAAAGCACAATATATACAAGAATAGAAAGAAACGTTGAAAAATATATTTAAAATACCACTAATAATGATTCAAAAGGAGTATTTACATCTCAACAAACAAATTAAATGCCCTGCTAAATCATTGAGATTGCTGTTATGCAGTCAAAACCAGAAAACATATTTTTAGCACATGAAATCGCTATTTTTCTTTATTATTTCCATAAAACTGCTGACAACCAAAACTCCCAACCTCTTCAAAAGTTTGAGAGAATCATTATACAATGCCAAGAAGTAGTTAGGTAAGTTTACTCGAGCTCAAAACATCCAAAACAATATGTGTTAGAAAACACAATGTGTTTTGCAAACTTTACCAAAACTTATGAAACAACCTCACAAAGGATCTCCCAAATTATTTAATTTTTACTTAAGATCAAAAAGGTCCTCATACACAATTTCAATGATATTTTAGACCTTACCAAAACATCAAAACAAGATTTAAAACAAAAACCTTCTAAATAAGTTTTGCAACTAAGCACTTAGGCAGGGGCTCCTGCACCACTTTATCTCTATATTTTGGTAGGACTGGTGTTCTACCTGTTATATTATTTTGATAGGGATTGACCAATGTCTCTTTACAGTGGGGATTTTTTTCTCCAATAGGTTGGTGCCTATAGATTCAATAGGGGATTTGTGTCTCCAATGGATTGGTGACTTTCAATAGTGTGAATAAGAGAGGGTTAAAAGAACAAAGATGTGTCACACTTTTATAAAGGATTTGGTCAACACTGATCCAAATTTTTAACTTGAATCACTAAAAATTGACATATATGTTTTGAATTTTTAAATGATGTAAACTTTAATAAAATGTAAACTTTAATAACATCTTCATTTTTTAGTTTATTTTAAGTTTGTAGGTTTTTGTACTTGAAGTTTCATATTTTGTAAATTCTACCCTTAACTCTCATGCTCTCATACTACATAGATCTTTCTATTGCAAAATTACCACTCCCTTATTTTGTGATATCAGTTTCTTGTCTTATTAACTCATTAATATATTCTATAGTACCTTAATGACATAGATAATATCAAACAATGTCTTGTAGGTCAAGTATGTTGCACTCTTGAGAACATGTATAGTACCACATAGGCCTTTGTGGTGTTTGTCAATATTTTTTCATACTCTTGGTTCAAAATTCTTAAGTCCTTGTCTTTTATCCATGTATATAATTTAATTTTAATATTGACATGCTATAAGCAATTACTGCCCGCTTAAGTGGATTCTTCAAGTCAATGTAATGATCGATATCAAGATGTTTATTCCTACATACTCAAAATATGTGGTTGCTCATGTTTTATATGCTCCACCATTTAATTCATATTAAAAAAAACTCTAATCATTTATTTTTTGAGCATGGAAATAATTTTGTGGCTCATGACTTTTATATATGTGAAAGGGAAATGCTAGCTCCAAACCTCACAAGTCATTGGATTATCTTTGAGAATGAATATGCATTGTTAGATCCTCATAGAAAATTACAATTGTGTTGTATAACACATTGGTGTATTGCTACGAACAACAAATATTTGATGTAGGGTTTACTTTGTATCTTTTGAGTTACTAATAAATGGGGAAAATTGAGACCCTAAAGCTTCACTTTACTATTCAAGCTTTATCTCTAGTGTTTATCATTAAATTTCAAGCTTGGCTAGGATATTAGATTGACTTGCAACTTGAGAAGTGATTCAACCAATCCTAGGACCTTAATTAAGGGTTTTTAAAATTAAAATGCAATGGTATGAGTAACTAATGATGAAAAAACAATAATTCTAGAAAGTCAAAGAAAAGTTTGATATTTAGAAACAGATTGAGTAGAGTTCTATGCACATGTCATATGAATGTGAAGCTAAAAATGTAGGAATAAGTCACCTAGGGTTCTAGTGTATGAGTAGCTCAATTTGAATTTTTCCTTTATAGTCTTTTGGAGTTTGATTAGAGCCTTCCTCCTTCTAGGTTTCACTATCAAATCTTTGTCGGATGTCCAGATAACTAAGTTTTTGTATATTGTCAAGTTGTAGGGTTTGAATAGAACAATGAAAAAATAGCCTTCAATCTCCCTCTAATCTTTTTCATATCTAAAACCTACACATTCAAAGAGAGAGGAAGCCTTGTGCCATATAGTGGCTTGGCTCATTCAAACCTCATGTTGGTGTTTCTATAGTGCCCCTTCATTCTCACTATAGATGTGCAGGAAGTTTGACTTTGAAACTTGGAGATGAAGGTAAAATAATAGAGACATTTAAAGGTATGTGTTAATAATGTTAAGCAATTGATGTTGTATATTATGAATTTATGGACATATTGATGTGATGAGAGTGTTTTGATTACCTTTAGGGTTTTCACTTGATTCTAAAATATTATTATTGTGTTGACATGTTATTATGATTTTGATTATGATTATGTTTATTATCATAAAAATGTACTGACTTGTGTTCAAACTTTGTGGTTGCAATATGGGACATGAGCTTCGGTTAGTGCTTTGGTGACTATGATGTATATTGTCATGTTATTATTATTATGCAGAGATTTACTTGGATAGTTAAGTGATGTAGTAGTATGTTTGTTAGGATAAGTGGAAAGGGCGACATCGTACCATTGGGCATATGAAAGACATACGAACATGAGATACAATTGCTAGAGTTTCTTTCCTAGTGCTTCGGCTATTATGCACATGTTCTCTAATTTGTATGTTTGAGTGAATAGGTACTAGGCTGCATCTCCACCTGAATTAGCAGGTCTAAGCGTGCCTTTAATCCCAATGGTGGTTGAGGAGATAACATCTAGGCCCAACTTATAACCTAACCCTAGTAATTGTCCCCAATTAGGGACAATGGAGTCAGTGTGTGACCACCCTTTTTTGGGTTGTCATGGGACAATTTCTGATCTCTTTTACCTTATGGTTGGAGTGTTGTATTTATGTGAATGTTTCTTATGGGATATGTGGTTGTTTGATTTTGTTGTCTAAATCTTGATTTTAGATCCCAACCTGTTGGTGTTAAACCCTATGGTTAGTTGGGTTGTTATGATTGTGATTAATGTTATTTATGTTTTGATGTGAATGTTTCTTTCATGTGGAGTCATTTCGTGGCTTATGTCTTACTCTGCTTTGTAGATTATTCGGGTGAAGATAAATATTGGATCAATATGTTAGTTATTATTTAATTGTTAATATTATTATGATTATATGTATATTACGTTTTATGAAAGTAAAGTTATAAATATTAACATATTCTAATGTTATTTATTAAATATTAATGTTTATTAGTAAATATTCAAATATTAATATGTAAGTATATGTTATATTTATGTTTTGATTTACTATTTTGGTAGAGTGATTATTTTATGGGGGTTTTCTTTATCTCTTGTAATATTTTGAATTTATTTAATGGGAAACCCTAAACAAATGAGTTATTTATGAGTTAATTATGTGAATTAATTTAATTATTTAATTTATTTTAATTATTTTATTAATGGGTTGAGGATATGTGTTTTAATTTAATATTTTAGTAATTTATTTTATGAGAGGATTTTATTTTGGAAAAAAAAAGTCTTTTTAGGAAAAAGAAAGAAAATTGCTTTCATTTTTTTTTCTTTTTTTTGGAATTTAATTAATTTTAGTTATGAGAAAAATAGGAAAAGAGAGTTTTGACTTGTTTTTTTTGGAATTGAAATTTTAGAGGATTGTGGAAAAAAAGGGTTTTTGAGAGTTTTTGGAAATGAGAGATTTTAAATAGTTTTGGAGTTCATATTTGTTTTGGATTCTTCATTTTCTAGGAGTTTTTGCCATGCTTGCAAAGAGGAAGAAGCATGAGAAATTTGTTGCAATTTGGAGATTTTGAAAGTTAAAGTTTTTGGAGCTCGGCATCAAATTCCTATCATTGTCAAGCGTTGGATTCAGGTTGGATTTTGATATCTTTTGTTTAATTTTATTTTTGGTGTGTATGAATAATTTGATTGATTTCTCTCTCTTTAATTTTTGAAAATAAATATTATATAGTTTTAATTTTTGTGTGAATAAAACATTTATTTATTCTAGAGTGAAAATCAATACATGTTTTTTTGGTCTCAGTTTTCTACCAATAAAATGGTCTAATTATGTCACCTATAATTATGTTTTTACGAACTGGGTTGGTGAGATGTTTAATGGGTTTTTTCATCTCATTGTCGTTTAAATTCTATCCAAAAATCTCAAAAACCTAGATCGTATTTTGTGAGTTATGGTTGAAACACGGAGCTGCTATCAAGTTGCTCCTCTATGACTGCAAAACTCTCCTCTTTCTCCCTGTAATTGTAACCAGTCAATGAAAGACTAAGATTTTAAACTTATAAGAATTTCAAAGTGGTTAAATTAATTAAAATTTTAATATTTTATTTTTTGGAAAATATTTGGTTGTTGGGTTTCTTATTTTATCATTTGGTTGTAATCGGGTATACTGAAATGAGATTTTTATGGGAGTCATTTGTTGTTTTGCATTTTATGAATTTATGATTCATTTTTAGTCAATTTCGCATAATTTGATGAGTAGTCAACAGCTAAATCTGAAATGGGTATTTTACAGATTTTGATTTTGAGTTGATATGATTATTTTATGGTTGACAAATTTGACTGTTGTCAAGTGGGAATTAGTTCAGTTCTAAAAGTTATATTAGAGTGTATAACTTTATTCTTTGATTTTTATTGTACTGTACTATTTCTTGTTTGATTATGTTTACTATTTTCATGTTGGAAATACCTTCATGTTTGTGAGATTTTGTGTTGAAGCTTCTATATATGTACAGATCAATTATACCAAAGTTGTGCATTATTGGTCTTAGTTATGAACTATTAAGTTAAAATTGGTTATCATGTTATAATATTGTGAAAATGATGTAATGTGCTTCATTGTGGTGTCGTGGTATAATGATAAGCTTTTGAGTTTTCTATCTATTGTGTTATGTGATTGGGTCTTTAAAAGTACCTGAAAGCCTTTGTGGAAGTCCTTGTAATTTTTGGTTGATTCTTATTTTGGTAGTCTCCATTGGATGGTTAGTGTCAACCACTTGTTGTTTCTTTGTTTCCTTGTATGTGGGGCCTAATGTTATCTCCTAGCACAGAGGGAGTGGGCCTCAGGGTTCCACATGGTAGGGTGGTATTTCCGAACCATCCATTGGGGTTTAGGTGGTGCAATTCATGTGCATTATGGAGATTTTTTCCTTTCACTTCATTATATGGTTAAACTTATGTGCAGGTGATATTTTCATGAAAATTGTATTCAATATGTATTATATATATTCTTTTTAGATGAATATATCTTGTATGTTGTAGCATTCTTGTAATAAAAATATAAATAGATTGCAGTAGTCTTGAAGATATATTTATTGTTGTTTATTATGTAATAGAAATGTTAACATAAGAATGTTGTATTTATGATACATATAAACTTAATTTAGTAGTAGATGCAATATGTCTTTATGTACCTCTTTCATGGTGTTGATTTAAGGTAGGTTCATATGAGCATAGTGTTAAATGATATGTATTTTGTTGTATAAAATTTAATTTACATTCAAATTATTGACTGTATGTGTTATAGTGTATCAAATGTATTTTTATAGGCTTAGTTAGTGTAGGTGTATCATAGTAGCAATGTTAGGGGACCATGGTAGATATGCGTGTAAATGGGTTATGATTAATGTTACTTTTAGGTCATAATGTGATTATGATATGATTTTAATGTAATGATGTCATTCATATTAATTTGTTGAGTTGCATTAGTTAATGTCACTTTAATTTCTAAAACAAAAATTATTGGCATGATCTTGTATATCTTTTGTGTTATCCACCAGGTCCCTTAGCAAGGTGTTACAGTTTCCACCTCCATAATGGCAAAGTTGATGAAATAAAGGTTATCCTTTTGAGGGATAGAGGCTAAATGATAAATTAATTATGGACTATAACTCACCATTCAAATATGATTCCTTTAAAGGATTGAAATCATGCACATCTCCTCAAAGCTTGATTGCAAAATGGCTTATTTTCTTGGAAGGCCTACAAGGGTTAGTCCTGACAAACAAAATGATAACATGAACATGAACAAACTCACATAGAACTTGGCATGATGCTTTGATGTTGAATTGTTGTAATAAATATGCTCTTGACTTGATATAACGATATTGACAATAATTCTTACTTAGCTTCCTTATTCTTTCAATTAGTTTTTAAATGATGCAATGAATAGGTATTTATAGGCATTTAATCTAATTTCCTACAAATTAGATCTTGATATCCAAAAATTGACATTTGAAATTCAAATAATAAAATACAACAGGTCTCAAATATTAAAATTTGGAGGAAAAATAGGGGGACCAAGTTGCTTAAGGAAACTTTGTCCTAGTTGTATTTAGTAAAGTGCAAAGTGTTAGAAACAAAATATTAAATATTTGTATTGGTTTTGTAAATGGTTTTTCTTGATAAATGTCCAAATGGGCCATGAAATGTATAATTTAGGATATTATATTTAAAATTAGGATAATATAGATTTGTTATTCTAAGCATCTTAAACTCATCTCATTTGCATCATCATCCATAACCATCCATTTTGAACCTCTTTATCGCGAGATCGGCCCTCAAATCGAATATTTTCGCTCGATCTCTCGAGGGGGGAATGTACCAGTGTGCTTCTTTCTGTTGGGGCATCTGAAAAATAATTTATTTTTTTAATTTTGATCGCGGCAAGTTATTCTTTGAACCAACACAACAAGTACATTGCTTCAAGGAGGGGCAAAATGTAGACATGCAAAATTAACATTGTGCATTCAATCAGGTTCTTTCATTAACTAAACTAGATTTCACATTAGGTCCATTCATCAATTAATCAGGTTCACTTCCATCCATTCATTAGATAATCTCATCTCCTAAGGTCATTTATTTAAAATCAAATAAACATTATCATCAACCTTTTAATAAATCAAATGGCCATTTAATCAAATCCCAAATCATATTACATCATTTTCTGATTTAAATAAATCAAATATCCAAGTCCTAAAAGTCAAACTCACCTAATCACCATTAAGCTAACCTAATCCTAATTAGGCTAACCTAACCCACCCACTTGCATTCTCTAGATTTAGCCACTTGCACAAATAAATCAATTTATTGATTTATTAAAACTCTCATTTTCACTCAACATAGCCCTCAAGTTTGAAAAAAATGACAAGTTGATTTGTCCCTCCAACATTGCATTTATTGCTCTTTTTCTTGTCCCCCTCTCTAAATTTATTTCCAAATTTGAATTCAAATTCTCCCTCTCATGGGCACACTTCCCAAATCCTCCACATCCATTGGCCTATCACCACTTGACAAGTGTCTTCCTCTCATTTGTCCAATCTTAGTCACACATCCCCCATGTTTGGCACTCTTAGCATTTGAAAATCTTTAAATAGAGGCTTCATCCTCAAGAAAATTCTCCATAATCTTTATGCAAAGCCATTCTCTTCACATGGAGAACTGATTTTTCCCATTGCATCCTCATCACCAAACTTATCAAGGATTGGGAAAGGGCTTCTTTCCACATCAAAGAAGAACCAATCCACTGTGGGATAGATATGTATCTTGTTTCTTTCATGCTTTCAATTGAGTTTGATTTGCTATCATGTTTAGGAAACATTTTGCATTATTTCATATGAGTATTTAGCAAATTTCTATGCACTTACCTTCTTTATGGAGTTTAGGATGTTTGCAGATTTGAGAGGTGATTACAGTATTTAGACAGATTGAAGCAATGAAAATTAAAAATTATATGCAGATTAAATAACCTAGAAATAAAAATGGTGAATAACACAAATGAGATCAACATAGAATTTAATGTGGTTCACCCAATATGGGCTACATCCAAAAAAACTCAACCATCCAATGATTTTATTATCTAGTACAAAACATATTACAATCCCATGAATACCGTACCACAACATACATCCCTACCACTTATAATAAGCCTTTTGTAAGCTTCTAAAATTAGGGTTTTATAAAGTTGTTTTTCATTTGTTAGTTAAAAATTAACTACCAACCCCTTGATGTGTATAGTATTTGCATGATTAGTCACCACATACCAACAATATGCCACTTGGAGACTGATCATGCTCCATACCAAATAGTCAAGCACATAATGGAATGTATGGCCCCACCTTAAAGTAATTGCTAAATACTAGTTATACTATGAGAAATTTCTTAAGGTAGAAAATGATGAATTCCATGTGATATAAGGTCATGTGATTTTATTTAGAAATCCCTGTTCCAATGATATGTTTCCAAATAAAGTTTCCTTATGACACTACAACAAATTCCTATGATTTGCCCCATGTTTTACTCTGTTTTTTGCTTCCACCCACTGTTTTAATGTATTTTTTGGCAATTTTTTGAAAACGATGGTGCTATTTATTGGGATGGCACAATTTTTGGTGTTTATTGTGCCGATCAGTACAAGTCAACGCAAATATGGGTGCTACATAACACCTAAAGTAACATTACATTTAGCACCGACATTATCTTTGAGTGTAGCATCGCCGTGAGCGTCGTCTTTGGCTCTGAGTTTAGCTTCAAGTTTACTACCGCATTTAGCTCTAACTTTAGCTTCAAGTTTAGCTTCAAGTTTAGTGTCGATTTAGACACCCCTATGTTGAAGAGACTTATTTATATGTCCCATCGATGATGTAAAATAGTGAAATGTCAACAAGATACAGGCATATCAAGGAGAGAATCACTTATGTCACATCAACGAGTGCTCGACGAAACACAACTCTTGGATATAATGAAGTAATGTCTATAAGACATTGAGATACGGTAAGATAGATAATATTTTCTCATCGACACTCTTCAAGTAATGATCAAAAGCATACACCGCTATACCGCTGAGAAGGTGAGCAACATATGCGGTAGAGCGGTATACACTGCAATCCCTCAGGAGGAAGCCTTGAGCAATGCAGTAGTGTGGTAAACAACAAAAGGGAAAGGAAAAACACTACTATACCACAGCGATAATCACAAGTCTACTCTACATGGAAAAGTTGTACACCGATATATAAATAAATACCACTGAAGGAAAATATCGATGAGATAGTGGCATATCAGCAAGAGATATTAACTTGTCTCATCGACACCGACAACCAACATCATAGGAACCTAAGATCTATTGTTGATGAGGCATTGAGATATTAGTAAGACAAATAATATTGTCTCATCGACACTCTTCAAGTAATGATCAAAAGCATACATCACAATACCGCTGGTAAAGTGAGCAACATATGTGATAGTGTGGTAATCATGGCATCATTATAATAAGAGATGACAGTTTTACAGTAATCATGGCATCATTACAATTTATAGCAATAAATGCAAAAAATCACATCATTTTCCAAAATCAAATGCTATTAAATTATTAAGAGTTACCAAAACTATTATGACTGAATACCATGCCATCCAAAGATAAGTGAGTTTTCCCAATATAGGAAAATATCGTACTCAATTTTAGTGCACTAGCGTGGAAGGAGCTAAGGATACGAGAAGAAGAAGTCCTGCAAGCATGAAGAAGACCTATAAGTGCATGAAAACTCTCTGAAAGAGCTCTGTTAATATAAAAAAAAAATCAATATTTTGTCATCTAAAGCCATAGTAGAGAAAATTGAAACATTCCTCCTAAAAGAAAACAATCAAAAGTAAAAGAAAGTTGGCCTAAAATTAAAGATGAAGAAACTAAAGTAGAGAAGAAAGCACTCCATCCTAAAACAAAAAAATCATTAGTAAAAGAAAGTCACCCTAAAATTAAAGATAAAGAACCTAAAGTAAAGAAGAGACCACTCCATCAATCCATATTAGATATACTTCTAGGGTCTACTAAAGAGGGTAATAAGAAGTTTCTCATGGACACTGCACAAAGTTATAGGGATTCCCTCATTTCCAAATCTGGATGGGACCTATTTTGGTATTTTTATAGTAAGAGAAATGAGAATATTCCAATGTCAAATGCTTGGATGTTGGATATAGCAAGGTTGATTATCCCAAATGTGTTTGCTGATGTAGAATTTATTAGACTGCTAGCCAAACACTATCACCCAGCTACCAAAACAGTAAGGTTTCTAAACGACATGGTATTGGTAGAAGTAACTAGAAAAGCCATCATTGAGTGTTTTGGGTTAAACAAGCAGGCTCTGACCAAGATAAACTTGCAGAAAAGTGAGGAGGATTATAATAGGTTAAAAAAGACTTATAGAAGTGATGAGGTACCCCTATATATGAAAAGAGGCATTGGTAATAGAACAATCCCCATCTCTACTACCACTACTAAACCATTTAATGCGACAAATTTTTTAGTATTTCTTTGTGAATACATATTTAGCTCTTTGCCAAGTGTTGGGGATAGATGCTCAAGATAAAATTCCAATAGGCCTAATGATGATGGCCATGAGAATTCAAAACTCTGAAACTAATATTGAGTATGACTTTGCTTCATACCTTGAGAAGGCATTAGATGATGAATTCTTCCAAGTTATAGAGGATAGAGCGCCGATTACATTCAGACAATATTCCCTACTATGTCATCTGATAAATTGTACTAGAATAGGGACTGGTGGACTAAAATAATGGACTTGGGTATAGTAGATGAGCAAGGGAATCCCACACCTATCTAAAAATGGTGCTATATTTGGGATAGTTGGTGCAATAATTCAAGCTTTGTTATATTCTATGAAGACTTTGTACACATAAT
This sequence comes from Sequoia sempervirens, assembly GCA_007258455.2. Taxonomy (NCBI): domain Eukaryota; kingdom Viridiplantae; phylum Streptophyta; class Pinopsida; order Cupressales; family Cupressaceae; genus Sequoia; species Sequoia sempervirens. Next base: position 764,233,132 of record VDFB02270651.1, read on the forward strand.
CCTTTAAGTTCTTGGGTATGCAATACCAAGATTGTCAACCAAAATGTTGCAACTACTGAGACCTTTGGCTTTAAGACCAGAGTAGGGTCATACACACAATTTTGGAGATTGGTTCTTCCTCCTAGAAGTTACAATAATAAGAGTTTATGGATTCCCTATTTATCCACACATACTGCCAAAATTTGTGCCACTCAAATTAGCATTTCTTGAATTTATTTGGAAAATGATCTAGATGGAGAAAGACGTAATGCACAAGCAGAAGAAAGGCACTTTCCTGTCAAACCAAACCAAGTGTGAAGATTGGACTATAGGCTCAGACACACTAGAGGAGTTACAGTATTATTTGAAGACAAGATATGCATTGAAATCTAGAAAAGAAAGGGCCTTTGACCCTAAAAATCATATGAACAACATAAGGCACAATCTTCTTACCAAAATGACAGTGCCACACCAAGTGGATTTTGAAGAAGATGTCATAAGGAACTGCATTACTTATAATGATGTATTTAGTAGAAGGAGAAAATGGGAATATATGAAGAAGGTTGAAGAAAGGACAAAGCGGAGGTCCAAGAATTTCATAGGATACTTTATTGAGAAAGAGGACCCCATCAAGAGGATAGACTTGATAATTGGTAGATATGAAGACTTGTACAGAAAGAAGGAAGCATATCTCGAAGAACATGATAGTGGTGCAAGTGCAGATCAACATACCCTAGGTGAAACCTCTAAGCCTCCCATGGAGTAGTTACCTCCCAAAAGACAGAAGACATGAAGCATTGAACAATTAGTACCTTATGAGGGGGTAAACCCACAATAGTGGGTTACAATTTTTCAGAAGAAGAATAATTAGAAATGCTCATCAAAAAATTTAAAATGGTTTACCCCTTCTAATGAAGGGGGTTCGAATGAACCACCCCCCTTCTAATGAACCCCCCTCCCTTCTAATGAACCCCCTTCATTAGAAGGGGGGTTCTAATGAACCCAATTTTTTCAAATGAACCCCCTTTTTTCACCTTCCCCTCCACCATTTCAAAATGTATGTATTTTTTTGACTATCGAAGCTTGGGAAGGAGGTACAAATGGATTCAACTTGATAAACCAAGTTGGATGATTGTAGTGATCGAAACGTGCTTTCCAACAACTATAAATTTAATATATTTTGTTTTTATTTTATATTTTATTTTTTAGTTTTACTATACATAGGTTTTTCACCGAACGTCAAGTTCGATGAAAAATCATGGTGGAAAAATAGTAAATTTGAGTATTTTAAAAATATATATATATATCCACTAGGTATTGATGTCCTCGTTCTAACGAAAAAAGAAAAAATGAATTTCAATACATACCAAAAAAGTTATGCGAGCTGAAGTGCACCTATGTCTAAATTATAAATGTTTTGACTTTAAAACTTAATTAAAAAATATATAATCAACAAAATTCTATGAAAAAAAATGAAATCCCTAGATACTTCTGTTACCATCCTAAATTCAAAAGAATTAGAGTTTTATCCTTTCTAGAAAAAAAGTTATGCGAGCCGAAGTACAAACCACTTTTTTAAAATGTTGTTTACTATTAAAAACTAGTTATCAAGGGAGATGCAAAAAAATTACAATTTAATTTTAATTTAAAAAAAAAAAAATACATTTAAAATCTACAGACAAAATCTCACAAATCACTAGTTTACATCATTTTCAAATTCCTAATAGTTTACCTACTATAAGCGTTAGAAAATGAAGTTTTCTCTGAAAAATGTTGATTTCAATGTCAAGTTTGGCCAAAAAGTGTAACCCATTATTGTGGGATGACTCGAGGATACTGAAGAGGTGGGTGACACTGAGGAAGTGGCTACAGTACTATAGTCATTGAAAGGTGATATTCAAGTTGATCACCCCATCCTTGAAACCAGTGCCCATAAATATGAGGAAAGGATGGGTGATGTAGAAAAAATAAGTATATAGGTACATGAAGATGAAAGGGAAATTGCAGCTAGGAGATTCATAGATGATGATGAATTCCTTAAGACTCCTGAGTTTAAGGATTTCTAGATGAAGGTGAAAATAAAAGAATTACAAGAGAGGATGGAATTAGCTGAAGCAAGAATTGAAGAATTAGAGGAAAATGAAATGGTAGCACAAACTTTCCAAGAATTAAGAGTTGAAAGCATTGACATTAGCCCCCAGAAGGCTACAGAAATGGTCTTGAAGAGCAATATGCTCATTTTCCCTGGCTTGGAATTAAAGAAAATGTTTGTGCTTGATCATGTGCAAGCTTAGGAAGATCCAATGTTATTTGCAAAATTTGACTCTGATGAAGGTGTGAGTGGAACTGGGTATAACCCAAAGATCAAAACCCTGGCCATATGGATCAAAAAAAAAAATACAAATAATCCAAAATTATTGGATGTAATTCAAGGAATGAAAGGGGTAGCAATGGTAAGGACAATACAAGATACCACCCCTTTGGAGGTAGCCACAATGACCATGCATTCGACCATGTTCACTCAAGTAACTGTTAAGGGATTAGAATATAGATTGAAGGAGCATGAAAAGGAACAAAGGTTCCTAAATGATGAAGTTAATAAACTATTCATGGAGAATTTCAAATTGAAGGAACAATTAAGATTAGCAGTACCCTCACAAAGCAAGGAGATGGTGTTATATAGGCCTCCTATTTTTCCAATGGATATTGTGAAGAAAATTTCTATAAAATAGGTAAAAACTCTAAAGAAGGAAGTGGATGATGTAAAGAAGGCCAACAATCAAACCCAGGACAAATTGAAAGACAAATTTTTGAAGTTATGGAAAAGATTCTTGAGCACAGGATAAAATTAGTTATGGATAAACTAGAGAATGTGCATGATAGTAATAAAACACTTCAACAGGCAATGGATTAAATAAAGAAACATATGTTTGTATTAGATCCTTTGTTCAAAAGGTGGCAGCCTATTCACCACACTGTGGCTAAGTTATGCAAAGTTCTACAAAGAAGTCCTGATGCACCCATAACATTAAAGCCAATTGAACCAACTGTGAAGATGATTATTGATGAATTTTAGTATGTACAAGCCTGGTTTGATAAAAAGATTGTAACATGAATGGATTTATTCCATACCTGGAAATAGTTTTATATACCTAAAATTGTGAGAGATGGTGATTAGTTGAAGGACTTGGATAAGTGGAAGAAAGAATTCAGTTAGAAACTCATAAGTGTGTAACTCATATATAGGAGGGTGATGATACCAATCTTCCCAGGATAAATCAAATCATGGATGGGTTGATTGTTCTTGATGCGGGATACCTAAAGTTTTTCAATGATACAAAGGCATTACTAGATAGTCAATGGAAAAATCATCTTGAAAACATGCAAAAGATCCAATAATATAAGTGGCCATCATATTTTATGGTGTATCAATGGGAGGAAAAGTATTTGGTTTCAGAAGATTAAGACACTGAGGCGAGAGAATTTGGAAATTCATCATGGAGAGGAATACTTTTCTAGTTCAATGATTGAACGAGTCTTCTACGTTGAATGATGGAACCACATGTCAAAATTTCTTAAGTCTTGTTATTTCCTTAATTATGCTAATTAAATAGTTGTTAGTAAAAGTAGTTATGAAAGGTTGTTTCTTTTTTTAAAAGGCCTTTAGCTTGTTGCTTCCTATATAAATAGGAAACCAAGGCTTTGTTTTAAATTATCATCATCATATATCATTTCCATTTTGAAGACTTATGTTATTAGTATATATCAATTGAAGCAATATAATGGAGAACATCTCATTATCATAGATTCTACATGAGTGTGTTATCATTATGTATTTTTCTTATGTTTTCCATACTTATTTCTTCTTATAGTTGAATGAATATTAGTTATTAAGCCTCAATACTATGCTTATGTGAATGAATGTGCTGATGTAGTAAAGCATTTATTGTGGATGTTGGTAGAGCTACTAATTTTTTTGAAAATTTGAGCTTATTTTGCCTTGTTACATGTTCAACATAAAAATGGAAACTATTTAAAAATAATAAAGTTAACAAAGTTGCTTATTTAAATAATTGTGAGTTACATGCATTAATATTTTATTAACTTTGGTGTCTTCATGAACACATGCTGATACAAAATGAATGGAAGAAGTATCCAAGTAATCCTAATTTTTTTTGCCAACAATTCATACCAAAGACTGAACAATTTAAGGATATTGCAATAGGCAATTAAGGATATGATGATGTTGATACATTCTTGTACTTGTATATTCTATGAAACATTCCTTATTTTCTATGAAACAGTGTGTATATTCTTGTACTTGTAAATATTCTTTTACTAATATGTCTATTAAATAAAATAGAGTTTGGATAAAAAATGCTTCACCCTTTTTTGTAAGTGAGTATGTGAATTATTGTTTGAGGAAAAATCTTATAGTGTTTACATTTTCAGTTTACTAGTTTCAAATCTTCATTTGCTATGTATATAAAATTGTATGTTCTTTTTATCTCGAATGACATAAATCAATAATGTCATCATAATTAGGGTTTTGAATTTCAGCACCATCATTGTCCACACTCTTCATATCCTGTTCACTTTTAAGTACAATCATCAAAATTTTAATTTTATTTCTTGTCCTAGTTAATATTGATTCCTTTCAGCACAACATAGTAGGTTGCATGTTAAATTTCAAACATTTTCTTTGCATTCTTTTGTATATATTATTTTCTCAGTGCATCATTATGCAACAACAAATTCACTTTTGAGATATACAGTAAAAATAAATGAAAGAACATGTTTTCTTTGTCAAGGGAAATGTATGGTGAATACCTTATGTCTTTCAGATAAGTGTGCAAGTGAAATAAGACATAACTGATTGAATCTGATTTTCTACTGTACAATTGTTTTTTTATGTGCATTTTACCTTTTGCATGTGGATTACCCTCAGAAGGAGACTACTTATCTTTTCTCAAATGAAGCCTTTACATTTCCTATCTACCTTTTTTATACAATAATTGCTATAAAACATAATTTTGACAACATAGTTTATAAAACATCAGTCCAACCTCATTTATTATTCTTTGGTTTTCTTCCCTTAAGAACATCCTTAGGGAGACCTTGTTCTTCCCTCTTCTTTCATGTAGGAGTGAGTTTTAAGAAGGGGTAATCAATCAATAACTCATCCCAAATGGTAAGGTCCATAATAGCCTCAACCATTATCAATCTATCAACCTCTCTTTCCATATCTCCATCTTTATCATTTATAACCTCAACAAATTGACAATTCAGTCTTACAGTAGGGTCCCTTCCCTTACTACTATTTATAAATCCTGCAATATTTTTGTGTGTGTATGTACGCCTATCTATATACATAAGATGACCTCTATTCATTTTTTTTCCACTTTCCAATTGGAGATGATGTGTATACATATTTGAATTTAGACCATATGTTGACATGCTAGGCTTATATTCTGCTAGCCTTCTCCATTCACCACTATAATATGATCGACCATAATATGGCATTAATCTCCTAGTGGTTTGTTTTGAATTCTTTCTATGTTTGGATCCCACATGTACATTTTCGACAATAAAGAGGCCTAGATTCACTCTGTGAATATTGGAGGGTCGTATCATGTAGCTATATCACCAAAATTGAAACACCTCGTACACTCTAGGTAGTTGTTGATCACTAGGCCAAGCATAATAGAGTCGACAATCAAATGTATCTTTGTAAATAGATCTCAAAATTAGGGGAAATTCATCATCTCCATCACATTCATTATAAGGTATGTAGTCCACCCTCCCCTTGTCTTTAAACAAATTATGCATCTTCACATTGGTTCTTGTTCTGTTACTTGTTTTCGTCAATTCCTCATCTTTTGAGCTGCTATATTGGCACAGATTTTTGTTAGATGTATCATGTGATAAATGATCATTTCCCTCTAGGCTGGAATTCAGTGATCTAGGAAACTTTAAACCAAGAACTTTATCCTACAAGTATCCATTAAGAAAAAATTAATCAGTTTCTTAAATAATATAAAACAATGTTTAAACGAACTATACATGTCATTTATATCAAATTGGAAAATTCCTCACCACAATTACTATTGGATTTGAATAAATTTTAGGAGGCATACTACTAAATAGAAGCTCATCATATATGTAATTTCTTTGTACAATCACTCATTTGAATTGTTTCTTTCCATGACATACAGAACATCCACAAACAACAATTTTCTCAAAGTATTCATCCCATGTACTATAGTCCTTACCTACCTCTTCTTCAGAGCAATCATTCGTTGTGTCTACAGTATCCATTGTCATATTCTCTTCCACCCACTGTCGTCTACGTGATTTAATAGTTTTAGGTCCACATCCACATGCATATCTTGTTCTTTTGCTAGTTGAATGCTTAGGCTCTGCATTTTCTCCAATCTCCATCTAAAATAATCAACACCATGCATTAATTTATGTCAAGATTGGAGAATACTTTATAAATTTCAATAATACTGTGAAAAAAGATGGATGTATCACAAAATTCTATCAGATCATTTTTTCCTAAGTTAAGTCAAAATTTGAGTACCTCATGTCATGGTTCATCCGTTGTGTCCCCATTTGATATGACACGATCTGTTGCCAATGACCTCATCTCACCCTTATAATACACAACATAGTAAATAATGTTTAGTACATGCCAATTATATCATTTCAATGAATATGATATCCAGCACAAAACCTCACTTTACTCATATATTTGACATATTGATATCATGTTTTGGCTATCCTAATTTTCAAAAAAAATCCTTGATCATAGAATCACATTTAATCACCCTTCCTATGCATTTTCAACCAATAAGTTTGACTTTAGAGGCCTCATGGACAAAAAAATGACTTCATCTCCTCTGCGTTGGAGCATTTGTGAATTCATAAACACCTTCCTCCTTTGGTTGAGGTTGCTTTCTCTTCTTACCTCTATTGTATCTATAGATTATGTTGTCTCATATATTTCCACCCACTTTCTTTCTCTTCTTACCTCTATTGTATCTACAGATTTTGTTGTCTCATCTATTTCCACCCACTTTCATCTCAACGATTTAGTATTTCTACGTTGTCCACACCCTCTCTCCATGGCCTCCTCTGTGAATAAAAATGCTGCCATAGAAGCTTTCACCGCACTACTGCCGAGAAGGAAAAAGAAACTTATGGGACCATGGTAAAATTTCTCAATCGCATCGAGCTAATGAAGGAGCCGTGGGACAATAGTTGTCACTGCACTACCGCACACTAGGAATAGAAGTAAGACTTCTGTGCCACCACAGAAGCTTTCACCACACTACCATTGAGAAGGATGAAGCACCTTGTAGGACCGCGGTAAAAACTGCTCTACCACATCGAGCTGATGAAGGAGCCACGGGACAACGGTGATACACAACAATGAAAGTACAGTCACTATACAACAATGATAAGCACTAAATTAGGCATACTTGATGATGCCTTATATGTCCCAAATAGATTACATTAACAACCAAAAGTCGATGCTAAAGTTGGCATTAACTAACACTGACTAAAATGTCGACTAATGAATCAAAATAAAAAATTTAAAACTTTCTCGTGAGAAGGAAGAAATATGACAACAAAAAAGGGAAAAACACCATGCAAAAGAAGAGAGCAGGGCGCTACCAACAACTGATGAGAAATTCAATTTAGTTTGAGACACCATAGGAAAGGTTACAATGTTTTTTTTCTTCCTTGAATTCGTGATTGTTTACTGCTCTTTGTATTGGATTTTAATTCGTGGTTGTTTACTGGTTCGTACCCTAACTAGTCCAGGCAACCTCTAAATTGTCCCATCATTATAAATTGTAAAACCTTTGAGAAACCAACAAAAACTTTTACCCTACCCATTTGAGCTTGGATGCGTCAACTAATGAATCAAAATAAAAAATTTAAAACTTTCCTGTGTGAAGGAAGAAATCAGACGACAAAAAAGGGAAAAATGTCACGTGAAGGAAGAGAGTGGGGCGCTACCAGCAACTAATGAGAAATTCAATTTAGTTTGCGATACCATAGGTAAGGTTAGAATTTGTTTTCTTGCTTGAATTCATGATTGTTTACTAGTTTGTGGCCTAACCAGTCTAGGCAACCTCTAAATTGTCCCATCATTATAAAAATTGCAAAACCTTTGAGAAACCAAAAAAAAAATTTACCTCTAAATATTATAGCACGAAGCGAGCATTCCTTCGTATTCTTTTCCTAACCTAGGTATCAAGGAAATAGTGAAGTGCTTGCAAAATTTGGGAATTAGATCGGTCACTGTTGAGCAACTAGTGAAAATAAACATAGACATTGATTGGTTTTGCCCAGCTACGCCATAGTCACCGATGCCATGAAAAATTCATGCAAGATTGCATTATGAAAGAGTTTTCATGATAAGGTTATCAACACAAAGCAAACCGAGTGAGCATATTTTGCCTAGGTTATCAACACTAAGCAAACCCAGTGAACATATTTTCCCACAAAACAAAACTTTCATACCACAAACTAGATGAAAACTTTCATACCTAATAATGTGTACTTTGTTTTCCTCCATAGACTAGACGAAAATAATTTGCCCTAGGTCACCTCAAAATTTCAAGCAGTGGAGGGAAGTGAGCATTGTCAACAAACTCTAGCCACAATGTGGTAATTCATTGTCAATTTATAGATTTGTAAATGTTTCCATTGTTTCTTTGAATTTTACTTTTTATTTTTTTATTTCTAAATTTAAAAGAAGAAATATAATTTAAATATATATATAGGTACATGAGACTGAAAAAGATAAAGAGGAATTGGCTTCCATATTGGGGGTAGAGGCAGTGAACAAATTGTTAATGTGGACTTGACAACACTTGCCAGATACATAGAAAAGCAATCTATTAACGCCCCTCAAACATTGCAAAAAAATCAATTGTGTCAAAGGGAATCAATTAATTCCCCAACCAGTCTTGGATTGAGCCAAAGATCGAGGAGGAAATCAATGACAGTAAACTCTAAGAATGTGGAATAGGGAGTAGATAATTCCACTCCTAGGACACAGACTTCTTCCACCACGACATGTTTTCAATCTTGCATTGGTAGCTACAATACAAAGATAGAATACAAGGTGGTTGTAGGGGAAGTCCAAATAACGGATGCTGGGAAAAAATTTGTGAATAGGTTGAAGGAATCATGCCTTCAACGGTTCAAATACCATCTACATTTGTCATTGTCAAAGATACCCATTCACCTAGAAAAAGTAGTTATCCATGATATGGAATTGATTTCAGCATAGGTTGGTTTGTAAAGAAGATAAAGCTACAAATGTCTCAAAATTTCAAGAGATTTCGGTGCAACCAAACAAAGAAGATAAAAAAAATCCCTCTTCAGCTAAGGTAGAAAAAAAAGGCCAATTGATGTAAGTGTGAAAGTATGGAGAGAGCTTGTAAAAGCATATGAGAAGTCTGATGCATGGAGGAAGTTTGGTGAGGAGATTACACAAGTATTTGAATTTTCTCATAAGATTATATCAAATTTATAAAATGATATTTAAATTTTGTTTGTGCATAGTTAAATTTAATTAGTATATGTTTCAGGACAAAGCCTCCAAGGCTAGGCTTGAGAAACTTCGTGCCATGCATCGCAGTGGCCAAAAAGGTTTACAAGCCTTGATCTGTACATTTGTAAGTATATTTAATATGTTAAATGATATTTTTTTTATTTCATTGGAAAAAGTAAATGATTGCATATTAATTAGTTTAACTAGTCCATGTGCCATGTTTTGACAGGAGGAGAAATATGGCTGCCATCCAAAGAAATTTGAAAAGAATATGTTACAAAACAAAAAGTGGAATGATTTTTTAATCTGGATGGAGAACGAGGTATAAAAAGTTGAGTTTCAATAACTTAGTTGGATATTGTTGAGTTAATATGTCAATTTGCATCTCTTGTGTTGAGTTGTTTATTGATGCATAGAATGAGTAAATAGAGCTCAAATATTATGATTACAAGATGATTGTTTATGTGCATGAATAAATAGTAGAAGGATGTAGATGAACTCAATTCTTTTAACTTTATGCCTCTTGGTAGGAATTCCTCTTGAATCACTAATATCAGGTGCCTGAGACTTCCCTGTAGCTTTTACATTTTGTTGCCACCTTTCCTCTTCACTATGAGACTCATCTCCTTTTTCCTCATCTGCATTTTTGGCTTTGACTTCTAATTCATCCCATGTTTTACCTTCCTCCTCTAAATCCACAAGAGATTCATCTTTTGAACCTTCCTCATTTGATTATAATTCCTCTTCTACATCAAAGGGTTCATATCCTTGATCTGACTCTTCTAAATTATCAGAATCAGAATCACTAGCTTCCATATTCAAAAATTCTCAACCAACATCTTCAATAAATTTATCTGGATCATCAATAATACTCTTCAAAATTGGACGCTAGTTCAAATTCATTCTTCTTTCATAATACTTTATATCCATTGAGTTTAGCCATTCCTTGATGCTATCAAGTGAAGATTGAGGAATGGCGTACATGTGGAGTATGTCCTATTTGAAGTCTTTGAAAACAATAGCCATATAAAATACCTTTTGCCCAAGTCCTACTCTCTCAAGGTTAACAATCTCAATCTCACTAATAGGGATTACTAAGAAAGGTAATTCCACCAACTCTACCAGACAGTTTACCATAGGAATAATAAAACAGAGGCTTTGAAAGGAACTCCATGAAAACCAAGCTCTCTAAATGGTATATCAAACTTTGGTTCAAAATATTTTAGATGAGGCTACTCCCATAGCTCTCTTACTCACTTTGACAAATCCTTAAAACTCTGTATTGATTTTATTTTTCTTGTCCCTCTCTTGCTATTCTTCCTCAATTTCATTAGGATCATACATTGACCTTCTTGCCCCTCCTAAAGTTTGGACCACATCCATTACCTCCACATAAAACTGGACATCCTTGGTCTTCTTGGTTCCCACATCATGATATGGTTATGCAAATGAAAATGAAGCAAAGTAATCATCTCCTTCTCCGCTAGCTGGAAGAATGCATGCTTAATGTTTTGATGCATGATATCATCTCTCTCTTCTGCTCTCATGGTTGAATACCGAAATCTAGTATGGTGGGCCTCCAGAGTTCCAGTCATATTTCTTCCTCTTCCACCAAATGTTGGCCTGATCCACAAGTCTGCCAGCCTAATTGGCTTTGTTTTTGAAAGCTGAACTTTCTCCTGAGTCACTAGTATTAGTTGTAACTTTTTTGAAATTTAATTATCATATGTGCACTTTGATATGATGTGAACTATAGGATTTTTGGCACTCTAGGTCTCTAACTCTTATAAGGTTTTTCACCTAAAGGAGAGATATTAGGGCCAAGAATCACAAGGGTTCATTCAAATTATGCAATGTGTGATGTTTTCTATTCTAAATGAAATAAACTAAGTGAAATGGATGAATTGAAACTAAACTAAATGAGTGCAAAACTAACTTTTATGAAATTATGGAAAACATAGTGTGATATGTAAATATGAATAAAATGAATAAAATCTATAGAACAAAAAAGAAATGAATGATATTAGAGTGCACCCATGAGTGAGTTGAGGCTATTGAAATTTTTGGAATGTAGATTTGAGATTACAAAAATTTCACTGATGGAATCATTCGCCAAGGATGGCGAATTAGTCCACTGTCAAGTGAAAACTGTCGGGAAATGGTTTTTGTCTGTAGGGATCCTAGATCTGAAAAACTTCTGAATTTTGATGTCAAGGTGGACTATTCACCAAGGGTGGTGAATCAGTCCAATCCTAAATTTGTGGATGTATAGTCAACAACTCTGCAACATCAGATTTGTGAGATTTGGAATGTCGGGTTGGTGAGGTTAGATTCTGTAGAAAATGGAGAGAAAGTTCTTAGAAGATGTTAAAATGAGGTTAAATTAACTTATTTATACAATCCTTATGCCATAGTACTGAGAATACATCATCACAGGCCGACATCAAGTGTAAAAATTGAATAAATCCTGAAATAAATTTAAAATTATTTTCATTTTTCTGTCAAGGTGGACTCATTCGCCACCCATGGTGAATGGGTCCCACCTTGAGGGTGATTTCAAGTGTCGGGAGTTAAATGTTATTTAATATGGGGTGTCGGGGTATCATTCAAAAATACAATTAAATAAACCTTATCAGTGTATAAATAGGTCCAAATAGACATAAGAAAGGTGTAAATAAGGGGGAAATGCCTAGAAAAGTGTGAATCTTGATAACAAGACTTAACAACACTTTTAAAATAGGACTTGTTGTTGTGTCAATTGATGATTTTTAGGTAAATTATATTAAATAGAGTCTAGAATAATGTAGAAATGTTTTACAACACTTCATAATACATTCACAAGACTTCAATATTTAATAATTAGGATTTAAAATAAGCATACATTCAAGCCATGTTGCAATAAAAATTAAGAAAAAACATATAAAACATGATGAAAAAAGACCTAAAAGTCCATGAAAATTACAATGAGCGAATTACCTATGGCACATGATGTAATATGATTATGGTTTCCTCTCATATGTTGTAATATTAGATATATAACAAAAAAAAAAAATTATTGCATGAAATAAATAATAACTTTTCATTCTAAATGTTTTTTTTTTGCAGAACACAGGTCTTGATCCAGAAGATCAAGATGATCCTCAACATGATATATATCCACAAAATATTGGTTTTTTCGGTATAGATCACATGGAAAAGGATGATGATGATGCAGATGCAGAAGACACCGAGGCCGATGAAAATGATGACGATGATGATGATGATCGCGATGATGATAATCACAATGATGATGATGATGATCACGATGGTCATGATGATGATGAGATAGTTGGTGGTAGTAACTAGTGACATTCATGATCATATAGACTACATCATGGATAATTGATGATATATCATTATGATGACTATTTTCATGGTTACTATCATATGTATAATTTTCACGGCCTACAGTACTATATTACTAAGTTGTATCATATTGACATGTATCATTTTCACTATATAATTTGGACATGTATCATCTTGACTTGTATCAATTTGAGTTACATAATTTTTCAATTTTATTTATATCATTTGTACATGTATCATTTTCACTTATGTCGATTGTTGGACATGTATCATTTTGACATGTTTTTGATGTACTGGCATATTTGACTTTCACTTGTTTTAGTTAAATATGATGATGATCATGTATCAGTATTGACTTGTCAATCTATATATATTAAAAGTGGTCGATGACTCGATGATTTTTGGATGGATATTTATTACGTATGATGATTTTAATTTTCTCCCCAGGATGTATGTTGTCAAATTCAATTAAATTATAGATATTTGGCTCACTTTTTTTAATTATAGATGATGATCATGTTACAATAATAGTTCAGGTGGTGATGAAAGGTAAAATTAATGCTTGGCACCTCCAAAACATAATTGAACAAATCCAAGAAGTGTTAAACTCTTTTGAAAGTTTTGCAGTAAGCCACATTAAAAGAGGTGGTAATGTGGAAGCGGATGTCTTATCTAAATGGGCTTTAAGTTAGCTGAGCTAGGTGAAAACACAAGTGAGGAAAACACCTTAAATGAACAAGGTGGCGAAGCAAGTGGAGTAGGTTTGACATGACAAGTGAAGGTAGGGGTGGCAGGTGTCTTATCTTTAAATGAAAGCCCTCAATTAAGATGTGTTAATTGCATTTGGAAAGGGTGGCAGTGCTGGTTATCGAGAGAAATGGAAGCCAATTTCACCTTTCGGTCACAAAGATCTTTGGGCCCGTTTCATGGAGAGGTGTCTGAAAAATGACTGCAAGGGCTTTTCCTTGTTAACGACAAGTAGCTAGTGCAGTGTGCAAAAATGATTTGTGGCAGGGATTTCGGCTCTCTAAAACACAGATACCAAACCAACATGGATGTTTACTCCTTAATTGCGGTGTAGGGCTTGGATTTAGGTGAACTAGTGGAAATGGTGAGGATGGTGATACAAAAAATTATGCATGAAGATTTTCTGGTAGGCATGGAGTCCATTCTTGAATGG
>VDFB02270651.1:764247309-764320810 GCA_007258455.2 Sequoia sempervirens
CATAATATGCCCTTGATGTTTGCCTCCTATTTTGCCATCCAGATATTTGTTGGGTAATTCCATCCACATTTTTTAACAAATCCTTCAACGAATCTGCTAGATGTATCCTTTCTGTGGTTGAAGAATTTTGATCACTCAACCTACTAATAAGATCCTGAACTTCTTTTTTATTGTTTTCAATTTCACTCCTCAAATTTTCTTGAGTGCCAGGAGGGTATTGAGAGAATGGTGGGGCAGGTTGATTTTGTTGTTGAGGTTGATTTTGTTGAGGTTGATTTTGTTGAGGATTTTCCTCCTCTTGTTGAGGATTTCCTACAAATTAAAAAAAAATCATTCATTTCTAAACTAAAACAAACAAAATCAATTTAAAACAAAAAAAATCATTACAAATACCAAACAAAACTTACCTCTTGCATCTCTTCGTCGTTGGGGTGCCATATTTCTGAAGAAAATTGAACTCAAGTTGATCAAATGTGAAGAAGTCACCTCCTCAACAACGCGAGCGCGTAGTGCAGGGTTTTTGGTCGCGAGAAGAAATGAAAACCAGTAAAAAACAAATGACGAATGTTCACTTTTTTTTTTGCTTTTAAAAAGCCAAAACGCGTTTGCATTATAATGCGAACGCGTTTTGGCTCATTTTTCACTTTTGTGGCCACAAAAGTGCGACCATCTTGGTGCACTTACCCAATGCAAACAATGCAAGTCTAACCCTAGATCTAGGATGATATGATTCAAATCTTAAAAGGTCTATAATGTTAATGTGCTAGGTTCACTAAAGTGATAAATGGGGAAAAGTGAGACCGTATAGCTTCACTTTAAGATCCCAAGCTTTATCCATAGTGTTTATCATTAAATTTTATACTTGGCTAGGATATTAGATTAACTTGCAACCTAAGAAGTGAGTCAACCAATCCTAGGATTTGAATTGAGGGATTTTGAAATGAAAGTGCAATGATATGAATAACTAATGATGCAAATAAACTATTCTAGTGCAAAAAATAACTTTGGAAAGTCACAGATGAATTTGATATTTGGAAATAGATTGAGTAGAGTTCTATACACTAGTCATATAAATTTGAAGCTAAAAATTGTAGGACTAAGACACCTAGGGCACTAGTGTATGAGTAGCTCAATTTGAAATGTATCTTTATGGTCCTGTGGAGTTTGATTAGAGCCTTCTTCCTTTCGAGTTCCACTATCGAATCTTTGTTGAATGTTGAGATAACTGAGTTTTTGTATCTCGTCAAGTTGTAGGGTTTGAATGCAACAATGAGAATGTAACCTTCAATCTCCCTATATTCTTCTTCAGATCTGAAATAGGTGCACATTCAAAGAAAGAGTAATGGTTGTGCCATATAGGGGCTTAAACCTCAATCAAATCTCGTGTTGGTGTTTCCACCTCCACAATGGAAAATTTGATGAAAGAGAGCTTATCCTTGAGGGATAGAGGATAAATGATAAATGATAAATGATGATGAATCAATAATGAAATACAACACATGATTCAAATTTGATTCCCTTAAAGGATTGAAGTCATACACATATACTAAAGGCTTGATTGCAAATTGGATTGCTTTGCTTGGAAGTTCTGCAAGGGTTAGTCCTCATAAACAAAATGATAACATGAACTTGAACAAAATCACATAGAACTCAATATGATGATTTGATGTTGAATTTTTGTAATAAATCTACTCTTGAATTGATAATGATTGCTTGATAATGGTCCTGAAAATAATTATTGCTTAACTTCCTTGTTCTTTCACTTAGTTTTTAAATGATATAATGACTAGGTATTTATAGGAATTTAATCTAATTTACCACAAATTAGATCTCAATGACTGATATTTGACATTTAAAATTTAAATAATAAAATGCCAACTCTAACATATTAAAAGTTGGAGTAAAAATAGGGGGACCAAGTCGCCTAGGGTGACTTTTTCCTAGCCCTATTTTACAAAGTGCAAAGTGTTGAGAGAAAAATATTAAATGTTTGCATTGGTTTTGTAAATGGTTTTTTTTATAAATATCCAAGTAGGCCATGGAATGTATAATTTAGGACATTAGATGTATAGTTAGGTATGATCACTTAGGAGGGAGAAGAACATAGAGTGAAATTTTCAGGTGTAACAATTTACAACACTACAACTACAAGCTCAATTCTCATTTAGGTGCAATAAAACAAGAAAAGGCATAATATTGTCTTTATAATTTACTATTTCCTCATAGAGTGCCAAAAATTATTGATTCTATGATATTGTAATCACATATATCAATGACTCTAAAATGTTTAATATATATAGAACCCTTATATCTATTCAATATCTACACCATATATAGAAATCAATGACAAAAAGTCCCAGAAAAAGGAAAAATCAATATATAGGAAAACCTCTAGGGTTGAAATGCCAAGTCCTTCATTCCAACTTAAACTACATTTGATTAGGGGTAGAGAATAAAATAAAACCTAAGTACAAAAATTATCAACTATAAAATCACTAGGAAGAAAAAATTTAGACTTAGGGATTTGAAGCATGGAATACAATAGTCAACAAAACCTAGAAATAGGTAATACCCCATTAAAAAAAAGGCAATAGAACCTATAAAAAATAAGTCACATAAGGACTCAAGCTCCTAGGATCACTTACAAAACCAAATATAGCCTTCCACAAGAGAGTAGTAAAATAATAATTTTCTTGATTATGGATGCAATAATGGTACAATGATCAAATTAATCAATGACAATAGATAGCATACATATGAGGCCATGCCTATATAGGTAAGGTTGATAAATATGACAATACAAGAAAGTGCCTTTATCTTATATCACGAGAGAACTAAAGATAAGATCACATGTTTATTGGAGACTTCTAGAAAAAATCCTAAATCCCAATGTAAACTTAACATGTGAATATGTGTGAATATGACCTATATGGTGAACCATTTGGATAAAAAATCCTCTTCGTATAAACATAAACTACAACATTAAAAGTACAAGATAGATCATATCCATTATATTTATTCAAATTAAAATCTTACACAAATATTGACATGGTAAAAAAGATCAAAATATCTAGACACATGCATAAAATAACACCTAAAATTACAAGTTTAAAAGTAGAGAAAAAATATCACGCAAGCTTGAATAAACTCTAAGTTGGAAAAAATATCCCTCCTTTTTTTTTAGTGATAAGTATAATATTTATATGAAAAATAAAAATAAAAATGAATAAGATGGTAATTTTCCTT
Organism: Sequoia sempervirens; assembly: GCA_007258455.2. Taxonomy (NCBI): domain Eukaryota; kingdom Viridiplantae; phylum Streptophyta; class Pinopsida; order Cupressales; family Cupressaceae; genus Sequoia; species Sequoia sempervirens. Next base: position 764,250,556 of record VDFB02270651.1, read on the forward strand.
TTATTGCTTTCACTTTACTTTTCTTGCTTCTTAATTTTAATTTCATATTCAACTTTCAAAACTCCTACCAACTTTAAGATTAAATCCTAATCCTTGTAATTTTCCTTTTGTTGCTTTCACTTTACTTTTCTTGCTTCTTAATTTTAATTTCATATTCAACTTTCAAAACTCCTACCAACTTTAAGATTAAATCCTAATCCTTCTTGTGGTCTCCATAACATCCCCCAATTCTCCTACAATAGGGATCACTCAAGTTTGATTTATGTATACTTATTGATTGTGATCCTAATCTTTTCCTTAGGTTGCGTTATCACTTGTGCAGTCATTTCTTAGTAGTCACATTAATTTTTTTATATGGTTATCTTTTATAAGGTCTAAATGTGTTGGTGGAGATTTAGAATCATGCATATAACTTTGTAATTATGGTGTTCATCCGTATATGTGAGGTTGGTCACTATAATTGGGGTTCTTTCTTCATTTGTGATGTATTGGAAGTAATAGTTTAGACATAACAAAGTTTTTAATTATATCCTAAAAGGGCTCCTATTGTACATTGCAGGGGTTTTTAGCCGATAGGTTATTTACGTGGGGAGACCCCACTGGGATCTACTCCAATCTGACATCGCAAAAAAGTTCCAGGCTTCCTGCTGGCCGATTGACGGACAGTACTATGCACGGTGAAAGTTTCAGACTTTCCTCATGGATCCCCTGTACTATGCACAGTGAAAGAGGTTGGTACACTTTCTAAGCTTTTCCTTTTGTGGGACAGTGATTGCTCTGTAGATTGTCAGAAGAACAGCCTATCGGCGTACCATTGCACGTGATTTTTGTGCAACTGCTAGGGGAGAGGGCCCAGTAGTCGTGCACCCTAACTTCGCGCTTCTAATTATCCTACGTCGAAATTTCAAATCACTCCCAATTTTTTACAGCGGCTTACTTGGAAAGTTCTCTGCTTATAACTAAGGTTTCAGGGCCACATCATCAAATATGATGCCACATCAGCATGCATTTTTGTCAAGGTGTCGAAAAAGGCCCCAAAAAATAGTGAGACCAATTCTCGTGCATTACATCATGAGTAGTTGAGCGCTGATGTGGTATCACATGATTGGTTGCTTTTTAGATCAAAAGCATACATTTTGTTTAATTATGGGTAGTCAAATCACAACTATTGGACATTATATAAACGACTATTGGATATTATATGTACGATTGGGTGCACGACTATTGGACCCCGCACGACTATTGGGCCCTCTCCCCTAGTAATTATTTTTTTGGTATGATTTGAATGAGACTAGAATTTGGTGGGCTAGCTTATACATTGAAGCAGAATGGAATGGAAAAGGGAATTGTTTATGCATCGACTGTACCAAGGCATCCATCATGTAAGTGTCAACAAGGTGTCATCACTTGTTTATTTCTAACATGGTTTTATTTTGCAAGTACATTTTCATTCATTAAATGGAACGTGTTAAGTTCATCCCAACACAAATGTAATGAGTGTTGGCAATGGTTTAAAATAATTAGTGCCTTCGCCTTGTGCTAAGGATGTTGTGGATAAATTTGGAGGATTGGAAAATAGTGTAGTTGTATCGTGCCTTAGATAGTATGGCTCTATGCTAATTTTGGCAAAGCTAAATTTGGTTGGTGGATTTCAAGCTCCTCATTTTTTATGCATAGCATACTCTAAAGCTTAATCATCCATTATGAGTCCAATAAGGCTATATCTTCAACGTGTGCCAATCTCCATTACCTCGCTATTTGATAAGACAACAGTAGTCAAGTGGTTGCTCAAGTTGTGTCATCTCTCATACACCTATGTGAATGGTTCATTTGAACATTAAATGAGGATAGCTTTTGCAACAATTATCATTTTGCATTGGCTCTAGCTTGTCCAAGGTTTTTTGAAGCAGTGTTTTTTCTAGAACTTTCGCAACAATGTTGTCTATATGAATCGACAAGCATCTTCAAGTGCTGAAGAGGTGCAGGTGGAGCCAGAACCTTGTAGAGCCTGCCAGAAAGTTTTGATGGAGTACTTCCTGTGTAATTATAGAGCAGTTATTCCGATAAATGACTGGGAATTACCATTCATGGAGCAGATTAATTCAATGCAAAATTCTAGCTAATCTTTAGGGGTCATTGTGCATAATTCAAGAAATGCATCAAAAGGGTCATAGGTGAAGAAATTCTCGAACCAAAGGCAAGCAAACTTTTGTTTCCATCTCAACTTCTGTCTATATTTGTTTCAAATTTTCTTGACTTGTTACAATGTTTTCGGTCAGTAGAGTTGATAACAAACAAGGTTGTCAAAGATAAGTACTTACAGAATGACATCCTCTTAAAAGCATGTCGAAACTATGATCTATCGAGGGGTCAAGGGTATGTTAGAGGTTTGTTTCCTCAACATTTCTTGTTGCATAGAAATGCCTATGTCTTCGTCTATGATGCAATTAAGAAAACCTTGGCGGTGAGGAACTCAAATTACTTGTAGTTAGCTCTGAATAGATTTGCAGGGGAAATTGAGGGTGAATTATTCGGAGGGATAAGGGTAAATGCAATTATGGGGCTGCTTATCATGAGCATAATCCCCCAAAGATGGAAGTCTCTGATAATGCCCCCCCTCGACGTCACAGTCTCATGGGTCTGAACCTGAATATTCTGCCACCTATGCAATCTGATGTGGGCAATCTTCACGAGCAACAGTAGTCTAAAGTGGGAAATTTCTAGGAGCAACAACAGCTAGATGTGGGTAATCTCTGCAGGAAACAAGATGAAAATGATGTCCCAGTGGACCAGATGGAGGAATAGGATAGTATTTTTTGTTCTCATAATTGTAGATATTATACATCATACGGCCTCAAATTTTTTGGCTTTCAAATATTATAAATGTAAAGCTTATTTATGGCCTTTTCATACTTTTTCCTATTAAAACATATTGTATGTATTGGGTGTTCGGGCTACATTTTGGATGGGGCTAATTTTTTTAAAAGTTGGAGGGTTCAAGGTTACTTGATATAGGCTAATGAGAGCCATATAATTACAAATTTTTGTATATCTTATATATATATACACAGCTGATTGCCTTATAGCCTTTTACCTAAGGAAAAATTCACTAATAGTCCCACTTAATGTCATTGTCAATGTCACAGTCCTTTGGTTGATCATATAACTAGTGTATTTGATGAATTGATCTAATAAATCTCATTTATGGTGTGTTTACAATATTATATAGCTCACTTTTTTATTTTTTTTACATTGATATTCTATTAAGGTAGAATTTAAATCATACATAGATATTTTGAGCAAAGCCCTTAGGATTTTTAACTAATTTTTGGTGCTTGAGTTTTAATTATGCACTTTAATCCTAATTTAAGGGTTAACTTCTATAATTGTTCATTCCAATCAACTTGACCCCCCTTGCATTATTATGAACCCCATGAATTTCAGTGGCCCATATTATCAAGGAGTACAAATCTCTCAACCCCTATTATCAACGTGGCTATACATGGCCTTAGTCTTCAATATTTGATTAACCTTATTATCTACCTTATCATATTTAACCACTATTCACATTTTTTTGTTGGAGTAAATAGGTGTTTTACCTATCTACATCCTATTTACATGTTAAGTCCACTTAGGTCCTAGGAGGGAATCTTTCTAGATAGTGTTATTTGTTACTAGATCAGATTATCTGATTTTTGCCATTTAATGATTGTGTCTTAAGTCATTTAATATTTTTTGAGGTATTTGTCTCTTTGTACAGAATTAAGACACATGTCAAGATCTTGTCTAATCCTATCTCATAAATTTTTTTTATAACAAAGGCATCATATCTTCATTTTTATATTCAATCTAGCAATTAAGAATCCATAATCATAGTATGATATTTCTTCCATTTATCTCTTGTGGAAGTAATTTTGTCTTGAATGTGATCTTGAAGTGGCAAGGAGTTCACCATCAACTCTTAAATTTTCATCATATTAGGTTCTTTCATAATTTATTCACTCCCCAACGAATTGAAGATGTGCCATGTTCTTAATAGCTAGCAAGTAAACTAAGACCAATAGCTAAATTAAATGGTGCACATTTATTTTGGGCTACTAGACCCTCTCACCATTGATTTTAGGGTACATGCATGCACACCTATTAGATTTACAAGGTTATTAAGCATCTATATTGAGCCATGTTGTTATTGTTGACCCCTTGTTGGCATTGGTAGTGATGTTTGGCATAGATGTCAAACCTATGTTTGCAAGAGAGGTATGCCACTTTGGTTAGTATGCACAAATTCTTAGAGAATATTTTTCCTTGGTCATTATTTGCAAAGAGCTTAATGTTTATTCATTATTGAAATGCAAAGGACATAGTGATTTGGAGGCAACAATAATGTTTTGGACTTAAAGCATGTGATTTGAGTAAAATTGAATAATGTGTGTTGATTTTTAATGGAGCAATAAAAGACTTTGGTTTTCATGTGAAAAGCAAGACATGATGTTGGCACAATTGTCTTTTCACTATCCAGTTGCAAAATTTGTCTTAACCTTGTCTAATGTATATAATGACAAGGGGCATATGTATATTTTCAAGAAATTTTGAAATGTTTGTAAATTCCAAAGGTATCAATTAAAGTTTTGTTTAGCAACCTGCTCTAGTAGGTTAAAGGTGCTTGAGAAAAGGTTTGAAGGGTGTTTATTACATTGTTTCGATTGGCCCCTTCCAAGGTCTGATTTGGAAAGGCAATTTTGTATGGTTTGAAAAAGATTCTTTATCAGGAATAATGTAAAGTTGAAAGTTTGGTGTATATGCAGCAAAATTAGGGTTTGACACAATGACATGAGTCAAGGCTTAGTGAGCAGCAAATTCACAAAGGTTCTTTGACAGTCAGTGGTGAATTTGAACAATTGTAGATTCGATGGTTTGTGTAGTTACAATCTCTAAGTTGTTTTCAATTGCATTACATGTTAAAAATTGAGGTATGACATTGCTAAAGTTAATCAGATTGTTAATTGTTATCTATATAGCATATGCTTGAGCTCGGGCTACTATTAGATTTGGAGTTGAAGATTTAGATTGCTAGATTCTTTTGTTTTAGATGTTTTGATTACTTTTCTTTGTAAAGAGAGGTTTCTTTCGAAACCCTATATGGAAGTTGTTTGACCATATGTATCTTTGAATATGTTGTAATCAGAATCTTGTGCTTAAAAATCAGTTGCAAAAATATAGTGAATAGATTAATGTATTTTGTGTGTTCTAGGTTTCAAGTGAAATGGAGTCTATAGGACATAAAATGCATTAAGGAAAAAAGCTAATATGAACTTAAGAGAAACAAAGAAACCCTTTGTCTTTTACTCTTTATCTTGATTTTTTACTAGTTTTCCACTGATGCAATTGTCTTTTCCAATGAGGAAGTATTTTCCAATGAGGCATATTTTTCTAGCCAACAAGGCTTTACAATCAATGTGTTTTTATTAAGCTAGTGAGGCATTTTACTTAGTGGTTTTTAATCCCTATGAGGGTTTTCCACTCATAAAAAATATTGTGTTATGATTCTTTTATGGTCCATATGATAATTATGTTTCATGCAATTTGGTCTTTCTTCTTTCTTTATCTACTTTGCAACATTTGAGTTTTCATGTTGTTTAAGGATCCACTATTGGCTATCACATTTGTTTACACTCTTGAAATTGGACATTCAATGATTACAAAGAGATTATGTGGTTTGAGAAACTATTGAATTGAAGTTGATTATTGAAACACTAATTCATCCCCCCCTCTTAGTGTTTCTTGTACTCCAACAAGTAGTATCAGATCCATACCCTTGCCAAAATGTTTAACCAACTTAGGGGATTCCTGGTGGAATAATTGTGATGGAAAATCAGGAAGGTATTTTTGCTTCCAAAGCACCATTATTTGATGGTACTGGCTATGCTTTTTAGAAATTTAGAATGCAACATCATATAACCTCTCTAGACTATGAGGTTTGGAATTTAATTGAGATTCAGTACACTACTACATCTACACCTTCTACTGCAAACCAAAAAAGAGCATATGAAAATGATACTAGGGCTACAAATACTATTTGCTATGAACTAACTAATGATGTGTTGGTTAAAATTTTATGGACTATAAAAGTGCAAAGTCTATCTGGGATAAACTGTCTAGTATATATGAGGGTGATGAAAAAGTTAAAGAGGCTAAATCACAAAATTTTAGAGCCAAGTTTGAAGGCCTAAATATGATTGAGGAAGAGAAGGTAGTTGATTACCTTCTAAGAGTCCAAGAAACTGTAAACTCAATTCATGGTCTTGGTAAAACTCTAGAAGAAAAAGTTTTTGTTAAAAAGGTTTTAAGGTCATTGACACCTAAATATGATCCTAAAATCTCTATTGTAGAAGAGAGAGACATAAAAAAAACTCACTTTAGATGAACTTCATGGTGTCTTTACAACTTATGAAATGAGAATCTATAGTGATAATCCCACTAGCAAATAAATTTACTTTAAGTCTAAAAAAGGACAATGACATAAACTATGATTCAAAGAAACTGGATGACAATGAGTTTGTTCTTGTGAGAAAACTGAAGAGAGGATCATGTAGGTATAAAGGGAAGCTACCTTTTAAATGTTTTAATTGTGGCAAGATTGGGAATTATGCTACTCAATTCCCTAACTGTAGACATGTAAAATATACTAATTGACATCGTGCATTTGATCCTGACTCACTAACATTGTTTCTTCCTGAATCATCCCTTGGTCTAACCATTTAATCAAATTCCCCTATCTGATTAAATTCATCAATATTCATCTCTTAATTAAATAAATCATTTTATCTAATTAAGTCAATCTCTTTTGTTAATTAAATCAATCCATCTGATCCAATTATCCCTATTTAATTAAATAATCAATTTATTTGATTAAATCTCTAAAGTCTGTTCATTAAATTAAATAAATTAAAACATTATTTGATTTAATCTAACACCATATCTTTTAATTAAATAAATCAAAGTCCTTATTTAATTAAATCTCTTGTCATATTCCTCTCTTATTTGATTTAAAATAAATCCAGAAATTTGAGTCAAATAGGTCACATCATCTAACCTCTCTCATTGAATTAATTAACCCTTGATTAATTTAATCTCATCTCATGTCACATCCTCTAGATAATGCAAGTTGCACATGAAAATAGATTTAATTCATTTATTAAATCTCTATTTTCCTCACAAGGCATCTTTTGGAATATTCTCTCAAGGCATCTTTTGGAATATTCTCTCAATTTGAATTCAAAAATTCCAAGTCAACATGTGTACATCCAACAAGGCAATAAATTCATCTTACATGTCCTTTGCCTTGAGCCAGGTGGAATTTACTACATTTTCCCTTCCCTCTTGCATGTCATTTCAACAAATTTGAAATTCAAATTCATACATTTACTGGCACAAACCCCAAATCTTGCACATCCATCATCCATTCATAGCTTAACAAGTGGCATCATATCATTGGATGAATGTTAGTCCCACATTGTTCAAATTTGGACAGTCATCCATCTTGAAATTCTATAAATAAAGAGCTCATATCCTCATTTGATCATCCACAAACATTGCAAAGTTATTATGCTAAAATATTTAGCCATTTCCATCCATCATTGAATTCTTAGCCAGTCTTTTTTGCAGATTTGGCTTGGAGTTTTCATCTTTCATCAAAGTGGATCAATATCATCTTCAACATATCAAGATTTCATCATAGGAATTGGGAAAGGGCCAATTTTCACATCAAATTGGCACCAATTTCCCCATGGGATCATGAGTTTGCATATTTAAATTAGGATTCAAGCTATTTCATTGTTTTTTATTTGGTTCTTCATTATTTTCTTTCCTATTTTGAGTTTGTAAATGGATTTCATGTGGAATCCTTGTTTTAGCTTGCAATTCCTTGTTTAACTTGTTTACTCGTGTTGTTTTATAGGTACTAGGAAAAGGTGTTAAGGTCATTGACACCTAAATATGATCCTAAAATCTCTATTGTAGAAGAGAGAGACATAAAAAAAACTCACTTTAGATGAACTTCATGGTGTCTTTACAACTTATGAAATGAGAATCTATAGTGATAATCCCACTAGCAAATAAATTTACTTTAAGTCTGAAAAAGGACAATGACATAAACTATGATTCAAAGAAACTGGATGACAATGAGTTTGTTCTTGTGAGAAAATTGAAGAGAGGATCATGTAGGTATAAAGGGAAGCTACCTTTTAAATTTTTTAATTGTGGAAAGATTGGGAATTATGCTACTCAATTCCCTAACAAAGACTCTGAAGATGATGAAGAAGATAATAGGAGACAGGGAAAGAAAAAACAAAATAACTTTAGAAAGATTTTTTTTTCTAAAAGAAGAATAGCCTATTCATCAAATATGTTGATGTAATAGGTAGTGGTATAGATGCATCCATTGAAGAAGGAGAATAAACCATGTTTATGACAATCATTAGTCCAAATCATAATCAAAATGAAAAGATTGCAGATCAATCTGAACTTGAGGTGGATTTTGAGGGTGAGCTAAGAAGTGCTCTAGGTGAAATTAAGAAACTCAAAAAGGAGGCTATGATATAGAAAAATAAAATTCAAAAAGACACTAAAAGCTTGGTAAGTAAGGCGAATAACTCTTAAAAAAAAATTGTAGATCTAAAACTCCAAATTGGAATTTTAGAAGTTACTACTAAAATGCAATTAGAGATCAAAGAAAAAGAATGTTGCACTTTAGAGGAAAAATTGTTATCTTAAGAAAAGAGCTTGACATTTATGATAGTAGTAACAAACTAGGCGATCTTTTAGGTAAACAAAGATACCATAAAGATAAAACTGGTCTAGGGTTCAAGGAAGGCCAATGCTCACATTCTGTTGAATCTCAACATGCCAATGTTACAAATGAATTTTTTTTGAAACCATCAAATGGAAAAAGGAATATTCCAACAAGAAGTAATTTGCATTTCTTTGGCCATTGCTTCCATTGTAATTAATACAAGCATAAAGCAAGTGAATGTAGGGTTATGTATAAAATGAGCTCAAGCTCTCAGAATGGAGATCTTAGATATATAGTGCAAAGTGTTACATTTCCAACTTTGTTACACAAAAAAATAAAACTAACACTCTTTCCAAGACATCTTTCAATGTTGATAAAAAAATTTGATTTGGAAGTCAAAGAGGGTTGACGAAGAGACACAAGACATGCTTTTTCAAAGAGCTCTACATGCCAAGAAGAAAGAATTGTGGGTGTTAGATAGTGGGTGCTTTCACCACATGACTGGGGATAAAAGAAACTTTATCAAATTTGAAGATTGTGATGGAGGTTCAGTGTAGTTTGGAAATGGTGTTTGTATTTAGATCATAGGGAAAGGTATTGTTTCATTGGATAATAAATCTCCTTTACATGACGTGTACTATGCATCTAGGGTCTCAAGCATAATCTCTTAAGTGTAACTTAGATTTGTGATAATGGTTTTTATGTTCTTTCTGATGCTCTTGGATGTGATATTAGAAATAAAATAGGTAAGGTTGTTGCAACAGGATTGAGGACCAAAGGAAACATCTATAATCTGCAAGACATCAATTGCTTGAGAATGCTTGATCAGCTAAGGGAGAGATTGGATAATCTTCCTCCTATTTCTCTTCACTAAATCTTTTTATGTGTGTTTTCAGGGGGAGCTTCAAGTGTCATTTTATAACCCTACTTTTTTGTTGGTTACATTGTGTTTATGGTTATATCTTTGTAGTACAGTGGTTTTTCAAGTATATGCTTTGGTACATTTGGAATGTGGTTCTTAAGTTTTGCAGTGGTAGTGATAAACACTTGTCAATAATCACGTGTTTCAATATGAGTTATTTTCTTCTTGTTTGAAAAATGCACAATAAAATATATTGTGTGAAGTATGGAGTTGAAAAAATAGAGTTTTTGGCATCAACATCATTTTCTTATAGAAATCACAAAGATAGTGCAAGCAATATTTGAATTGACTATAACAATTGTTGCTTGAAAGTGAACAACACTTTGAGTTTTATTATCTTTCTTGGTGCTTGTGCTAAAATTGACTCTTTTCTTGTGAATTTTGGCAAAGGAAAATGATGGGTTGACAACCATCTAAAGTTGAATGCATAATCTTTGACAATGACATTGTCTTGTCTCACAATGCATCAGTATTTTCTTTATGGACAGTGCCAATGGTTACAATATGGTGCAAAAAAATGATTTGATGTCCTCTTATGCTTAATAGACATTATCCTATCTTACATATCTTGTGCTTAATCGAGTGATAAAGTGGCCTAATTGAAAGTGGTACCCATTGGCATTGAACTTTCTTTTAATAAACAATGTATTGACAGTTAAATTTTGATAAGATACTAGTAATGTTTGCTTGATTGTTGCACAAACATTAGAGTTGTTTCATGACTGAAGAAGGACAATTTCTTAAAGACCAAATGACCAGTGCTCATATTGATCTTTGTTTGATGGAATACTGAACATTTAGCACAAGTGATTCTTGGTGAATCTTTGGATTGTTTGCTAGCCATGCTAATATAGTTTCAAGGGGATTTTCATAGACCATTTTATCACTGATGGTTCTTTTGGTTACCATTCCATTTCTATCTTTCATATTCAACCCTTGTAGCAATGAAATGTTCATTCAGTCAGTTTTGATTCATGGTTGACATATATGCATTGATAGTTTTCTACACTATGACAGTCATTATGATGCATTGTGATAGTGTTCTTATTGTGGCTTACATATTTTGGATCTAACAGTGTTTTAATGTTCATTGTGATGACAGTTTATAAGGGTTGTTTAGTTGGTTTCTTGGTGCTTGGATCCTCTATACAAGTTACACTATTGGTAACATATTAATTTTATAGTTTCTTTATCTTCTATAGTTGCTATTCGTGAATAATTTAGTCACTTGGTATATTGGCTACTTCAGTGCATTTGGATGGTCATTTGTTAGTGTTGGTTATCCATCACTATAATCTACAAAGCTTGAGAGAATAATCAATATCCATCATGGATTTGAAAAGGTCTTGTTGATACTTAATGCATTCAAAACTTTCATGTTTTATAGTTGTAAACTTTGCACTATACAATGATCTCATCCATAGGTATGGAATACAAAGTGTTCCTCTGCAAACAATGACATACATTATAGTGCACATGTAGTGACAATACTATGAATCCTAACTCATAGAGAAATTCATCAAGGCATTGGTTTAGTGCTATATTCAATACTATGAAAATGATGTAGCACATATAGTGATTCACATTTGTGGTGCTTGATAGTGTGGTGCAGGGTCACCATGACCTTATTTGCATACTTTTGTGTAATTTTTGGTTTTGCATTGCTTTGTACTTTTAGGTGTATTATAAGGTCATTTATGACCATTTAGAAGCTTATGGGTTCATTTGTTTGATGGGTTAATTAGATTTTTTTCAAAAGTGTAAAAATTTGCCAAATGTGCAAAAAAGTTATGCAAAAAGCAAGAAAGTTGTCCAAGTTGCAAAAAGAAAGAAAAAATTACAAAGAAAAAGAAAGAAATTATTCCTAATGATTGGATCAGTTGTAAAATGGATGAATACACCTTGAGGAGTTGAAGAAAAGCATGAGAAACTGATTTTTGTGGTTTGGTGAAGGAAAAAAAGCTAATTTTTGTGTTTTCCAAAACGTTTTAGTCTGTTCTACTATCTTGTATGGAATATACAACCAATGTAATGTTATGAAAGATATTGGAGTTTTTTAAGACATGAATATACTTTATTTTTGTTTTGGTTTCATCAAATTTTCTTTAGTTTAGTGAAAGTTATTGAATTTTTACTAAAACTGATCTGAAACCCTAGCTAGGGTAACCAGTGAGCAAAAAAATGTAATAACTCGACACTCCACAATTGAAAAATCACCAAAATGCATGGAGAGTTCTGCATGCATGTTCTCTATCTTTGTTCAAACTTTTAGGTTCCCATGAAGAATCTTTCACATGCTTCAAGGTTTGACAGTCAGTTTGATATGTACATATATCAAACTGTGTGGCAGCATTGAAGAGATAAATCATGAATTTGAGGCTCGAATCTTATTGGTTTGGCATGGGAAGAATAATGGGAATGTAATGAGAGGTTTCATATACCTATAAAAAAGGTTGTTATAACATTCTTAAAGGTTTATACAAGTCACATTGTGTCTGTCCCAAGAGATCAAGTCTTTTAGTTATAAGAATTATGTTGGTTTCCAAACATGATAGGATTTTCCCTTGAGTTTAGGCATTGAATAGTTAGTGGAATCACGTTTAGAATGTTGGAAGGAAGTTTCCAAGTCTATATTGAGGATTTGAACACTCCTTAATGGTATGCCTTTGTTCAATGAAATCATCTCACCTAGTTTAAGCAATACAAGATTGCAAGTCTCAAGATTGGTTGTATTGTTAGGGTGTTGTCTTAGTGTCTTGATACATGGAGTTAGCTGATGTGTTAGTGTTGTACCATGTTGCATTGGTGTGGTTTCCTTCATGTGAATGCTTTAAAATCCAAGTCATCTATTGTGACAAGATGTACTAGGATGTTCTTTTTGTTGTTGTCCATGAAGTCCTTAAGGGAGTGCTTGTCCAAATAGTCAAGTTTCATTGAGCTTTGTCCTTCTTGCATCAAAGTGATTGAAAAATTTGGTAATGTTTAGATGGTATATGATACTCTTTATCACATTGACTATTTTGTTTTTTGGTGACAGTGATCTACATAACATTGAAAAACTTGACGATGCAATCTACCTATAACTCGTGATGATAGTGATAGGTGTTGAGCATAACATTTGTTGACAATGGTTATATTGCTTTGTTGCTTATTTTGTTTTCCAATTCGTTGCTTAGCCTTGGACAGTGCATTAGTTGATGAATCACTTGGGTCTTGATGGATAGTTGTGGTGGTGGTCAATGCTAGATATTACTCTTTTGGCATGGTCATGATATGCATAGTTATCATCTTCAATCCTTGGTGGTGAAATAAGCTTAGGCAATGCATACTACATACATACATGGGAAGTGCTTTTGGTTTGTAGGATAGTGTTCTCACTTTGTTTCACCCATCCCTTAGCATTGTTGTCAAAGAGGGAGATAGTTAATGGTTTTTTTTTATAGTGTGATAGTGGTTAGTGCGGTAAGCTGGTTATTGATGCATTTTAGTTACTCTTAATAGTATGTTTGACATCAATTCCAAAGGAGGAGTTTGTTGACCCCTTGTTTGTATTGGCAGTGATGTTTGGCATAGATGTCAAACCCATGTTTTCAAGAGAGGTATACCACTTTGTTTACTAAGCACAAATTCTTAGAGCATATTTTTCCTTGGTCATTATTTGCAAAGATCTTAATGTTTATTCATTATTGAAATGTAAAGGACACAGTGATTTGGAGGCAACAATAATGTTTTGAACTTAAAGCATATGATTTGAGTAAAAGTGAATAATGTGTGTTTATTTTTAAGGGAGCAATAAAAGACTTTGGTTTTCATGTGAAAAGCAAGACATAATGTTGGCACAATTGTCTTTTCACTATCTGGTTGCAAAATGCATGTCTTAACCTTGTCTAATGTATATAATGACAAGGGGCATACATATACCTTCAAGGCCTTTTTGAAATGTTTGCAAATTCCAAATGTATCAATTAAAGTGTTGTTTAGCAACCTACACTAGCAGGTTAAAGGTGCTTGAGAAAAGGTTTGAAGGGTGTTTATTACATTGTTTCTATCAGCCCTTTCTAAGGTCTAATTTAGTAAGGTAATTTTGCATGGGTTGAAAAATATTGTTTATCGGGCATAATGCAAAGTTGAAAGTTTGGTGTATATGCAGCAAAATTAGATTTTGACACAACGCCATGAGTTGAGGCTTGGTGATCAAAAAATTCACAAAGGTGCTTTGACAGTTAATGGTAAGTTTGGATAGTTGTAGATTTGATGGTTTGCACGTAGTTACAATCTGTAAGTTGTTTCCAGTTGCATTCTATTAAAAACTAAGTTATGGAATTACTAAAGTTAATCAAGTTGTTAATTTTTATATATTTATATAGCATATGCTTGAGCTTAGGTTGTTGTTAGATTTGGATTTGAAGATTTAGATTGCTAGATTCTTTTGTTCAAGATGTTTTGATTACTTTCCTCTATAAAGAGAGGTTTCTTTCAAAACCCTACATAGCAGTTGCTTAAGACATTATGTATCTTTGAACATGTTTTAATCAAAATATTATGCTTGAAAATAAGTTGGAAAAATACAATGAATAGATTAATGTATTTTGTGTGTTCTAGGCTTCAAGTGAAATGGAGTCTATAGGACATAAAATGCATTAAGGAAAAAAACTGATATGAACTTTAGAGAAATAGAGAAACCCTCTGTCTTTTACTCTTTATCTTGATTGTTTACTAGTTTTCCAGTGAGGAAGTTGTTTTTTCCAGTGAGGCTATATTTTTCTAGTGAGGGAGTATTTACCAAATAGGCATATTTTTGTATCTGGTGAGGCTTTTCTAGTGAGGCACAAATAGTAGCTAGTGAGGCTCTATAATTAGTGGGTTTCTATTAAGCCAGTCAGGCATTTTACCGAGTGGTTTTTTATCCCTATGAGGGTTTTCCACTCATGAAAAATATTTTGTTATGATTCTTTTGTGGTCCATGTGATAATTATGTTTCATGCAATTTGGTCTTACTACTTTCTTTATCTACTTTGCAACATTTGAGTTTTCATATTGTTTAAGGATCCACTATTGGCTATCACATTTGGTTACACTCTTGAAATTGAACATTTAATGATTACAAGGAGATTATGTGGTTTGAAAAAGTATTGAATTGAATTTGATTATTGAAACAATGATTCACCCCCACTCTCAGTGTTTCCTATACTCCAACAGTTATCTCAACCATTAGTTTATTTTCTTAGTACTAATTGCATGGAAATGGGGAAAACAAAGGAGGTCAAAAGTGATTTTTTTTTCTAGAAATCAATCAAACCTAAACTTAGATGAATGATTCAAGATGTGCACACTAAAAAATTTAAAGATTTATTAAGAACAAGAATTATAGTTCTTTAGCCGGTATTGGCATGGTGTGATGATTTATAGGTGGCACTACTGTTCTCGCCACCAAGGTTCAAACCCCATTGGGGTGGTATTGTCGAATGGTTGTATTCCGGTTCATAGCTTTGGTCAAAAGTGTTTACCCCTTGAATAAAAAATAATAATTATAGTTCTTTAAATCTAATTTCTAAAATACTAAATATTTTTAGAAAAGGTTAAGATTAAGGGGTTAAAATATTAGGTACATGCAAAAGTGTTCATATTTTTTATCAATAGATAACATAGTGTCTAGTGTGCACTCGCTTTTTTTTTTTTGTAATAGGTTTTTATAAAAACCATTTTGTAGAAATATAGCTTATATTGAATACTAATTTTAATGTGACACACTACATCCCCTAAGTTGTTAATATTCTATTCTTTGATTAGTCCTCTCTTGGAGACATTAGGCACGTTGTTCCCTAATTCAAGACCTTACATGAACTAAGAAAAAATCCTTTGAGCATACCTTACACTCATTTGCATTTATAATATCAGTTATATGGCCACATTGCATAACACACTTTGTTTTCCTATGAAGCCATCTTGTTTGTTCGTGAATGTCAAGCATACGAAGCTTTGCTTGCCTCATGAAGCTCGAAGTTCATTATTGTGTGGCATTTTGTTGAAGTTATTAGGATCTGTAGCTTTGGTATGGTTGTATGTATGGGAGTTGAAACTAGGCCTGACTTTCCTATAGCCACTTGATTGTTTGTGTGAGCGCATATCGGTTGTGTGCATATGTGTCTCACCTTTTTGGATACTCACCCAACAAATAGCCTAAAGTTCCATTGCCTCAGAGTGAGCCTGTGTTGTTGGAAAAACAGCTTAGATATGATCCATAGTGTGCAAGACAAATGTTTGAAGCTTGATCCACCCCCTTTTTCTTTTGTTTCTTTTTCTTCTCTCTATCTTTAGCAGTATATGCTTGTGCTTTATTGTTGCTTCTTACATTATTTTCATGTATGTTATTTTGTGCCTATGTTGGTTTTCCATAGGATCTTGGTCCTAGGGGCTTGATCATCCCTCTTGATCATTGTCATCCTATCTCACTAGCATTGGTACACTTGGACCCCTCTTGATGCAAATATGTCTACTTAAATAGTGTGAGTTTGAAGCAAGTTCCTCCTCTCACTAAAGTGGGGGCTAAATATAGTGTAGAAAAATGTCATCATGTATGTCTTCACACTTTTTTGGGCCCTCCTTGCTAAAATGGAGCTTCTTTATGCCTTATTTGGTCATATTTTGCATCCACAAGCCTTAATTAATGCATCTTTTTGAGGATAATCCCGACATATATCAATTAACCAATCAAAAATTAATGATTTTGGATTATCTGGACTATATTTAGTGATATGGGACTCATACGCCACCTTAGGTGTATGGGTACCACCTAGGTTTCAAGGCATAGATCTAAATTTAACATTAAACTAAACCTTTCTTGAAAAATGTGTCCAAAGCTTACCCTAATGTGACTCATATGCCACAACTAGCATATGAGTCCCACTTAGCTTATACCCAATTTAAATTCAAATTCTTGGTGGTATTTTATTCTCCTAGATTTGATGTTGACTTGTAGTACATTGTAATTTTGGGAAATTTGGCATAAACAAGTATAAATACAAGGTTATTTCACATATTTTTGGCCAAGCTTTCAAGTGTTCAAGCATTATAAAAAAATTGAGATCACATGATTTTACAAGAGCATTCACAAGCATTCAAGAGTGATTATGAAGTATTTTGGAGCATTATTCAAGATTCAAGCATCTTATCAAAGTCATCATGTGTCATGTTTGTTTTTAAGCTAACATTTATGATGTAGGTATCTTATGATTCAAGCAAGCATTCAAGTCAAGATCTACAACATACATTCAAGAATCAAGATCTACATTCAAGCTAGCCACTACTTACAAGATTTCAGCCTTTTGTTCAAGGGTTTGGTGAGTTGCAACATAACATATTTGTTCATTCATCATTCCTTCATTCTATTTGATTTCATTTTAAGGTTTGATTACCAAAATGGGGTTTGACCAAGGAAAATCCCTATCCACTAACAAAACAAAATTTTTCCCTTTCTTTGATGTGTGATTTGTAGATCTAGGTGGAAGATGATTAGGGCACAACCCGAGACACAGAAAATAACTCACAAACAAGAGAATAATTTTATTATTCAGAAAATAGAACTTCTTACATGCAGAGGATCTCAAATCCCCAAGTTTGACAACACATGCAAGTTAGAGAAAGCTACAGAATCACCCTTTCGCGATATGCGAGCTTGTCCCCAAAAAGTTACCCAAAAATACCAGAAACCCACCCATAAATAGAGCTCATCTTTAGTTTGGAGCCAAAACAACATTAAAATTTGAGTTTTAGGCGGTTTGGCACCGAAAATTACAACTTGAAGTTCAAATTTCAAAAGAACATTTGCAATTGTATCTTCTAGAAAGTGCGCCAACTTCCCGGGGCCATAACTTTTGATCCGGGGCTCTGATTCGCGAACCGTTTGAATCGTTGGAAAGGTCTCGAAGTCAACAACATGCTCAAAATCTCTACATCAATTTTAGCAAGTTTCGGTGCCATTTTGGAAGCTCTAAGTGCCTCAAATCCAACTCAGAATATTTTCAGGTGTAAATCTGGGAAACTAAAAACCACTGGATGCTCCTACATCAGACACCCAGGGTAATTTGAGAAGTGATCCCATCACATCTCAGATGGTTAAGGAAAACCCAACCAGTCAACCGCTACCTTAGATAGCTAGGATGAATCTTCCACAGGCCTTCCTCTCCATTTCACCAGATATTCTTCATACTGCCTGTTTTTGGTACTCCTTCCCACACGACTATCCAATATTTCCTCAATCTCATCCTTTTCTGAAGTAGATGCTAGAATCCCACATTGTTCCATCATTGGTACTTCCTCTGCACCACCTTCATGATACTCTGTCAAATCTAAAATGTTGAACACAGGGGAAATGTTGAATCCATCTAGCAACTCTACCTCATATGCATTCCCTGAGTCATGCCTCTTCAAAATTTTATAGGGACCGAACTTCATCTTCAATTTGTTATATGTTCCTACTGGAAACCTTTCTTTCCTCAAGTGGACCATCACTTCATCATGAATCTGAAACTCTTTATACCTCCTCTTCTGATCTACCTTATCCTTATACTGCATGTTCATCTTGATAATATGTTCTCTTACCTTCTCATGTATATCTTTGATGTGTTCTACAATCTTCAGCTTCAACACTTATTTTCTTCTCTTGCTCCATCTTCCTCAATTCTGGAGCTGTTATGGGGCTACCTCCATACACAATCTAGAATGGTGATCTACTAGTGCTTCTATTGACAGAATTTTTGTAAGAGAATTATGCCTGGGGTAAGATCAAGTCCCATCCCTTGGGTTTATCTCCTACCAAACATCTCAGTAGGTTACCCAGACTCCTGTTAACAACCTTTGTCTTCCCATCTATTTGTGGATGGTGTGCAGAACTGAACTTCAGCTCTGTCTTCAGCTTCTTCCACAAGGTCCTCCAAAAGTACCCCACAAATTTGGTGTCACGATATGAAACAATACTCTTTGGCAGACCATGTAGCCTCACCACCTCTTTGTATAACAAGCCAGCAATGTGGACTGCATCATGGGTCTTCTGACATGGAATGAAATGTGCCATCTTCAAAAACCTATCAACTACCACAAAAACTGAATCATTCCCTTGTTGTGTCCTTGGCAAACCGAGAACAAAGTCCATACTTATATCCTCCCATGGCCTCACTGGTATAGGTAAGGGCTGATATAAGCCTGTATTATGGCTCACTCCTTCAGCCATCTAACATACCCTGCAGCTTTGTACAAACTTCTTCACATCCTGTGACAACTGAGGCCAATAATAATGCTCACTAATAATGGAAATGGTCTTATCTCGAACAAAATGTCCTGTCATTCCTCCACTATGCTTCTCCTTTATCAGGTTCTCCCTCATGGAACTCCTCGGGATACACAATTGACTTCTTTTAAATAACATGCCATCCTAGATTATGAAATCCAGCCACCTTGTCCTGTCCACTGTAATAGGTTCCTTGCAAGCTTTCCAAGCCTCTGCAAAATCAGGATCTTCTGCATACAGTGTCTTCAATTCATTGAACCCAACCACTTCAATCTGCATCTTTGTCATCAATGTATAACTCCTACTTAAGGCATTTGCAACCCTATTTGACTTCCCACTCCTATGTTTCAAAACAAAGGTATAACTCTGCAAAAACTCTACCCATTTCATATGCCTTTGATTTAATTTTCCCTGACTATTTAGGTACTTCAAGGCCTAATAATCAGTATATAAAACAAATTCCTTTGGCAACAAATAATGTCTCCATTTCTTTAATGCTTGAACTATTGCATAAAATTCTTGATCATACACAAAATACTTTCTCTTGGCATCATTTAACTTTTCACTGAAATAGGAAATGGGCTTACCCTCTTGACTCAACACTACTCCAATGGCACAACCACTAGCATCACAATCCACCTGAAACACCTTGTTGAAATCTGGGAGGGCTAGAACAGGTTGCTCTGTCACCTTCTGCTTCAACAATTCAAAACTTTTTGCTGCTCTAGTGCTCCACTCGAATTTTTTTCTATCCCCTCTCATTGTTTCAGTCAGGGGTCCACAAATACTACTAAAGTTTCTAATGAACTTTCTATAAAAACTAGCCAAACCATGGAAAGATCTCACCTTGGTAGCAGTTCTTAGGGTAGGCCATTCCAGAATAGCCTTCACCTTCTCTAGGTCCATCTTAAGACCTTCTGTTGAGACAACAAACCCCAAATACACTAGCTCCCTCTTCACAAAAATTTCACTTCTTCAGATTAATCAATAGTTTCTCTTAACTTATCAAAGGCTCTTTGAATATGCATCCAATGCTCATCCAGCGTCTTACTAAAATCAAAATATCATCTAAATACACAATAACAAAACTTCCCAGAAATTATTTTAGTACCTTGTTCATGAGCCGCATGAATGTGCTTGGTGCATTGGTTAGCCCAAAAGGCATGACTAACCACTCGTACAGGCCCTCTTTGGTCTTGAAGGCTGATCTTCCATTCATCTCCCTCTCGAATCTGGATCACGGTGATATCCACTCTTGAGATCAATCTTTGTAATCTTGAGCTCCACTCAAATAGTCCATCAGGTCATCCATCCTTGGTAAGGGAAATCTGTAATTTGTATAATTGTTATCTTGTTTGTAACAGGAATCTGTACACATCCTCCATCCATCCTTCTTTAGTGCTAGTATTGCAGGTACTACACATGGACTCAAACTCTCACGTATCAAACCCTTTCTCAACAACTCTTGAACTTGTCTATTCAACTCCTCATTTTCTGCTGGAGTCATTCTATGAGCTGCCTTATTTGGAAAACTGCTCCAAGAATCAAGTCAATCTGATGACTGATCTTCCTTATTAGTGGTAAACCCTCGGTACATTATCAGAAACAATATCCTGAAACTCATCCAACATCCCAGAAACTTCTTTTGGAACCTTCTCACTATCCTCCTTACTCACTCTAGGAATCAATGCATAACACACACGCTCATGCTTCATACCTTCTAAAATTTTCTTCCATCTACATAACAAATTCTAGCACTACTGCATACCTTTTCTTAGGTCTCCTTTAGGGGTTTCAACTTGTGACGAACCCCATCCTTTGTCAAGGAATAAGTGTTTGCATGGCCATCATGTATAGCTTGCCTATCGAACTACCACGACCTTCCCAACAACATGTGATAGGCATCCATGGGGATGATATCACAGAGTACCTCATCATGGTAGCTCCTGATCTTGAACTTTACTAGGCACTGCTCATTGACCAAAACTTTGTGGTCTTTCTGCAACCAGGCAATCCGATATGGATGCGGGTGCCTTTCCCTCTTCAGCTTCAAATTTGTGACCATCTCCTCTGACACTAGATTATTGGTGCTTCCACCATCAATAATGACATCACAACATTTTCCTTCACACTTGCACCTTGTGCGAAACAGATTCTTCCTCTGTTCTGGTTCCTTTTCCTCAGTCACTAGGGCTCTCATAATCACTAGGGATTCTCCCCTTTTAGCGTCATTTGAATGTTCAGATTGGGCCTCCTCATCTACATGCGTAACCCTTCCATGACCTTCTAGCCTTTTTTCTGTCCTTCCTTGGTGTTGTGGACATTCATAGGCTCGATGCCCTTCTTCACCACACTGGAAACATGTTCCTTTGAAACCATCTCTTCTAGATCCTTGTCCATATCTCCCTCGTCCTCGACCTCTTTGATCACCACTGTTTTGATCACGAGGGTAGTAGAAGTTGTCATTCCTTTGGCTTCGGCTGGTACCCACATCTTCACTTTTCTTTTCATCATCATTTCAACTTCCTGAAGGTCTTCCACTGCCCCTTCCATTTTGACCTCCTCGTGCTTTTTGCTTGCCATCAAATCTTTTGTTCAGCTTCTCTTCCACCTTCAGAGCAAACTGATACACCTCCTCATTGGTGGTCATTCTGACTAGGCTTAACTCCTCCTGAATGCTCAGTCGTAACCCATTAAGATATCAGGCTACCTTCTCCTTATTGGCCTCTGTGTGGCCCGTTCTGATGATTATCTTGTGAAATTATTCAGTATATTCTTTCACGATCTACTTCATTGCTTCAACCCTTGCAATTTCTTCCAACAGATCTAACTCGTAGTCCACTGGTATGAACTGCTTCTTCAGTTTCTCTACCATGCGATCCCATCTGGTGATATTTCCTTTTCCTCTTCGATTTCTTTCCAATTGGACCTCTTTCTACCAAATATTAGCATGGCCCTTTAGCTTCATTTTCAAAAACATAACCTGATCTGGGTCCTCTATTTCCTTATACTCAAAATATTCTTCTAGCTCGTTGATCCAGTCGATCAACTCTTCCGGGTTCAGACTTCTAGAATAACTGGGGACTTCTACTCTGGGTCTTTTCCCGATCTTTGAAATGGCCCTTAATAGCTACATTTGGTCTTGATCAATTGCTTCTTCTTCCTCTTCTGCATTTGAACCTTCTTCCTCTCCTTCATCCTCACTTTCCTCCCTTAGGTTTAACCCTCTTCTCACCTGCTCTTGTAACACATCAATTTGTCTTTGGAGGGCTGCCAGTGCATCTCTTCCACCAACATTTATGCCACCTCGACCATCTCTAGCACCACCGTGCCTACCAGGCATCACTCTTGGAGGCATCTTTCTTGACCTCAACCCACAACCACGGTCATGGTGCGAACTGCCTCATGATCGGTGATCTGTCCACACACTCAAGAAAACCTCGCTCTGATACCACTTGATGAGGGCACGACCCGAGACACAGAAAATAACCCACAAACAAGAGAATAATTTTATTATTCAGAAAATAGAACTTCTTACATGTAGAGGATCTCAAATCCCCAAGTTTGACAACACATGCAAGTTACAAAAAGCTACAGAAATACCCTTTCGCGATATGCGAGCTTGTCCCCAAAAAATTACCTAAAAATACTAGAAACCCACCCATAAATAGAGCTCTTTTTTAGTTTGGAGCCAAAACAACATTAAAATTTGAGTTTTAGGCGGTTTGGAGCCGAAAATTACAACTTGAAGTTCAAATTTCAAAAGAACATTTGCAATTGTATCTTCTAGAAAGTGCGCCAACTTCCTGGGGCCATAGCTTTTGATCCGGGGCTCTGATTCGCGAACCGTTTGAACTGTTGGAAAGGTCTCGAAGTCAACAACGCACTTGAAATCTAATATGTTGATTTCAGCAAGTTTTGGGGCCATTCTAGAAGCTCTAAGTGCCTCAAATCCAACTCGAAAGATTTTCAGGTGCAAATCTCGGAAACTAAAAACCATTGGATGCTCCTGCATCAGAAGACTCATTGAAGATAAAGATTTGAGGAAAGTTGTCAAGCTGTCAAATTTGTCACCTTACTTGCAAGATCACACAAAGTCATCTACATGGTAGAATTTAGTGTTTCATAATCAGGGATTTGGAAAAAAGGAAGTTACAACAAAGCACTAGAGGATATCAAAGTTTTAGAGCAACCTTCATACTAGGACTAAATTTCCACTTGTGGCATATGTGTCCCAGTATACCTATCTCCAAGCATTTTTGTAGATCTTAGTTTAGCAGTTCCAAATTTCAATTTTATCCTAAAACCCTAAGCTGAGACTAAATTTCCCCTACTAGTGTATGAGGTCCAGTGTGCATCAAAAAGAAACATTTCCAAGATTCCAGATCTTCATTCAAGCCTCTTTAATTTCTAGGTGCATCTTTGTACCTTTTCAATTTATTGTTCTGATTTGAATTCATTTCTAGGTCGTCTAATTAAGTCTTGCATATCCTTTACATTTCTTGTCTTTCCAAGCCCTAGCTTGGTGGTGAGCCCTCTTTTATTCATTAATCACACCCTAGGACACCTTATTGCAGATCTATTTCCCTCATTTTATCCTTGGATTGAGATCTCTAAGGTTTCTTTAAATAAAACTTATAGAAAACTGGTTATCCTATGTCCTAAAACATAGAGCATACATTTTCTTCATTTCAGGTTTAACTACCTCCCATGGATTCATTAACTCTGGTAGTTGTATTGGGAATTAATAGGTTGATCTTTTAGTACAATGGCAACCCTCTTTGCAACAATCAGTATCAAAGCTTGGTTCACGAGTTTGAACCCCTCACTTTCCCTAGGGTGGATTGTTACAAGGTGTGAAACCTCGGTTTCCTCATGGTATGCAACACAACGCTTGGGTTCATGAATTGGCCTAACCACCTCCCATGGAATCATTAACTTTGGAAATTGTATTAGGTATTAATAGGTTGATCTTTTGGTGTAATGACAACTATCTTTACAATAGGGGTTACCATGCCCAATTTTTTTGGAAATGAAGAAAATTCCAATTTTATAGCTTAAGAGGGGCATTGGGAACTTTTTCCACCAAAGAGTATTTTCAAAATTTTGATTTTGATTTTTTTTTAATTTTTTAATTTTAGTGAATTTTCATGGTGGATTTGGGGAAAAACCTAGTTTTTGCCTTGTAATTAATTTTAGAAACTTTGAAATTTTTGGGAGTAGTTTGTGATGAATTTTAATGCAGGGAAAGAAGTCTCCCTATTTATTTTTTACTTAGAACCAAAGGGTATTTTTCAAAAAAAAAAAAAAATTAATTGTAAATTTTCAAGCATTCTTTAATGGTGAAATTGGAAAATGAATGGTTTTCCTTTGTAAAACTTTTTAGAAATTTTGAATTTTTGATTGATTTTGGATGAATTTTAATATCAAATTGTAGACACCTAAATTTGGACACTTGATTTATCCAAATTTATCCTCTTTCATCTAAGCATCCCCTTATCTACATTAATTAAGTAATATCAGTATTATTTAATTAATATCCTTAATTCTGCCAAATCCCTAAGGTATTTAATTAATAAATAAATACCTTATCTCTTTAATCCTCCTTTTCATCAAATGAATTAAATACATATCATATTTATTTAATTCCTCATATGTCCCATCCTCCATCATTTTTTATCTAATCCTAATCCATCTTTTAATCTCATCATTAGGGATTTGCACATGCTTTGTCGCCGGAGTTGCAAATTAAGCATTACATCCTCAACTTTTGCAAATTGGCCTATAATCTCTCACCAGCCACTAGAGCTCCTCCTAATCCCTTCATTAGCGCGCTAGGTATGAAATCAACCTCTCAGGGGTGCTTTGAGATTTTTTTGTTGCTTCCACAGTGTGGTCCTTTTTTCTTCCAATGTGATCTTTGACTTGTCATCAGTGCATGTGAAATCTAACTATCTTCTAATATATGTCATTAATTAGTCTAATCAGAGTACTTGCAGCCCTTCAATCCTTAATCAAGGTCAACCCTATTAAATGCTTTTCTTTTGAAGATTCACATTTAATCCCCCAGTGGTAGAATTTTAAATTCCTTCTATACATCCATATAGGAATATTTGAGGAATTTTTAATTCCCCACTTGTCCTCTCACCCACATGGGGACAAGTACCTCCTTTATGAGGAGATCTTGTCCCAATCCCAAGGTACTATGTACCCTCTCCATGTCATGTATTATCCTTCCACCTCATGTCCACATCATCCCTTTTAAGCCATATCATATGCCACATGTCAAGATGTGAGGGCTTGTGAGTTCTCAACTCACCTTAGCCCTACATCTTGATCTTAGTGGTTCAATCTTGACCGTCCATTTCCCTAGAGATTTTCAAAATCTCTATAAATACCCCATCTTTTCTCTCATTTTTGGGAGATCATGCATTGTAGCCAAACTCTTGCAAATTTTTCCTAGAATCCATACTTAGCCATTTTCATGCTTACACCTACTTGCATTCATTACCATATCATCATCTAGCTTGCATATCTTGCCATCCAAGGAACATACACATCAAAGACCGAAGGGCCAACCAAAGGATCAATTCGACACAAGGTAGAAAGCGTCATTTTCTTCTACATTTTTATTGTTGAATCCAATGGCTTTCAGTATCTTGGGGTGTAGGTTGTTTTTAGTATTACGCGCTCTCTTGTTTTGCTACTCATTTCTACTTTTATAGATTGACCCTATCTACCGCATTTCTAGCGTAGGTGGGATACAAAGCGAGTCTCTTGCTTTTTGCATTTTCTGTGCACGGCTTCTTGTAATCACAAGGGTTTATGAAGCGATTGGAAGCAATGAGTGAGTGGACCAGCCTCATGACCGGACTGACCCTCTCAGTGGACTTGCCCTCCGATTCTTGAAGTGGACAGAAAAGGAGTTTCGCAAAGGAGCACGGACCCGACCCTAGGAGCCAGTGGGGCAGGGCTCCATGGGTGGACTGACCCTCTCTAGGGGCGGACCCGCTCTCCCCAGATTGGAGAAATTGTTTTTTTGGAAAAAATTTCATGGAGGGGTAGACCCGACCTAACAGACAGGCAGACCCTACCTAACAAACAATTGAATTTTCCCTAGATTTCCAAATCTACACTCTCCTTGGGCATATTTGCCCTAGACAACTTTTTTTAAAAGGTGAAATTTTGGTTTTTAGCAACTTTTTGGCTATTTTAAGGGTTCTTAACCCCTAATTAGGAACATAGTTTAATTAAAAGGTGTCAAACAACCTTGTATGATGTGTTTTGGGTGAGCTATTTGATGTATCCAATCCGCTTGCACCATTCAACGATCCTAGGTGACAATAAATCGTAGCTTACCCCATCCTTTGAGTCTACCCATTTTATCTTTCTTAATGGGACCTGCTTGGGGATTTCATCACCCCAATGGACGATTCCAACCACGCGTACCGATGGGGTATATAAAGGGGGGAGAGCAAAAGTTGTACCTCAATCCAACCACATTCTAATTGGCAAAGCATTGGGATGATGTGAAGAGTTGGTTTGAGCCTTTTAGGTTCCTGACTCATGCTTGTAACGGGTTGGTGTTCATGCTTTGGGCCTCACGTACCGAGTGTATATCAAGGACTCCCTAGTAACCATGTTCATCCTAGATTAGAGGACTTTGTCGGCCGACCCCTCTACTAGACTTAGGCTTGTGTTGTCTGAATTGTCTCCTCTGTGCGAAACCAGTGATTATCTGATTTATTTTACTCAACCATAGTCTTTTGATTGATGACTATTGTGTTTTCAATCCTTTTCCTTAGTCTTTTTTGTCAAAATTCAAGTTAAATGCTCCTTGGGTGGACTTGCCCTCATCCAGGGGCAAACTTGCCCTAAAAACTGGTCCTTTGGAGCCTGATTTTGGCCTAATTTGATAAGTTTTTGCTCATTGGGCGGACTTGCCCTCATCCAGGGGCAGACTTTCCCTAAAAATTGGTCCTTTGTAGTCTCTTTTTGACCCAATTTTATTAGCTTTTTCTCCTTTGGCGGACTTGCCCTCATCCAAGGGCGAACCTGACCTAAAAACTAGTCCTTTGGAGCCTATTTTCGTGGATTTTGACCAAAATTTTCTCCTTGGGTGGACCTGACCCATCCTTGGGAGAACTTGACCTGTTGACCAACCCCTTTCAGGCCTGTATTGATCAAAATTGACCATCTTTTTCTCCTTGGGCAGACCTGACCCGTGCAGGGGGGACCTGACCTCTACTCAGCCGGATTTGACCAACTTTTGCTCCTTGGGAGGACCTGACCTGACAGACAACCATATATGCCCCCACATTTCCACACTATAAACCTGTTTTCCTCTGTTCAAGCACCAATCTTCTCGATTTTTCGTGCTCTTTCCAATGACATATACCACTTCATACTTTTGAGCAACTTTTTTTCCTTGGGTGGACTTTCCCTCTATAGGGGCAGACTTGACCTATTAACCAGTCCTTTTGGAGCCTATTTTGACTGTTTTTGACCAATTTTTTGCTCCTTGGGCGGACTTTCCCTCTCCTTGGGTAGACTTGCCCTACTAACCAATCCTTTTGGAGCCTGTTTTGGCCATTTATGACCAACTTTTGTCCTTGGGCGCACTTGACCTCTCCTTGGGCGGACTTTCCCTAACCTCTACTCAGTCAGATTTGCCCTGACCTCTACTCAGGCGGATTTTCCCTAATAGACAGCCATATATGCCCCGCGATTTTCACACTGTTAACTCATTTTTCTTCGTTCAAGCGCCAATCTTCTCAATTTTTTGTCCTCTTTCCAACGACATATACTTTAAAGAAGTTTCCCGAGGCACCTTTTCCTTCCCCATCCACCTCCTTGAGGGGGCCATACCCTACCATTCTCTCTCAATCTTCTATCATAAACCTTCCCTTACGAGACTGGGGCATACCCTCTGGAGATCCCCTCCAAACAACCATACCTGCCCTCCTCCGGAGCCATACCTTCCCTCCTCAACAGTCCCGATCAATGATCTACTTGTTCTTAGTAATCTATCATTCATTTTGAGCCTTCATCTTCTTGTTTCAAGAATCATTCATCTGTTGTGGGCAGTCATTTACTCATTCTGAGTAGTCATTCTTCCATTCCAATCATCCGTTTACTCGTTCTGAGTAAACTTTCATCCATTTAACACATCCTTTCATCATTCTAAACTCTCGCTCTATCATTCCAATCATCTGTTTACTCATTCTGAGTAAACATTCATCCATTTAGAACATCCTTTCATCATTTTGAGCTCTTGTTCTATCACTCTGATCATCCATTTACTCGTTTTGAGTAAGCATTCATCCACTTAACACATCCTTTCATCATTTCAAACTCTCGTTCTATCATTATGATCATTCGTTTGCTCGTTCCAAGTAAACTTTCATCCATTTAACACATCCTTTCATCATTCTGAGCTCTCGTTCTATCACTCCAATCATCCGTTTACTCATTCTGAGTAATCGTTCATCCATTTAACACATCCTTTCATCATTTTGAACTCTCGTTCTATCATTTTGATCATTTGTTTACTTGTTCTGAGTAAACGTTCATCCATTTCACACCTTCGTTTATATTTCAAACTCTCATTCTATCATTCCTATCATCGAGTTACTTGTTCTGAATAAACATTTCAAACCCCCTTCCTATCATTTTGAACTCTCGTTCAATAGACCTAATCAATCGTTTACTCGTTCTGAGTAATCTATCATCCATTATGAGCCTTCATCTTCTCGTTTCGAGAATCATTCATCTATTGTGAGCAGTGGTTTACTCATTTTGAGTAGTCGTTCATCCATTCCAATTAATCATTTACTCATTTTGAGTACTCATTCATCCATTTCTATCATCCATTTCTCCAATCAAATCATCATTTTCCCCATCCAAATCCCCTGAATTTCATCTCGGGTTATTATCCAAATTGACCGAAGTATCTGATCTAATTGTCATCATCAACATCCTCTTAGGATTGTCAACCATCCTAAGTTAATCATCATCATTAGCCCAATCAATCCATTTTCAATCTCAAAGTGGATTTGGTGTCGCAATCATACGTTTATCCTTTAATCCGATCAATCAGTATCCTACATCACCTAGGATAATCTCTGAACAGGGTTTACAATCCCTCTCATCATCCTATCTGATCCATTAATCAATCTTATCAATCAATCGATCAATCCAATCCAATCCAATCCAATCCAATCCAATCGCATCCTTATCCAATCACCTTCGACCCAATCAATCTACTTCCATCTCAAGGTAGATTTGGTGTTGTAATCATCCTTTGATAATCAAATCCAATTGTCATAATCAATCCCATCGCATCGTCCAATCATCCTAATATGAGCTTTAATCCAATCTCGATCTAAGCTTTCCCTAAATCCCGATTTGAGCTTTAGTCCATTTCCATCCAAAATTTTTATCCATCCTCTTTTTCCTTTCATCATCATGAATTCTTATCCTCCATCAATGGTGGTCAAGGGAAACCCTAATTACGTTGATGATGATAACGAAAGTCTTGTTGATCAAGAAGAATGTGACATGGATCCCCTTGACTCTATCATTGATAGTAAGTTTTCTCCACCCGCTTTCCAAAATCCAATCAACCCTTCGAGTTATCATGTTATGTCTTCATCCATGCCTAATCATGCTCCCTATGCTACCTGTGACAAGGGATACCCATCATATCCATCATATCCTTCATCTACATCATCCTCTTATCCTAGTCTACCATCACAATACCCCTATCCTAATCCCCTATCCACATCCTCCTATCTCAATCCTTCATCCGCATATACCCCCTACCCTAATCTTTCATACCAATCTCCTCACCCTAATCCTACGTTTGCATCAACCTATCCTAATCTAACATCCACATCCGCTTATCCTAATCTGACATCTGCAGTTCCCTATCTCCATCTGCCACCTCAATCTCCCCATCCTAATCCACCATCCCAATACCCTTACTACAATCTGCCACCCACATCCTCATTTCCTAATTCACCATGCCAATACCCCTATCTTAACACTTCATCTAATCTTAATCCCCCATCTATTCCTAGTCCTACATCTAATCCCATTCCACCATCTAATCCTTTTCCACCAATCCCTAGTCCTAATCCCCCACTAATCTATAATCCCTCATCCACTTCTAGCACACCATCTCAGCCTAGAGTATCTAGGTCTCTCATTTCAGAAGTTCTCCAAGGACTTATAACAAAGAATACATCCCCCGCTCCACACCTTGAAGTTGTGGAATCATGTCATCCCAACCCATCATCCACAATCATTCATGATGAGGCCCTTCTCCACCCAACACCTATCATTGATGATACCACCCCTTGCACCACTCAAACCATCAAAACCATCACATCCCCTTAATCCACTGAGCCCCCATCTCCTACCATCACATCTACTGAATCCATTGAACACCCACCTCCTACTCCAAGAGTTGTTGAACCCATCGATGACACCCAAATCCAATCCACTTCTCCCACCCCTAGTGTCACTAAAATCCATTCCAATCACTGCATCGAATCCTCCATCCTTCAATCTCCCCAACTTGAAGAGTCTCTCCAACACTCTGTCATCCTACCATCCACACAAGAGGAGTCATGCCAAGAGTCTAATCCAAAGCATGCCAACATATCCCCTTCTCTAGATCAAGATCCTACCATCCCATCTAGTCCACCTCAAGATCACAATTCCCCATCCATTCCATCCCATGATCCCCTTGTCATTCAAGATTCCACCACTTCATTTCCATCTCCATCACATGAGGCCAGTACCACAAATCCAGATCCTATTATATCCCCTGAACCCTCTCCTGATACCACCCATCCAAATGTTGCTATCCCATCATCTCCCTCTCATGATCCCCCATCATCGCCTAAAACTTCTATCCCTACACCACTTTCATATCCCCTTGGTACTCTCACATTCTTCCATGGTGGCCTCCTCATAGAAGAAAAACACAACGTATATACTACAAATCATCCTCCACCTAATAATGGATTCGCATCATGTTTTCAAAATAACACAAATCCTATCATGTATTGCATGCTCAAGAACATGAACTATCAAGGAAAAGGTCTTGGCCTTCATGAGCAAGGTATTTTAGAGCCCCATCCAAGTCAAAGAACAAATTTGCATGCAAGGTCTGGGACCTATTTCCCAAGACTCACAATCTAAAGATGTTGCTACAACCTCTAGACGTCCTTGATGAGCCTTTTCCAAAAGAAATGTCCGCTCTTCCCATCACTCCCCCAGATCATATCCTTACATCCCTCCATCCACCATCTCCCATCCTTCATCTACTCCATCCATCTTGGGTCCATATATCCCAAGATCACCTCCTCCATCTCATCCTTTCATCCATCCAACACCTATCCATGTCATCCATCATAAACATCCCTCTCACATATCCCATAATCAGGATCAACAAAGGCACATACCTAAACATCCTCCATCTACACGTAATCCCCATAATCCTACCTCCATTGCTCCACATCGTCCATCTCCTCACACCCTGCCCATTGCTAATAAAATAAATTTGGATGCTAAAGTAAAACTACATAAATCCAAACATCCACATGAATCTAAAGCTCCCCATGTCCCCTCTAAACGACATGTTGAAGAAAAGAAAAATCAAATCCACAATCCAAATCAAACCCATCGACCACAAAGGCCCACTAAATAAAAAATCAAAACCATGTGGATCCCAAAGAATAGAGATGGAATGCCATCAAATGAAAAATATGTAAGAACATCCAAAGTTGCTAATCTAGAAGCTAATCATACACCCCTTTCATATCCTAAGCCTGTTTTGGGTCCCTATGTCCTGAAATTCGCTATTCCATCTCCTCCATTATCCCCACATTCTCCATCCATTAATCCTCTTATCTTTTCACATCCACCCCATCATTCTATCCATCCCCCTTTCAGCATCGAATCCATTACCCCACATATCTCCCCCATCAAATCCCTCTAATTCATCCTTTTTCATAATCCATTTCTCCTAATAAGATTGTACCAACATCCAATAATCGGTTCAAACATGAGCTCATAATACCTTGTATGGAACTTGATGCTTGAGTCCTTCATCTATATCCTTATCGCATGTCTTCTAAATCCACTTATTCGCCTCCCTATCCTCATCAATCTCCTTCCACATGCTATCCAAAAAGTCAAAAAAGTAAAAAAAGTAAAAAAAAATCAAAAAATCAAAAAATTCAAAAAATCACAATAAACAAAAAAAATAAAAAATAAAAAATAAAAATAATAAAATAGTAAAGAGAAATAATACGTCCAATGGTGAAAAATTTGCAAACAAGCGCCTTGGATAAGTACCAATGAAAACCTGGCAAACAAGCATCATGCGTAAATCCCCATCTATATTTGATGGCAACTTCCTGATATGCATTCCCTCCATCCGCTATGCTTCTTGCTATGCTTCCAGCTATGCACCCATCTTCTTGCTATATGTCCTCTTCATTCATCCCCTCCATCCTGCCTATCGTACACATCATGCTTGGCATATCTCATTTATCCCATCCCTCCATCCTTCCTGTGATCTTGATAAAAAATAGGGGCACCTATCTATGCATGCTTTGGACACCTCTTGGTATACATTCCCTTCACACATGCTCTATCATATCCCTTAATCACCCATCCTATCCTCCTCCGGTTATCTCCTTCATTTTCCCATCTTCCATCTCTCATGCCTCATTATACATGGCATATCTAGAGTGGGGGCATCTATCTTCCTTTGTGATATAGTCCTTGGAGACATCATTCATTCCATCAAAACAATCCCTTCCATTTCCCTATCATTATCTCCTTATCCTTATATCCATCTCCCCATCCTTATCTTCCTATCCTTCCATCATGGCATCCATTTTCATCTATTCATCTGGTAACCTTTTCCTCATCCAAATCCTTATCTTCCTATCCATCAATCCAACCAATCTTTTTCATCTCCAAATCCTTATCTTCCTATCCATCAATCCAACGAATCCTTTTCATCTCCCAATCCTCATCTCTCTCTCCTCGTCCCATCTTATAATCCCTTGTCATTGGTATCTCTCCATCATATCATCCTCCCAATTCGTCTTTTGATGATTTGGATAACTATCCCATCCCTGAGCTTTCTGTAGTCACCATCCTCTGATGCAATCCAATAGGTCTATCTTCTTCCATCGTGTCAGTTCCATCATTTTATCCCCTTTATCAAGGTTATCTCATTGTCCCTTATCCATCACTTGTCTTTGGCCTTTTGTCGAACTACATTGCCCCTGCGCTTTCATGTAGGCAAGGTTGATCATTTGATCCACCC
The DNA here is from genome assembly GCA_007258455.2 of Sequoia sempervirens. NCBI lineage: Eukaryota > Viridiplantae > Streptophyta > Pinopsida > Cupressales > Cupressaceae > Sequoia > Sequoia sempervirens. The sequence goes on from VDFB02270651.1 coordinate 764,283,908, forward strand.
CCGGGGTTTTTTCCATCCGTTCCTTTATCGCCTATCATCAGTCTTTCTGCTTTGTCCATCTACTCTTTTATTGTCCCATCATCGATCTTCATTGTCCACTTTTCTCCAGTTCTCCATCCTATCTTTATCATCCATCAAGATCTCCATCATGGTCTATCGTCAGCCTTTTGTCGAACTACGAGGGCTTTGTGCTTTCATGTAGGCAAGGCTAATCTTTGATCAGCCCCCGACCCCTAGGTCGCTAGGATGTGTTAGTCTCCCATCTTGTGTTATGTCTCTTGTATCATGCCATCAAACTATGCCCTTATCTAGCTGGTTCTTAACAAACGAGATCCACTTGTATCATCAAATCCAATTGGTTCTAAATATCTTGCATCATATCAATCTTTCAATTTAGTATCCATCATCAGTCTTAATAGGATGCATCCTTCCTAATAGACCTTATCAATCCCATCCATCCTTGTGATCCTATGGCAAAGGAAAATTAAAATTGATTGTGATTTTTTGATGCTTTTGGATTTTGTTTATCATTTGAGCTCCCTATCATCACTTGTCATGGTCGCCTTGATCCATCATATCCTAGTGTGCTTTGACTAGTCAACATAGGGGTGTATCTTGATCTTTTCTTTGTCTTCTTGGTTGTCCCACATAGTACCCACCAAGATCCCTGAGGTCTTGTGTTATGCTGGGGCATCCTTATGTGCTTGTGGTTATCCTAATACCTAGCCTGACCAAGGTCATCATGACTTTGGGGTGTTGGGATAGCCTTCTTGTTTGTTGTGTTTGTTTCATGCATTAGACATTAATCTGCCTCGGTCATTTATACCTTGGTATATCGTGTCTTCTGCTATAGAAAAAATCAGTGCTCCAAAGATGGCAAATTACATTTGGATTGCATTTCATCTCCATCCTCTCATCTATCAAAATCCCCCCATCCGTTCATCCTTCATCAGTCTCCCCCCCCAATCTCCTATTGTCTTTGCATCATCTCATCCATTTCCAGAGCACAACCATGTTCTCTTGAACCTGTATGTCCTCTCGAGGGGGCATCCTTCATCCCTTCATCCCTAATTTTCATCACCTTTTCCCTTCCTATTCACTTCTTTGAATGACTGGGGCATCTTTTCCAATCTAATCATCTTCTTCTAGGTTCTATGTTTTAATATTCTTTGAAATGATGCTACTTCATAACACCATCTCAAAGAGAGGCAAAATGTAGACACCTAAATTTCGACACTTGATTTATCCAAATTTATCCTCTTCGTCTAAGCATCCCCTTATTTGCATTAATTAAGTAATATCACTATTATTTAATTAATATCCTTAATTCTACCAAATCCCTAAGGTATTTAATTAATAAATAAATACCTTATCTCTTTAATCCTCCTTTTCATCAAATGAATTAAATAAATATCACATTTATTTAATTCCTCATATGTCCCATCCTCCATTATTTTTTATCTAATCATAATCCATCTTCTAATCTCATCATTAGGGATGTGCACATGCCTAATCCTTGATTAGGATGTGTCACATCCTCCAACTTTTGCAAGTTGGTCTCTAATCTCTCTTAGCCACCTAACCCTCCTCTAATCCTTCATTAACTAGTATAATCAACCTCTCAAGGAATTTTTAATTCCTTTTATTCTTCCAAGGAATATTAAATTCCTTTTTTCCTTCCCCATGTGATCTTTGACTTGTCACATCAAGTCACATATGAAATCTAACCCTCTTCTAATATGTCATGAATTAGTCTAATCAAGTACTTGCACAACCTTAATCACTTAATCAAGTCAACCCTATTAAATGCTTTTCTTTTTTAACAAGGCATCTCCATTCCCCATGTGAATTTTTAATTCACATTTAATCCACCAACGCATTTAAAGGAATTTTAAATTCCTTCTCTCATCCCCATGAGAATATTTGAGGAATTTTTAATTCCCCACTTGTCCTCTCACCCACATGGGGACAAGTACCTCCTTTATGAGGAGATCTTGTCCCAATCCCAAGGTACTATGTACCCTCTCCATGTCATGTACTATCCTTGCACCTCATGTCCGCATCATCCCTTTTAAGCCATATCATATGCCACATGTCAAGATGTGAGGGCTTGTGAGTTCTCAACTCACCTTAGCCCTACATCTTGATCTTGGTGGTTCAATCTTGACTGTCCATTTCCCTAGAGATTTCCAAAAACTCTATAAATACCCCATCTTTTCTCTCATTTTTGGGAGATCATGCATTGTAGCCAAACTCTTGCAAATTTTTCCTAGAATCCATACTTATCCATTTTCATGCTTACACCTACTTGCATCCATTACCATATCATCATCTAGCTTGCATCTCTTGCCATCCAAGGAGCATACACATCAAAGATCGAAGTGCCAACCAAAGAATCGATTCGACATAAGGTAAAAAGTTCCATTTGTCTTCTCTATTTTGTGTTGAATCCAACTAGGCTAATCTTGAGGTGTAGGTTGTTTTAGTGTTATTTTTCACTCTCTTGTTTTCTACTCATTTTCTAGCACATAGATTCGACCCATCACAGAAATAAAAAGTCTCCTTAATTGTTATTGATTTAGAACATTATGAGACCATGTATTTTTATTCCAAAAAAAAAGAATTTTGTGCTTTGGTTTGTGTGCCACATTTGTTGGAGAATGTGATGAGCTTAGGGTTTAGATATTAGAGAGAGTTATGGGAATGAATCTCTACATGAACTCGACCCAAAATGAAACATAGGAAACTATGGTGTGTGGATTTTTGGATTAACAAGTGATAACTAATGAAATATGGGTAATTAATTAACCAAGATAATGGATATCCCTCTCATGTCTTGAGTGCTCATATAGGCTAAGGATGATTGAGGAAGAAAAGCTGCTCAAGGAGACTAAGACTTGTAAGATAAAGTACCCTCGTTTGTATGAGAGGATACCCAATTTCATATTGAGCCCCATTGAATGTCTGTGATGACATTCCCTCTCTTACTCTCTAATATCTAACCCTAGTGTAGTTGAGTGGTACTCAAAGGATGATGTATTCCCTTCCATGTGATTGTGTTATGCCCTTGGTGAGTTTTCCCAAGGATGATTCCTTGTATGAAACTAGTGAGTTTTCCCAATGTGTTTTGTGTTATGCCACTTGTGATTGTACCAAATGATGACTTGTCTTAGATCAATTATGTGATTTGAATGGCTAGTTGATATATATGATATGTGTGTGTAGTTTTTTCATCGTTTATGGTGTGTGTAAGTCGTCTCCCCATGTGTCTGGTGTGAGTGTTTTTATTGTGGCCCATGTGACTATCACCTAGCACAGAGGGAGTGGATTCTTTTGATTCCATGAGGTTGGGTGGTGTGGAAACACCATTGAGGATTGAAGGATAATGGTGGAGTCAAAGAAAAATTCATGTGATATCTACAGTATTTCATGTTTTATTTCATTTATTTTATTGATGTAAATTATATATGTAAAGGACATTTGGGTCCTATTTGATGTGATTGCAATATTATGTTAATTTGGACCTCTCTTCTTGAGATGGATTATAATCCATGGATAGTATATAATGTAATTATTTGTAGTTATGTGACTCACTGATGAAGCCGAGCATAATCACATTATGTATGCTTTTAAATTCTTATTCAATGTAATGGTAAAATGAACATAGGAACATTTTATTTGGACTTAAAATAAATGTATGAATGTTTCCTTTGGGTTTAAAATGAATGTAAGTGTCTTAGAGTAGTCTTGGACAGTGTTTTGGACCTGTCATCATTCCAGTTAGCGAAGATTTTGTGCCTCCTTCTTAGGAAACCTCTTGTGGAGGTTAGCCTTGGTATTTAGAGTTGTTAAGTGTGTCAAGATGTGGATTGGAGGTTGATGATTCCCTCATCCTATCATGGTGTGGTGTTACGAGAGAACAAGATCATGGTTTAGTAATCAATTTTCATATAGGTGTTCTCCTCTCTCTCTCTTTTATTCTCATCATGGCAGATTTATCCCATGAGTAGTTATTCTTCCACTATTGTCACCTTGCTTATGTAATGGTGAAGTTCCTTTTTGTTTTTTGCACCGTCTTATTGTGACACTTGTGTGCACATTGTTGTGCAAGTGTGACATTTCATTGTTGCATTATCAATGTTGTTATCCTTGTTTCAAAAAAAGTTGTTACATTGAAGGTTTTCTTCTAAGCTTGTCAGCTTGGGGAATTATAGGAACAACCATTAATAATTGGAATTTAAACTTATGCCTTAATAATTATTTTTAGCATCCTAAAATGGGAGTTGGATTCACTATTTTTATGTATTGATTGCAACATAACCCTTACATAATTTATCTTCAATAATAAGAATCATATTGAAAGGAGGTCCCACAAATAACACATCAAGGTAATTGTAATAAGAAACCACGTTTTAACTAAATTTTATTTGTAGATAAAATTAGTTCCATGTTCTTCTTTCTTATTTGTGTTCAAAACTATGACCTTATTTTTATCCAAGTCACTTGTAAACGATAGGTAGAATAAAATAAACTCAAACTTATCAAAATAGTAGGACTATTGTGCATTTTTCATATAATTGTTGGAAATTTAATTTAATACTAACAAGATATTGTATAATTTGGTGGTTTTCCTTCTACATGTATATGACAACTCGCAATCCAATTAGATATATGATTTTGTATAATTTAGAAAATTTGATTAGCTCACAACTATTCAAGGAAACATCCAGTTGTAATAAAGACTAATGGAATAATTATAATTTCATTAAAAATTATTGTAATTTTTAGAAAATTATCTCAACAAGTGTATTTTTTCTCAAGTTTAATTAGCTAACCATCGTAAAAATTAGCATCTAATATATGCACAACTAACTTGCATACATGCAATAGGAACTAGTAAAGAAGAAAAATGAACTAAATTGTTTTATGACATATTAAAATCTTACCTAGGTTTGAATGATAAATTAAATTAAATCTACATCTATCAAAAATAGTAATAAACATTTCCTCCCCAACACAAAAATATTCCATTTCCATTATATATGTGTTCCTCCCACCAAAAAATCGGTCTTTAGGACAATAAAGTTTTGACATCATGACCTTTTAACATGAGTAGTGTAATTATTGAGCAAAAAAAATTACAAACACATTTTTAATCACCATAAAATTCCAAAATATTAAAAATCAACTATAAGAAAAATGATCTTCAATTATAATTAAATTTTCAATGATAATAAAGTTACTTAATATTACTATTTCTCAAAAGTAAATACCTATTGAATAAAAATTTAACACAAAGTACTTGTATATTTTCATTGAAGAATATTTGTGCACCAAAAATTTTTGTTGCTAATTAATTTCATATATCTTTCATCAACTACAATTGCATGTTGTATAAAATTGACCTACGAAATAGAAATTACTTCCATAGAGAAATTTACAATTGTCAAATTATATTGACCTTTCTAGTACCCATAATCTATCTATACAACTAATGGAAACTTCATCTAAGATTTGAATGAACCTTCTTCTCCAATACCTTTTGGCAATCAAGATTCCAAACACCCCCCAAAATCCAACAGCAAAACTTGCCATCCACTCTACATACCAATTCCATGGAATTTCTCCTTCTTCTTCAATCTCTTGTTTTGGAAGATGGGCCATGTTAAAATTTGACTTCTCCCCACATTTACATGTTTTATTATTGAGTGGAAATCCACAAAGACTAGGATTCCCAGAGAAATAGGTTGAGGAGAATGTTGCAAATTGATTTCCTGTTGGGATGCTTCCACAAAACATGTTGTTAGATACAATAAAAGTGCTCATGCTATAGATATTTACCATGCTATCTGGAATCTTTCCATGCAATTTGTTGTTTGAAATATCCAATGATTCTAACTGCTCTAACATTCCAAAAGTGACTGGAATATTTCCTGTAAGATTGTTCCTTGAGAAGTTCAAAGTGTGGATACCTTTAAGGTTTCCAATTTCTGAAGGAATGACATCTGATAACTGATTTGATGATACATCAATGCAAGTTATAAGTAACAAAATAGAATTGTAATACATCAATTCTAATCCTTTGTTGATCACTTGGACCTCTTCCTTGTAATAATAGGAATAATCACTAACATTTGAGCTTTTTACTTGTGGATGTGGATCCATCATAGCTGTCAAATTTGCTAATTGTGATGGGATGTGCCCATTCAAATCATTATGTGAAATATCTAACACATGCAGTTTAGAAAGATTGCTTAATTGATGTGGAATGTGCCCTTGGAGTTTATTTGACCTTAAAATAAGTATCATCAACTCAGAGAAGTTTGATAGCCAAATGGGTATATTACCCACTAATAAGTTATGACCCACATCAAGAATTTGCAAGCCTGAGCAATTTTGAAGACTTGATGGTAAGTTTCCCTTAAGCATATTTCCATTGAGTTGTAGTTCCACAAGATAGCTTAGCATCCCTATTTGAATTGGAACCTTCCCTGTCAAATTATTCTTTCCCAAGTTCAATCTTGTCAAAGAAGAGCAGTTTGTCAACCTGAATGGTATTTTACCAAATAATCTATTCTTTGAGAGGTCTAACACTTGTAGATATTGTAGAAGACCAATGGAAGATGGAATACCACCACTTAGATCATTTCTTGAAAGTGACAAGAATTCAATACCTTGTAGAAGCCTACCAATTTGCACTGGGACAACACCTGTAAATCCATTTTTTGATAGATCCAATAGTACCATATATGAATAAGTTTTTGAAGGAATCGGAAGACAACCATTCAATTGATTCTTATGTAAGTCTAAATACATAAACCGTGAACTCATGTAGATGGTAAGGGGTAGTTGACCTTGGAAATTATTGTATGATAGATTCAAATATTGAAGATTGGGTACATCTCCTAACCAAGGTGGAATATTTCCCCATAGACTATTTTGGGAGAGATCCAAAGACATTAATTCATATTGTGTTGAAAGGAATGGAGGTAGGGTACCTTCAATATTACAACAAGCCAAACCCAATTCGTATAAAAAAAATGGAGGTATCCATTTTGGATCAACTTGGATAATTAATTTATTATAAGAAAGATCAAGGCCATAAAGTTTAGTAGCACGTTTGAAAACATCAAGAGAAAATTTGCCTTGCAAGTTGTTGGAAGAGAGATCAACCTGTTCCACGTGAGGGAGAAGTGAAATAGAAGTGGGAATGGTACCATTTAGTTGATTGTTATTAAATAAAATCTTTCTCAATGATGAAATTTTACCCAATAAGGAAGGTATTTCACCATTGATTATATTTTCATCAAGATAAATATCTCTCAAGGATGAAATGTTCCCCAATGAGGAAGGTATTTCACCACTAAGTTTATTGTAGGAGAGGTAGAGAAGATTCAAAGACGAAAGGTGACCAACTGACAATGGTATACTACCACTAAGCTCATTGTTAGAGAGATCGAGTTCAATCAAAGATGAAAGTTGACCAATTGACAAAGGTATACTTCCATTCAGTTCATTGGAAGATAGATAGAGTTTTGTCAAAGACAAAAGTTGACCAAGTGAGGGTGGGATCTCTCCACTGAATGAGTTTCCACTAAGATCTAGTGATTCAAGAGCAGAGATGTTACCAAGAGAAGAAGGAATAATGCCTTCCATCTTTCCCTTAATAAATTCATATATTGATTTACTCATATCGAGATGGAGGAGTGAGGAAACATTTCCAATACATGTTGGAATGCTCCCTGTTATATTGGTATTTCCCAAATAAAATTTGGTCAATTGTGGCCATTTGTTGCATAATATATGACCTATATCTCCACTCAATGATGGGTTTCTAGACAAACTAAGCTCTTGCAAATGAGGCATATTTCCCAACCATGAAGGCACTATGGAACTAAGGTCATTTTCATCTAAAATAAGATGGGAGAGGGAGGTGAGGTTTTGGATGGCATTGGGGATGGGCCCTGATAGATAGCAATCAGCAAGGTTCAGGTAATGGAGATGATGGAGATGAGAAAGGGTTGCTTCCAAATTCCGGCTTGTCATATTTAGCACTACACCTTCAAGAGACAAATATTTTAACTCTTGCAGCTTCTCTATCCACCTTAAACTAGAGTTAAACAAGTAGTTCCCAGCCAAGTTGAGGTAAGTCAAGGTGTGTAGGGAGCCAACATCCATAGGAATCTCACCTTCAAAATTGTTCTGAGAGAGATCTAGATGCCTCAAATTTTGGAGATCAAATAATTCTGCAAATATTAACAATTTAATATTAAGAATTAAAAAAATATTAAAATATAAAATAATTAATTATTATTAATTATTCAACAATTAAAAAATATATACATATTTAAATAAAATTTCGAACCATAGATGATATTATTATTTTTATAAATGCGAACTTTTAAATTTTTCGAATAGAAAATGGCTCAGTATAAAAGTACCTTTGGGTAGATGACCACTGAAATAATTCCCTCTTAAGTCCAAATGCTTCATGTTCTTCAAATGGAACAAAACTGGAACAAGTATTTTTGGGTAAATATAACTACCATTGAAGTAGCTATACAGATAATTATGGTAGAAGCGGAGTTGGATGACGTGGGAGGAGGAGTGGCTGCATTCAACACCATACCACTCACAGCAATTTAACCCCCTCCACGATTCCAATTTTTTGGCTGCATCCATATCCTCATACACATAATTATACCCCAATTTCTTGGGTGCATGTGCAGCTGATTTCTTGGCTGCAAGTAACTCCATATCATACTCTTTCTTGAAAGCAAGGAGGGCATCTCTCTCATGTGGGAAACATAAAACATAGCAGTTGGCACAAACAGAACAGCATGCCATCACAATAAACAAGCATAATATAACACATAATCTCTCCATTTTAACAGCTACTGATAATCTCTGCAGCAACGTTTGGTTGAAAAATAATCAGACAGGAATTAAATAAGTGCCAAACGTAATTTAACCCAAAAAAATAATAGACAAGAAACTAATGAAGAAAGAAGCGAAGATTACCTCCAGAAGAGAAGGCAGTAATGAAATACAGGAATAAGGTGCGTGATTAAGAAGAGGGGTATGACGGTATTTATAGCAAAGATTTTAATAATGGTAGACAGCTGGATAAATTGGGTGATAGAAAGAGATATTTCGTATGGAAGAAGAAAGATAATGTTTCATTTGTTAACTTGACTTGGGAAAAGACAAAATTGATTGTACTACTTACGAGAAAAACAAAATTACAAATATTATCTTCTTCTTTCGTGTGTAATGCGGGAGAAATGTATCCTAATTGTAATGAAAACAAAATTACAGACAATTCCGTCTTCCACACGAAGCAAAGCAAGTCAAGTCAACAAAAATTTTGAAAACGTGAATTTCATCATTATTTTCTTTCCGTGAATACAACGCTATGGCCATCATTATTTTGTTGTCTTGTTTTATTTTATTAATACAACTGTATGGCCATCATGATTTTACCGGGTTTGAATGAGTCATCCTTTCCTATCTATATTTCACTTTATAATCTTCTATCTCTGTGTTTTACATCTTCGCCCTTCTCAAGTCATTACTTACATTTTTTTTATCACTAACGTCATTAATTAATTTAATGCTTTTCTATTTTCTTTATGTTTTATGTTAATTTGTTTATGTTCTCTATTTTAATGTCAATTGATTTATTCATTGATAAGAAAATAAAATTTAAAATATTTTATTCAATTATTTAAAGTATAACAAAAAAAAATAAAACAAATAAATTTTAAATTTAGTTTTAGTCAATAAAATAATAAAATTAATTTATTAGTTTTCCAAATTTTCATTTTCATTAAAAAATGGTAAACAATTAATCTTATTTTTATTAGTCAAAATTCAGTTTAGATCATTAAATTAGGTGGTGTTTAACAATAATCAAGTTTATTTACATAGAAGATGTTTTCATAAATATTTTTGTGAAATTATTATGGATTTTAAAAGGGACAATTTTGTAGAAAGATTTATGTCATGTTGATGAAGGACTATAACGTATTTGATTTACTTCTCCAACATAGAAATATGTGATGAGTGTTATGTATGTAAAATGAAGTATGCATTTTTCCAAAAAAAAATCTTCAATGGATGTTGAAAGTCTTGCCTTCCAGAATACTAATTAAATGAAGTCCATATCTCTTAGGGAAGAAAACAATATAGTCTTGTTCTCTAACAATAATATAAAAGAGACTAGACTTTCAAAACATAGAAATGTGTGATGAGTGTTATGTAAGTTAAATAAACTCCATACTTTTTCATTTCACAAAAAAGAATCTTCATTCTATGTTGAAAAGTCTTACCTTTTACAGTACGAATTAAATGAAATCCACATCTCATAATAAACAAGACAATAAAATCTTTATCTTTGACAAAGAAATAAAATAAATAGACTTTTCAAACACAAAAATATATAATAAATATTATATAAATTAAATGAACTTTGTACTCTTCCACTGAAAAAATCTTAATGTATTTTGAAAAATCTTACCTTATATCTCTAAGGTGGAGATTAAATGATACCCAAGACAAAGTAGTGCAATTGTTTGGTTTCTTCCACGCACATTGGAGGAAAGCCATTGTATCACATCACTCCTCGCTGTAATGTTTACAGAGAATTTGAAAGCAGGTACATTGTAATTGGGTGGTTGCAGTAATTTATTGGAATGGGTATACATCAATCAACAAGACTATGGAAAAAGGACTGTCGGTGAGAAGACGAAATAAACAGTGATCAATCAACAAGACTGGAAAAAGGATTGCCGGTAGGAAGACGAAATACAAGGACAGTTTTTGCCATAATGCCCGAGACAATCTAATTCATCTATATAGGTAAAACAAAATTAAAAATATACTGTTAAGGAATTATGGAGAATAATTTCTCATATGGGTTATCTTTCCAAGAAATTAATTGTAAAGGAAAATAAAATTTAAATAATTTATGATATAATTATATAGTGGTTATTTATTTTTTAAAATATATTATTAATTTCTTTTTAGATTAAATAAAAATATTTTTCCAATTTAATATTGATAAATATGTTATATATATATATTAAATGTAAAACTTTAAATAAATTAGATGTAAAGCTATTTATCTTCTAAATTGATTTAGGTGTCATGTTTTGGATGTTAAGAATTCATTTGTCATGATATAATTTTTGCGCTTATCATTGATATGTAAATCTATTATAATTAAATGTAAAAATCTAAATAAATTAAATGTAAATGTAATTATCTGCTAAGATGATTCAAATGTCACCTTTTACATGTTAGGAATTTATTTTTCATGAATTTTATCTTCAACTTATTATTGACCTAGAAATTTAATTTTAGTTCACTTTTGTGACTATGGACTTGAACTATATGCCTATATTTGAACCTAAAACTCATAAATTTAATCTCAAAGACTTATGTCATGTAAAAAATATTCTCCTCTTTTGTTTGATATCTAATTTTGGTAAGGAACCAATCATATTTAGAAATACATCTGAATGGGATGATTCAATGATGAAAAATCAAGGTTGAGAAGAGCATTAAACATGTATTTTGAGATGTAATTAAAAGTAATACAAATTGCAACAAGATTACTCTATCAAATATCATTTATTTCTTATTCCTTTATTGTTGCCAATACCAAGAAATTGCAATATTTAAATAAAACCAACAATCACACCTTCGTGTGCAATGGGTATGCCAAAGAGGCGTGGAAGGCCAATTAAGAAAAAATTTCTTTTTTTTTTTGCATACATTTGTGTAGTACTTGAGGTCAATTTATAGGCTATTTAGAAAGTGATGTTTTTGTAACAAAGGTCTCAATAATATAGAGGGGTAGATATGGATAGGTAAAGAGATAAAGAGATAATGTGATGAAAAGGGTACTCCCCTCTTTCAAAAATTACACACACACATTTAAAATTTAATTCCACAACACAATGGACAATTGTCAACAACAAAATTTCATTTTTATTCAATTCATCATCAAACTAACTTGTTACAAGAATTTTAATTCTAGCCTTCAATGGAATCTCTTACACTTTCAATATGCTTCTCCTCAATCTGGGACAACTGCTCTTCTTATTTCCACTTGCATAACTTATTGTCTAATATTTTTAATTAGTTAAAAATCTCTTCTATATGTAGCTCCTTAAAAGACTCGTTCTTGATCTAAAACCAAATGTGTGCAGCCCCTCACCCAATTCTCCTCCTCTTCATATTTCCACTTGCACAACTTATTGTCTAATCTTTTTAATCAGTTAAAAATTTCTTCTATATGTAGCTCCCTAAAAGACTCATTCTTGACATCTAAAACCAAATGTGTGCAACCCCTCACCCAATTCTCTCTTCCCTACGACACTACCTCCTCTTCTTGTTTTCTATTTGCAAGCTAATAAATGGACCCAACCTTTTCATTTCTTGTTCTCTTCTTTCACGCTTCATATTCTTCCCCCTGTGTTACCTTTTTTGCCTATTTTTTAAATTTAAATAAAAGAATAAATATTATTTTTTCTTCAATTTTAAACATTTTCATACGTGATGGTTTTATAAAAGTCAAATAGTCATTTAATCATATGGAGAAATTGGTGAATAGACAAAATTTACAAATGTTTGATTCCATTGCAATAATAATCCCTTTGAAAATCAATTTGAAGAAGACTGAATATGCCAATTCCGTGTAAGTAGGTGTCGATAGGCGAAAAAATCAAAGTTCTCTAATTCGCATGAAAATTGGTGAGTAGGATCAAGATTATGTCCTTGGGTCCTCTAAAAAACAATTTCGCTCCAGCCCTCATAAAGTTTGAAAATTTAAAATTTTTATAAATTGGCAACACTTTCGGCACTAAAAACATAAATTTCCAATGTTAATTTCTCTCAAACAGTGAAAGATATAGCTTTTATTATTTTTTCATATTCGACATGGTACCTCCAAGACTGTCCATGCAAAAGGATTTTACTTGATTCCTTAAGGATTTTTCAAAAAATAAATTTCAAAACTACCCATGGAGCCTTAAAACGGTGTTTTGGTGAAAGCTTCAAATTGACAGTTTGATTGCACAACATATCTCCTTATGTTGAGAGATATCAAAAATAAAGTCAAAGAAAACCAAAACTAAAATAAACAACTACAAATCTTTTTGTTTGATGCAGATAATTCATTCACTTAGGATGCTCCTACATCATAATGAGATAGGGAGATGGAGGTAGAGAAATATATGGATATGAAGAGATAGAGGAGTGAGAGGGAGATAGAGAGAGTAAGAGAGATGGAGGGGGAGATGGAGTGAACAAGAGAGATAGGGAAATCTAGAGAAATAGACAAGGGCAGAGAAAGAGATAAAGAGATAAGGAGATAAAGTTTAAGAAAGATATGCATAGAAATAGACAGAGAGCGGAGTAAGAGAGAGAGTAGGAGAAATAGAGGGAGAGTTGGAGTGAATGTGAGAGAGATGGGTAGAGAGGGGGATAGAGGGAGTGATATAGATAGAAGGATATATAGACAAACCTCAAGCATGAACATCTGGAACAAGGCATGAACACCAACAACAACCTCAATGTTGTGGGTCTTGAGCCTGTGAACACATTGGATCAACAAAGACATTGTGCCTACGATCACAATGCCATATCAAAAATGCCACCACTTAACCATTGCACTATGGGATGAACCCAAAAGAATGGACATTATTGATTAATAGGTGTGAATGTAAAATTCCTCGAGCTCCCTTTGGGTGGTTTTATTTTGCTAAGTACCAGCCCACACCTCATATGTTTGAAGTGTCATCCTTCACTTCTCAATCGAGCTGCTTTTTGATAAACTCTATTGGCTGCCACCACATGTCTACCAGGAACTCCTCACAACAAATGCTTCCTTTGCTCTTCTACCGGCTCCTACCATGCTTCCACGTGTCTATGCCGCAGACCTTTCATAGATGCTTCCCTTCTCATTTTTCGTTGGGCCCCATTTGCATGCCACAGCTTTCATTCACATGCACTTTTTGGCAGACCCCACAATTGGCACCAAAAAGTAAAGAATGTTGCCACGTGTCTTCCCAGCTCAAGCTTTCATTGCAAAAGAGGAGGAATCAACGAGTGAGCTATGACCTGCTACCATGTGTTCCTTTCACAGAGACTTCATCAAAAGGAAGGATGAAGCAATTAACAAGCTATGACATGCTGTCGTATGTCTTAACTACTTTCATAGGTAAGTGACACTTGTTTGCACAGTATTTTTCTGAACCACTGCCATCATTCATAGGGGATGCATCTAGTTGGGGAGCGACTGTGCGGTATGGCCCAAATCTTTTTTGTTACAACGACTGAGGGAAATCATTGTTATAGACATCCTTGCTTGAGATACATAATATTTTTTGTTGCTAGTCCACTAGGTGGTGGTATTGCTAACTTTATATACTGCTTCTTGCTTTAGAAAATGAGTTCAAAAGATGCAAAAAAATTAGGAAAAGACACCAGGACTTTTTTTATTGCATTTATATTACTGTATGAGACTTTCAGACTGTTCCATCGTTCGACCTTTCTATTTTTCTTAAGTTATTTGATAAAACATAAATATTGTGTCATTATTGTCTTGAATTGTTCATTTGTAGAACTTCTATGATTTTAATGCAAGTTTGCTGGTTTAGATCATGTCTTTGACTCCTCTTTTTAGTGAATGTGTGTGAAAATTATTTTATGTCATTATATGAATGGTTCAAATCTTTATCTTTGATTTTTGTTACTCTATAACATTACAGATTACTGATTAGGCCCTTAAATCAAATCTCCAAAGATAGATTTATCGTGCCCATATCTACCCCTTGGCGTATCGCCTTAGTTAGATCTTTATTTTTTATATCTGCTTCATTTTCCCATTCCAAAACCCCAATTACAGAAGAAGCTAGCTTCTTTAAAAACTCAAAGGTTACTCAGTTTAGTGCAATAAGTCCCCCCATTAACGAAGTTTCCCATAAAGGCTATTACCTTGCCAATTTTTGGCATCAATAGTTTCTTTTTTCTGCCACATCTGGTGGGACTACTTAAATGAATCTAAACTCAAAGAGGGTTTATGATCCATCGGCCTGTTACTAGGTCCCAAACAATGAATAATCCTAGGCTGTTAGTGTTGCTACTAGGAACAGTACAAGCCACAACCCAATTAGTGAACGTTCTTCTTCCTCTGCCCCTTTCGTTAGCCATTTTTCCCACTGCTAACATAAATTATGTGGCATGGGGTGTTGGAAGTCCTCTTGTAGCACTAGTAGCACCCACTGTTTGTGCCGCTATCCTAGTCTCCACCCTAAAATCCATACCTAAGTTCACCGGAGATGGCTCAAGAACACCATCTAAACATTTGCAAGATGTTGCAAATGTATGTCTGGTGCATGGAGTTACATACCAAAATGTAGCACTAAGGTTGTTCACCACCTCTTTTAGAGGCAAGATACTAGATTGGTACCATATGTTGCAAGCTATACTATCAGTACCTAGGATCAGCTCAGAGACCCTTTCTATGAAAGATTCTCAAATGATGGAGACAGGTTTTTGCAATATCACCAACTGTCGGTCATAAAACAGGCCCCATATGAAGCCATGATTGATTTCAATGCTCGGTTCCACATTACTTGACAAAGAATCTAGGTTGTTATCTGCCTGTCGACTGAGCTGATGTTCATGTTATACCTAAAATCTATCAACCCTGATATTTCAATGATGATCTAGACTCTTGGTGGAACCATGCTACCAGACACATACGTTGTAGTTAAAGCTGAGAATAATCTGATAGATGCTAGAAAATTTCCACCTCGGCCCACCATGCCTATATTCCCCGAAGTATCAGCTTCTGCCCAGGAAATTCCATCTACCAGTGCATCCACACCTCTCCAATCTATGTACACATATTTTAATGTGCCACAAAATGTTGCTTCTACATCCAGCTCTTCAAACGAAGAGATGAGTGAGTTCAAGGAAATGTTGTGGACCATCATCAATGAAATAATTGTCATTAAGCAGAACCAGGACATGCCTCTAAAGCCAACCTATCAAAATTATCAAGGTGGAAGGTCTTCTTACCAACATAACTAGTTCCAAGGAGGCATTCATTCTAGTTTGCAGGTGCCAACAACTAATCAAATAGTACCAGTGCCTTCTTCATTGTAGAGCACCAACCCAATCTTGAGCCGAAAGCTGACAGTGGGGAAAAATAATTTAGTCAATGACACCAAACCCTGGTGCTTCCCTTGTGGTGACTCACATATGCCTTGGAATTTCTCACGTGACAACCTACAACAAAAGGTAGCAAAGCAACATAGTCAAGGCGTAATGTCGGACCATGGAGGTTATGTATATGCCTCTCCACAAATAGAAAATTTGGTGCTTACCACACAAATGCAACCCGAATGTCCTTGGAGTAGGAAATAGATATTTCTCCTGATGACGTGCTCTTCTCATGGATGGAAGAAGAAGAGAAAATGTTTGAAAATGATGCATCCACTTTGAAAACCCTGCAAGTATAGTCTAATTACAACAATCACTTAAAGAGGAGATTCATAGGAAAATTAGTCATTTCCCAACTACTGAGTCTGCAGCCCAAAAGTACTTCTAATCAGATGCCCAATACCTCCATAGTAGCACAACAATGTCCAACATGAAGGTAAATTTTTGTAACAAGAGCTAAGCAGCAGAAACCTCTGAATCCTCCACCATTCATTATGGTGGAACAAATGAGAAAATCATTAACTAATGTGTCCCTGTGGGATATCCTAGCTATTCTAGAACATAAAAAATTTCTACAAAAGGCTCTCTATGAGGATCTAATCATTGAGCCAGCAGAGTAATCACTCAAAGGAAAGGTCATTGATCAATCACCTCCTACCAAAGTTCTCACAAATAACAAAGAGGAATCCCCTATTGAGGTTAAAGACAAGCCAAAACTGAAACCCTTCTTCCTAACCCTCATTGTGGGAGAGAAATTATTGCATAATGCGATGATTGACTCTAGTTCTAGCACTATAGTCATGCCCAAGTAGATAGTTGAAGCCCTAGGACTTAGCTATGAGCCTTTAAAGAAGGGGATTATGCAACTTGATGGGAATGGAATCAAAATTGTAGGTGTCATCAAAGACCCCCCTTTGAACCTGCTCTCTTTCCCTAACATCACAGCTCCATAAGACAATGTGATCATAGATGGCCCCCCTATGTTTGGCCTCTATCTATCATGAGAATTCACTTCAAAGATAGGAGGGTATCTTTCTCTAGACTGGTCGCACTTGATCCTTATGACCAAGCATGGAGCTAAAATAAAAATAGTTTCTAAAGCTCTACAATTGGAACATGTGGCCAATGAAGCTATGATCAACTTTGAAGCTTCCCATACCTCTTTCATTAAGAGACATATTGCATTGAGTTGCTAGAAGATGAAAAGGTGATCGAAGATTAGACTGATAAAGAAGAAGTCCTCTTGAGTGAATATATAGATGTTGACCCTTTCAACAGCTATCATGCTACCGGGTTGGGCACCTATGTCATCTATGATGAAGATCAAGTGCTTCTAAAGGTCATGAAGGAACTTGAGAGTGAACAAACTTCAAAACTATGGACGTTGCGCTTTGACGGAGCAAGATGCAAAGTGGGCATAGGGGCCAGGATGTGTTTGACATCCCCACACAATGAAAGAACACTTCGGTCTTTCCACTTCTAGCTCACTTGTTCAAACAATGAAGCTGAATATGAAGGTCTAGTGCAAGATCTGAGCCTTTCTAGGCGCATGGGCATTAAGCAATTAATGTTTTTTAGAGATTCTGAGCTAGTGGTGAACCAAGTCTAGGGGATTTCCATAGCGAAGAATGTCCGCATGAGATCCTATAGACATAGAGTCTGGGACCTAATAGAAGGTTTTGAAACCTTCAACATTTAGACAGTGCCCAAAGAACAAAATGTTGTTGTGGATCACATGGCCACAATCGGATCTCAATTTGAACCTGCCTCTGACCTAATGCATAATAAACACTCTATATGAGTGATAGTTCGACTAGAAATTCTAGATAATGATCAGAGATGGCAGGTATTTGACAATGATGAACACACCGCCTCATTCACCCAACAATTAGGAGAATTCTCCTACCAACTCCAACTAAAGATTGTTGAAGCCTATGATAGACAAATCATTCAGCTAAGGTCTAATAAGCTTCCAAAGGGGCTGGTCACTCTCAAAAACCTGTTTGATTGTGACGATGCAAGAAATGGTAAAATAAAGTTTGGAGTAGAAAAAAGCGACTATGTAGACCTTCAGGTTGGAGATGGAAGAAAGCTCAAAGTCGAGAAAGATGTTCCACATCATGATAAAGAAAGGATCATTAAATTTTGTGATAAGTATGAAGGAGTGGTGGCCTAGTCAAATGATTACCTTAATGGATATGATCTTGTCATCATCTAGAATACAATAGAGCTGACAGAAGGAGAAAAACTAGTCCACAAAAATAAAGGCCAGTGAATCTGAAGATCAAAACCATGATAGCACAAGAGCTAACAAAGCTAATTCAATCTCAGATTGTCTTCTCGATCAAGCACAACACATGGGTATCCAACTTAGTGCTATTATGAAAGAAGAATGGAGACATCCACTTTTGTGTTGACTTTCAGGACCTGAACGAAGCTTCCCTAAAAGACCATTACTCGCTACCTTTTATAGAGTAAATCTTGCAAACAGTGGTAGGTTCATAAATTTTTTCTCTATTGGATGGATTCTCTGGTTATAATTAGATCTAGGTCAAAGAAGAGGAATGACACAAAACAACATTCACTACCAAGTGGGGAACATTCTTATATGGGTATGTGCAGGATCATCATGGAAAAAAAAGGCCCTTAAGTGGCAAAAAATTCAGAAAAATCAGTGTTAGGCAACTTGACGTAAAAATTTCAATAAGTTATCTATATTATTTCAAAAATATGTAAGAATATAATCTTGATAAAATTGAATTTAGTTTCTAAACTACAAGGTTTATTTAAAAATAAATAAAATCTATATGGTGAAAATTTGAAATTTCAATGCAATAGTACTTAAATTTTAGGGAAAAAATAAGAAGTAGGTGTCTGTTTGACCACCCTAACCATAATAAAATGATAATATTTTTTTATAATATTTTATTTATAAGTAGAGGACTCATGTTTGGATGTGATGCATAATTTTTTGTAATTTGTTTCCAAGTAAATAATTAATTATAAATTTTTTATTGCAACTTTTAAAAAATATAAAAACTCGTATGTTTGACCACCTTAACTTGGTCAAAACTTCATGAAATTTATTTTTTATTTTTTTAATCCTATAGTATGTGAAGCATAGAATGTGACGCATGTTTCGGATTCAAAAAATGTGATACCATTTGAAAGTTATAGATGTTTTTTAATCAGGCTATTGATCAGGACTTTAGTTGTAATTCTAATAGAAAATGAATAATAATTATTTATTAAATTAAAATTAAAGAATAATTTATATTGGTGGAAAGCTGAGAATCTCATCTAAAAACCCTTTTCGTTTCATCAATTTTGGGTAAGAAAAAAGTCGTCAGCCACATACCCTATAAATACCCATAATATTGCCACTTTTTGGCCCATCATGATCCTGCACATACCCATATGCTAAAATGCCTTTTGGCCTTTCAAATGCAGGAACCACTTTGAAATGGGCCATGGATATTGCTCTCAGTGAATTGATCAATAAGATTATCCTAATCTATTTGGATGATCTGACTATTTTCTCCAAACATAAGGTTGATCATTTCGATCACCTTGCGATGGTTTTCAAAAAATGCCAGGAGTTCGGGGTATCCCTAAACCCAAAAAAGTGTGTCTTTCGAGTGCCATAAGGAAAGCTATTGGGACACACAGTGTCCAAGGAAGGAATTTCTATTGATCTCGAGTGGGTGAAAGCAATCAAAGAAATTCCCCTACTAGTCAACAAGAAAGGAGTCCAATATTTCTTGGGGAAGGTAAATTTTGTAAGAAAATTCATTTTGGATTTTGCAGGGATAATCAGACTGATTACCCTTATGCTGAAAAAAGATCAATTATTTAAATGGACTAAAAAAGCTAGGGAAGCCTTTGAGAAGGTTAAGGATGCTATTTCTTCAACTCCTGTGCTGGTCAATCTAGACCTATTGAAGGACTTCATAATGTATGTATTCAGGAGCAAGTCAACCATTGCTACTGTCTTAACTCAAAAGGACAATGATGACAAGAGAGAACAAATGATAGCATTTTAATCCTAGACCTTAAAGGAATATGAGATGAACTACAACTTCATCGAGAGGCAAGCGTTCACAATTGTTAAGGGGCTCAATAAGTTCTGAAACCTAATATCTTGCACTAAGGTGATTGTTTATGTTGCACATTCTAGTGTGCGTGAATACATCATGGAAGGAGAAATCACCAAAAAGAGGGCTAATTGGATCACTAAGATCATTGAATATGACATTGAACTCAAGCCTACAAAGACCATCTAACGAAGAGGACTATGCAAGTATTTGGTGCAAATGGCAGCCGAGGAAGAGCAACTGGAGCTAGTTCTAATGAATGAGTCTGAATTAGAAGGTTGTTGGTTGGAAGATAGAGTAAGGTTCATGCACACAAGAAAATATCTGCTTGAAATTCCTTCTCAAAAGAGAAGATTCTACCAATTGCAAAATAGCAGATATGCACTCATCAAAGGGTTCCTTTTCAAGAGGAAATTCAATGATGTTCTATTGCGGTGTGTCTCCACAGAATAAGCAAAGTGGATTCTCGACACTTTCTACAACAATCCTGCGGGCAAGCATTTCTTTACTAAGACCACTACCATAAAAATTATGTGCACTGGGTACTTTTGGCCCATGTTGTTTAATGAATCATACTCCCTGGTAAAATCTTGCAAGGAATGAAAATTATTTGCAGGGAGAAGAAAAAATTTCGTAATGCCTCTCAATCCGATAGTGGTTGACGAGCCTTTCACACAATGGGGCCTTGATTTCATCAAAATGATGAATCCAACCTCTAGTGTTAGACACAAATGGATCATAATGGCCATGGGCTACTTTACCAGGTGGACTGAAGTGATGCCCCTGAAGAATGCAATGGAGGCAGAGATAGTGGATTTCCTTGAAGAACTGGTGACAAGATTCAACCCTCCTATAACCATCATCTTTGACAATGCCAAGGCTTTCCTAGGCTCTACGGTATGTCAATTCCTAGTCACGCATGGCATATTCTTGAAGACATCGTCAAACTACTACCCACAGTGGAATGGCCTAACAAAGTCGACTAACAAAAATTTAGTTTGACTCATCAAAAGAATCAATTCAGAGCACCAAAGAGAATGGAATAAAAACCTTCGAGTGGTGCTCTGGGTAGACTGCATAACTCCTAAGAAAGTCCTCAAGACCTTGCCATATGAGCTATTATATGGAAAATAGGTTCTATTGCTTATCTCCATGGAGATTCTAGCACTTCAATTGCTCAAATCTCTCGAGGTCGAGAAAAATGGCACCATGGAGGTGTGGAGGTGTGGCTGGATGAGTTGTTGGAAGTGCAGGGAAAAAGAGAAAAAGACCCTGATAGCCATGTCCAACAGCCAACAGGTGGTTAAAAGATGGCTTGACAAGAAATCTTTGGACTAAGGTCTAAAATGTGGGGACCTAGTGCTAAAATTTTATGAAAAGGATACAAATTCAAGTCAACACAAAAAGTTTGACAACCTCTGGGAAGGCCCTTTCAAAATAATTCAATGCAAACAACATAACACGTTTGAATTAGAAACCATGGAGCAAGAGGCATTGGGGATTCTTGTTTACAAAATCCACCTAAAATTATTCAATTAACCCTTAAAATTATTCTACCAATGTAAATATGTGAGTAATGTAATTATCTTTCTTTTGTGTTTTTGTCGATCGGTCTTTCAATAATTAATTCTATAGTGTGAGGAAGCATATACAAATGGAACCCATTATTGCAAAGTGCAGAGAGATAAAAGTAACCCATGAAGTAGAGGAATGACACCCATATGCAGAATTAAAGTGAACAAACATATGCAAGAAAAGAAAAAGCAAACCCACATTGCAAAACCATAGAAAAAAGGAGAAAAAACTATAATATAAGCTATATCTTCATTATATTTATATGCTTTGATAAATATATTGTCAAAAATGGCTAAGAGGCCACACTTTTAGAGTATATATTTATATATTTTCTATTTCTTCTTTATCTATCTATGGTAAATCATTTTCCAAACATATGTACAAAGAATGGACTAACAACTATTAGTTCTTAAAGCATAAAAAGAAATTTTCAGTCGTGGCCATAAGCAACAACAATGGAGGCATCAATAGTAGCATCTGGAATCACTTCATTAGTAGGGGAAACATCAGGATCAACAACATCCGTAGGAGCAACGGCAAGTGGCAGAGGGAACACTAAGTTCTTAAAGTTAGTGTACTAGTCGATGTCATAAAAAGGCACAATGTTGTATAGGAGAAACATGAAATGGCATGCATGAGTGGCCCTTTGGAAATTTTCTTATGAATGGATGTGAAAAATGCTCAGGAATGACACCCATGGTACGATTGTATCTTCTTCAATGTATTTCCAGAGGTCACTTGCCATTAGAAAGCCTATACCAAATGCAGCATTTTCCACCACCTCTACAAGGCCACCCAAATATTTCTTCTGAAATATCTCAAGCACCAGACAAAGAATCCATGGCTTGGGAACTGCAATTTCAAGCATGGACACCATGAAGTGAGAGAACACATCAGTGTTAACACTGTACTTATCTTCATAGTCAATGTAATTTCTCCCTAGAACCCATTTTATTGCTATAATGGCTAGAGAATACTTATTCTTGGTCATCCTTTTGAGATGCCTAGTGGAAATTTCACCAAGAAAATCCGAATGAGATTTCTTCTAGACTAACCTAATTGGAGTGTTCATGGTGCCTAGCTCTACATGTAGACTGCCTAATGTCTAAGCTCTATGAAAATTCTATGCAATTGTTAATGTTGAATGCTAAGCCAATTACCTATTACCAATTCTGCTAAGAGTGCTAAGTGTGATTTTTTTATTGCCTAAGTGCCTATTTATAGAATCAATAGGATAAGCGTGGTAATTTGCATACCCTAAACATGATGTTAATCAAGTACCATCTCAAAAATTACACAAAGGCTCACTCAAATTTCCCACCTAGTTGCATCTACTAGGAATGATTTTCTACATGTAAAGATTAGTAGGAGATAATTAATTAAGCATAAGCTTGTGGTAGTCTTCAATGGTAGTCCATACAACCGAATGCTAAGGTGTCACGTTGCAAGAATTTTTCAAACTCCAAAGCAGAACCCGTATCTTTTCAAGCAGTTATTGCATATTTGTCTTAATCATTCCATTTGAGATATTAATTGCCATGACATATGAATTCCTAAGTTGCCTTCAAATTGTCAGCTCAAGTTCCAAGAAAATCACGCTAGAGTACATCATTACCAAAGGCCATTATGAATTCTTGTCATTTCAAAATGGCAAGTAATTCATTTCACACGAGCAAATAACTGGTGGTACATGCCAAATTTAATGTTAAGAGGTGAGCATTGTTGGCCACCTCAATAAGGAAATAACTAAGTATCACATGCAAAAGGCTAGCATTGTGAAATATTTTCAAACACACTACCTAGAGCAAAAGAAGTTTTGAGCGCAACCAAAGCTAAGGTAAATTGTAGAAAATTTGAGCTAATTAAGTAGAAGTCTCTAGCAAAAGGAAAATGGAAGAAAGTTTGCAAGCGGAGGCACAAGTAGAGGCACAAGTAGAGACACAAGGAGAGGCAATGTAGAGATAGTTTGATGCTATGCACGCAACATTAGTCATCTATGTCCTTGAAGAAGTATCTTACGCTTTGCATGGATACCAGATAAGCCAGAATGGGTAAACACACAGGTCTTGGATAGGCCCAAAAGTTATAGAAACTAGAGCCTAATCAAGGAGGACTGGGATAATATTCATGATCCCATTCTCATAAGGAACCCTAAGTATTTGAGGGAGGCAACTTGTGAGAGGATGAAGAAATTCAGCGACCCATATACTTTGGCACAAAATCTATGGTTCAATGCGCTCCCACAATATATGGTCGCATTTGAGCATTATTGCCCAAAACTAGTCGATGTGGCCATTGAGCATTTCAACCTGAGCACCAACACCATCAAAGGCTAGGAGTTGAAATTTAATATCTGCCTGGGAGCTATTTGGAATATGCTATGCATCCCTAACCAAAGATCCAAAGTGAAAGAGATAGAGCCATTCAACCTAGCAAAGGGAGAGGAAATATAGAGAACCATGAAAAAGGATCTAGATTTTTATATCAAAGAAACCCAAAGGCCTAAGGAAGATAAACAAAATCCACCAAATATTTCAGCACTACACAATGCCTTCCCCACATATATGCAAGAGGCCTTCTCAATGGTGGCATTTGTTTGCGGTTTGGACACTAACCATGAGGTGCATGATTTTTATTTGGTTTCGAGGTTTTAGTTCCATAGGAAGCATTCCTATGTTTGGTATGATTTTGCACAATTCCTCGTTGATGAGATGATAAGGCAAATAATGGACTACAGAACACAACAAAGGTTCAGGTTTCCTTCCTTCCTTTCCCATATGTTTTTGCATCAGAACCCTAATTTATTTAAGAAACATGTGAAGTTGGCTATTTTTGATGGATTGGTTAAGAGAAGGCCAATTTATATATGGACTCCTCTCCTCTCTTCTACTTACGATTATTATGCATTTTTCAAATTATTTCTTGACTCCAATTTTGTAAGATTTGAAAGGGGATGATGGTATTGACCGACTCACGAAGGAGAAGACATGGTATATGTAGAACTTCACTTCCAAATGTGACTAGTTTCTTAGAGTGGATATCACATTCATCCAAATGCGTGGTTTCATCAGGGTACCATTTCACCTTCCGACATGTGTCACAAATTAGGTGCTAGCCCTTGAAATATTCTGGTAATTATCCTTTATTGACTACACCTTTTGGGGAGGACTAACAAAGAAGAGGGGATTTTTTGTCTTCCTGCAAAGCTTCAAAATGGTGGTCATGAAAAAAAAAAGACCCACCAGCTGTTGGAAGATAAGCTGGCTCATCTAGCTAGTGATTATTTGTGACAAATGGAATTACAACCCCAAAAAATGACTTGCTGAATGAATTTTTCAAGGTAACATAGAAGCCCCAAACTTACTAGGAAAAGAGGCAGAACCTGTTGAAAGATCTGGATGATCTTTTCATTGACTTGATTCATGTTCAATAGATGATAGTAGGCCGCCATTGAATAGTTTCTATTTTTTTGCAATGAAGTATGATGCAAAGCACAAAATGGGCACTAACCTTTGAAACAAGCTATCAAAAATAGAGGGATGGAGCGAGGAAAGAATCAAAGATTTCTGGGTATACCGCCAAGAGATGAAACAACTTGAGGCCCCTTATGGAAGCATGGTGTTGGATGATGAATTTGATAGATTATGGAATGAGGCGCACACAGATTCTGACACAAGCACTGATAAGGAAGATGAATCTAGTGAGGAGTCCAAAGAGCATGCGGGGAAAGGAAAGGAGAAGGAATCAGAAGTTTCATCGGCCTCCACTCAGTAAAAGAGGAAGGAAACAGAGTAGCCTAGCCATATTACTTCAAATATGTGGATGAATGTATCGAGAGCTTCATGGACACTCACTTGGACTGCAACAAGGACAAGAACAACTCAAAAATAGTCATAAACCATAGAGGTGGAGGACTCCCCACCCACCAAATGACAATGCATAGAAGCAATTGCTGGGGAAAGTTCACAAGAACCCATAGCAAGCTAGGAGGTCGTGGCGAGCCAGAAACCACAATCATCCAGTCAACATGTAACATTCACTCCCTCTTTTCTTACTTCAAAATCTCTAGTGTCCCTTGTTGTCTCTACAGTGCCCATCACTAGTAGTGTCGGCCCTTCCTTTTCTACCTCTGTTGCAATGATCATGGGAGGTTTCTCCCAGTTCTCCCAGATGAGGCCATTTCTCTTAACGCCTCAACAAACTCTTACATCATTTGCTACTACCCGATCTGCTATCACCTCTCTTTCTACCAGCATGGCCACTATTGACACCCCTCTTGCTACTACTATATCAAGCCCAACCCAGTCCACTCATGAGATGGAGTTCATCAAGACTTTGATTTTACCACAACACCCGATGAGTCCTCCCGTGGGGTCACAAACTAAGTTTTGGCATGTCCCTCATTTCTCCCTGTAGATAGTTGATCTCCCAAAGAAGAAAATGCCTGGAACCATTACCATCACATTCCCTTTCGTCCTACCTCTAGATGCACCTTTTGTAGGCAGGCTAGTTTAGTCGCCAACCCAATTTATGGCACAGGGCACTATTACAAAGGAAGCATGAGCTCTCAAAATATAGAAGCGAAAGGCCAAGGATGACAAGAAGTTGACGAAGCCAAAGGTGTATCACAACCATGTATCCAAATGTCATCAAACTATAAGGGGAGATGTATCCCAACGATTGTAACATGTTCAACATGGGACTTAATCTCAGCATAGCCCAACCATAGGACAAATTTGAGCTCATGGAAGAAACGTAGTGGGTGGTGACCACTGACTTCCTCAAGTCTAGTCGCCAACTAAAGAAGAAAGAAGAGGAGCTAGAACTTGTGAAGGATAGGGTTGAGTTCCTACAAACAAAGGAAAAAGTGATCGAAGTAGAAATTGTACTCTTATCAGAGAAAGAACAAACAGTAGAGATAGAGCAAAATAAACTCCAGGAGGAACTTGAAAAGTTCCAATCCATTGACCCCACCCTATTCGACGCATTGCAGTGAAGGAACCAAAACTATCAAAGCAAGTTAGCTCTGGTAGAGTAGGCGGTGACACAAAAGAGTGAGGAGTATGAATGATAGTGTGCTCAATTTGAGCAACAAATGCAATAGAAAGATGCAAAATTTGAGCACCAAAGGGCCCAATTGGAAAAGTAGCTCTAGGAGATGAAGTCTTCCCTTGAAGTAAAATCAATGAACAAAATTTGGGCCAAAGAAAAATGGCTTGCTGAATGGAGGACTTTGTTAGAACAACTTATTCCCACAAACAAAAGTATCACAGAGCTGACACAGAGTATCGGCTCAAAAGATGTAGAAATTTCCCTTCTAAGGAGTATTCCCCAAGCCCCTGCTACCTAGTTAGACCTCATTCCAGTGGCTTAGCAGCTGTGGATGAGGCCCATCTCATATTGGGAAAAGGTCAAGGCCTTTTTCCTAAAACTACAACCAACACTCCAATTTATGTCATAGGTGACAAGCTTGAGCAGGGAGGTTCGTGGAGAATTTAAGCAGTTCCTGTAGTTTATCGCAAAAGGGTTCTTGAGGAAAAGAGTTTGCTAAGTAAGTTATACATAGTCTCAGATGAAGACTTAGCAAAGGCAAGGATTGATGATCAAAAGACTACTAACAAAACAACAAACAAATTCATCCATTGCCACTCAGGTATCCTTCATGCTAACGCATGCACAACCACCTTGAGCCAGACTATGGATAGCATGCGGGAAAATTTATCTTGGCTAAATGAGATGGGCCTGCCCTCCTTATTTCTTACAAATGAGTTGGTGGATACAACAAAGAAAATTGCAGCGAAGATTGAAGAGAAGTAGTAGGACACATCTTCTTTCCAAAGCTTTAGCCAACCTCCTAATGCAACATATATTGGGTGTGTCACTCATCTGATTGCATGACTACTCTTCCAATTTGAGTCCAGGCTGGTTTACTTGCAGCGCTACCTTATAAAAAGATGTTTGACCTGAGCAGAGTACAAGATAATCTGCATGATATATCAATACGATCAAGACTAATTGGCCGCCTCTATAGGAAGCTCTTTCCAAGCTTTGACTCCATCGCCCTATGGATGAGGCTCTGGTCTGCAAGCCAGAGAAAATTTGGGGTTCCTCATTCTGCAGGCAAAACGCCCCTAGTAGTTTCTAAAAGCTATGAATATGAAATTCCTCGAGCTCTCTTCAGGTGGTTTTATTTTGCTAAGTAGTGGCCCACACCTAATATGTTTGAAGTGTCATCCTTCACTTCTCAATCAAGACACTTTTTGATAAAATTCATCAGCTACCACCACGTGTCCACCAAGCACTCCTCACCGAAAATGCTTCCTTTACTCTTCTACCAACTCCCACCATGCTTCCACGTGTCTATGCCATAGACTTTTCATAGTTGCTTCCATTCTCTTTTTCATTGGGCCCCGTCTGCATGCCATGTAGCTTTCAGTGACATGCACTTTTTGGTGGACCTCAAAGTTGGCATCAAAAGTAAAGAATGTTGCCATGTGTCTTCCTAGTGCAAAATTTCATCATAGAAGGGAGGAATCAACGAGCGAGTTGTGACCTACCACCATGTGTCCCTTTCGTGGGGACTTCATCAAAAGGAAAGATGGAGCAAGTAATAAGCTACGACATGCTACCGCATGTCTTAACTACCTTCATAGGTAAATGACACTTGTCAGCATGTTATTTTTATGGACCACTGCCATATCATTCATAGGCGATGCATCTAGCTAGGGAGCAACTACGTGCTATGGCCTAAATCTTTTTTGTTACAACGACCAAGGGAAATCATTGTTGCATCCATCATTGCTCGAGATACATAATCTTTTTCGTTATTGGCTTGCCATGCAGTGGGATTGCTAGCTATATATACTACTTATTGCTCCAAAAAATGAGTTTAGAAGATGCAAAAAAATTAGAAAAGGGCACCAGACCTTTTTTTATTGCTTTTAGATTATTGTATGAGACTTTCAGACTGTGCCATTGTTTGGCCTTTCTATTTTTCTTAAGTTATTTGATAAAACATTAATATTGTGTCATTATTGTCCTGAATTGTTCATTTATAAAACTTCTATGATTTTAATGCAATTTTTTTGGTTTAGATCACGTCTTTGACTCCTCTTTTTAGTGAATGTGTGTAAAAATTATTTTATTTCATTAGATGAATGGTTTAGATCTTTATCTTTGATTTTTGTTACTCTAGAAAATTATAGATTACTGATCAGTCCCTTAAATCAAATCTCCAAAGATAGATTTATCATGCCTATATCTACCCCTTGGCATATCGCCTTAGTTAGATCTTTATTTTTTATATCTACTTCATTTTCCCATTCCAAAAACCCAATTATATAAGAAGCTAGCTTCTTTACAAACTCAGAGGTTACTCAATTTAGTGCAATTGTTGCCCCCATTAACTGGGTTTCTCATAAAGGTTGTTACCTTGCCAATTGTTGACATCAATAGTAGGAAAGAATATTTTTTAAGAAAACATAAAAATGAACATTTCTAGCAAATTCTATATGGGACAAGACATGTGTATTGTACTAAAACTAGCACATAGAGGTCTTATTCCACTTAGTAAAGCTACACATGATGTATCAACCAACCAAATATAAATAACAATTGATTGAATCTTTGTAATGTAGGACACAACAATAAAAATTTTATCATTCTTTAGTTATAAAACTATTCATCTATCAATTTACATTTTATAAAAACTAAAAATTTTCGGACAAAAATTAAATTTATCCCTTTTTTTTCCAAAATGACAATTCCAATTTTCTACCTATTTTGTTCTCACATTACCATTTTTCATATATTTCTTACATTCAAAATCTAAAAATTGACATCATATGCAATATGGAAAAAACCATATCACACCTCTAATATGACGCATATCAATAAAATATAATAAGCATTCTCCTCCATGTACAACTTTGTAGTTAGACATCTTCTAAGATTGTTCTTTTATTATCTATAAATTTGTAAAGCTACCTATACAATTGTTCTATTTGTACTCATAAACACTATAAAATTAGATCATCAAATTATTTGTAATCACCAAAATATTGATAAAAATATAACATAATGTGTCGCATGTTAAATTTTATCTTTTCTATCCTTGTTTTAATAATGATAAATTTATTGGGTATATACTTTATGTTTTAATGTTTTGAATACTATTGAAAAATTTAATCCTATCTATTATTAAAAATAAAAAATAAAGTTAAATATGATAGAAAAGTGTTATATAGTGGTTAGTATCTATTTTAATATCTAGGAATATGTGTGTATAAGGATAGGTAAAAGATAAGGGAACTAACCCAACTTCACATAAGATTATACTATTTTTTAATATTTATATAGATATTTTGATTTAGTCACAACCAAAGGGTCTTGAAAGAGACTATATAGCCATGCATCCCACTCAAATAAATCAACATGAAATATAACATACCACAAAAGAACATAAATCTACAACAAATATGACACAAGATATATCCTAGAGAAATTCAATGAGGGAAATATACCCAACCTTTAAAATATTCCTCCACATATTATTAAATCCTCAAATACATTATATTGCGTGGCCCAATCAACCCTTAGAAACAATGTTGCACTCTTGTAGTGACCCAAATCCCATGAGCGTTGAACATGATATCACTCCAAATTTGTACAACACATTCTCCAAACAATAAGACCTAGTAAGCATTTGCATTGAAATGTGATCACTTCTTCAATAATCCCCAAGTGATCTACACACAAACATACAAAAAAGCCACAAAAATTCCAATTGATGCAAGTTAGAACTCATACTTTATGGATGTTATTGCATTACATTTACTTAAAATAATCACAAAATTAAATGAAATGGGACAACATACTGCATAAGAGCGAATTTGCACCCTAGGCACAATTCCTCTTTTTGCCTCTATATACTTTAGAAAACCTAAGTCCTAGGCTTAAATTCACTTAAGCTTGCTGATGGTAGTCCACTTGGTGCCTATTTTGTGTGTTGGTGGTGGCATTTCTATCAAGGACACTCGCGCAGTGCGCAGATGCCCACGTGACATGCTTACGTCCCTAGTAGATTCCTGCAGCTAAGCCAACAAAGGCATTACTCTTCCCATTGGAAGCGAAGTTGTAAAGCCTCCTTCGGCCACCCGACCTGAATATGGCCATTTCCTTTCTCATTCCTTCATAATCAGTCTTTGAACTTGCATTTGGAGATTGGATGAAAGTGTGATCAGGAGTAAACGTGGTCCCAAAAATGAGCAGCAACACAAAACATGCAAGAAACCACCTAAACACCTAAAACCTCAAGGTTGGGCTAAAAGTTAAACCTAACAAAATAGATAGAATGATAATACCTTGTTAACTGCTCCTTTGGTTGGCCCTTCGATTATTGACATGATATATGCTCCTCTTGATGGAAAAAGATGTATGAATGAGATGCAATATCGATGGAAAATAGATAAAGATGCTATGTTGTATGCAAATGAATGAGAATTGTAGCTAAGTAGGGCTCAAATGAAAATTTTGCAAGAGTTTTGTTAGCACAATGATCTCCGCCCTAAATGAGAGAAAAGAGGGGGTATTTATAGAGAATTTTGAATTCTCTAGCAAAATGGACAGTTGAGATTAAACCAACAAGGCTAATATGTAGGGCTATGGTGAGTTGAGGACTCAAAAGCTCTCACATCTTGAGATGTGGCATGTGAAGTGGCTTAGAAATGGTGATGTGTAAATGAGGTGGAAGGAGGGTACATGATGTGGAAGAAGTACAAGTACATTGCAAGTACCTTAGGGGATGAGAGGATTGCTTTAAAAGGAAATTTCTTGTTCCCAAATGGTTAGAAAGTGACATGAGAGAAATTGTAGTATTCCTTAAAAAAAAATTCATTGGGAAGAGGAAAGTGTTGGAGAAATAAATGTGAATTAAAAATTCACATGCTTGTAAGAATCTCATGGATAAGACAAGGTTCCAAAAAGGGAAGCACTTGTCCACATGCGACTTGATGTGACAAGTCAAAATATTCTAGAAGATGCATGGGAAAAGGAGATTCT
This sequence comes from Sequoia sempervirens, assembly GCA_007258455.2. Lineage (NCBI taxonomy): Eukaryota > Viridiplantae > Streptophyta > Pinopsida > Cupressales > Cupressaceae > Sequoia > Sequoia sempervirens. The sequence goes on from VDFB02270651.1 coordinate 764,315,872, forward strand.
ATGAGGAATAAATGTGAATTTTAAATTCACATGGGAAAAAGGGTCAATGCCAAGAAAGGCAAATGAGAAAGTTGACTAAAAAGGTATGCTAAATGTGGCTAATGAATTTGATTAAGGTTGTGCAAACACATGATTAGGATAATAAATGAAGGATTAGAGGTAAGTGGAAAATGTAGTAGGATGTGACATTAATCTTGATTAAGTGGTGCACATCCTAATCCAAGATTAATTAAATTAATCTAGGTTAGAAGAGGGTTATGGAGGATGTGACAATGAGAGAGAAAAATAGGAATTAAAAAAATTGATTAAATTGAAGAAATCACATGACTAAATTAAATAAAGTGATGTATTTATTTAATTTAGAAGAAAAAGAAAAAAGCAATTAATTATTAAATTAAACAATTTAGAAAACCTCAGGCAAGACATGAAATATTAATTAAATGAATGATTTAATTAATATTAGTGAAGAGGATGAAGTAGACAAGTAAAGGGATGAATAAGGAGATGACTTTGACCATATCGAAGTGGTAAAATTTGGATGTCTACATTTTCCCCCGCTTCAAAACACTATTAGGATAATAGGGTTTCAAATAAAATAAAATGTAGATGACTCTATAGAGGAAGTAGCTAGAAAAAAAATTCTCCAACATAGGGGAGGCTATGTGAGCTGCCCAAAGAGAGGGAAGTGATAGGGGATGTCCTAGTATCGCAAGAGAATGCTAATGGGGGAGGAATGGAGGGGAATGGTAGGGTATGCTCCTTCGAGGAGGTGGATGGGGAAGGAAAAGGGGTCTCGGGTAACTACTCTAAAGGGTAAAGTGGTATATGTCCCTAGAAAGAGCATGAAAAATCGAGAAGATTGGATTTTGAATGAAGTCAAACGAATGCATGGTTTGCAAATAGTAGTCCTAGGAAGAAAGGGGGAGGAGGAATTAGTTGGAGGAAGAATTTTTTTAAATAAACAGAAAAAATACCCTTTATTTAAAAAGGTAAAAAAGGAGGGAAAAATGTTATATAAGGTAATTGGGGGAATTATCTCTCGTCATTTGAACAGTAGTCAGTTGAGGAAGGAGGAGAAGAGAAGAGAGGGAGAGCAACAAAGAACAAGATGTCGAAGTACAACAACCATGTTATCCATCACGTGGATGAGGTGCAATGATTCTACAATGAGTATGTCGTTCCATGCTAGGTAAGCCCCAAACCCAACTTGTTGATGGTGTTTTTATGCACTTCTCAACACAGGCAGTGCATAGGCGCACTACCTCTCTTGAAAGACAATTTCCCACAATCGAGTTGCAAAACACTATCCCAAGGTCTCTCAGATGTCAGGTCATGAAAGTGCTTAGATACCTCAGTAGTTTGATGTGATTTGCTGGAATCACAAGGCGGCCTTACAGAAACACAAAGTATGGGCACAAAGCATGAAGTTGGATCTTCGAAAAGGACTTTTCACACGTAAGCAGTTATGTCTTGGCTGTAGGTTCAAACAGCAGTCTCAAACTCCATCTGCTTGTTAGATTTTGCTTTATAAAGTGCAATGAACCTTGGTGTTGTTCAGTTTCTAAAGAAAGTGAAAAAAGAGTGAAGGGGAAGAAAAGTTCCTAAGCCTAAAGCTTGCTGCGAACAGTGATAATGGAGTCCCTGCAATGGACAATTCCTTCAAAACAATATCCCACTTAACCAGGGATTTCACAGTATCATGGGAATCGTGCAATCTTCTAAGGGCTATAGATTTTTATCCTTCATCCACCACATACATGCATGAACTAAAGATAAGTGTTTGAGGCAGCTTAAATCAGGTCAGGCTAACTTTGCAAAGCTATCTACCTTCAAGAAACACAAAAAGTATGGACTAAGGGATCATCAACAAAGCAGGATTTTCATGAACAGCAACAAAGATTCCTAAGATTATCCAAATAACATGAACAACTAACTAAACAACAAAGAGATCTAAGCTAACATCTAATATTGAGAAGTGAATCAATAGACATGAGAGAAAACAAGGAAATGCACCAAGTCAATGCTATTTCTCATAAATTTCAGCAGCATGCCTTTTACAACAACTCAACTCTCACTTTTGCAAATGAGGGAGTGCTCTATTTATAGTTTCCAAGAAACCAAATGAATGGCCAAGATTCATTTCCATTGTGTGGACAAGATTCATTACAAAATAGGGTTTCACCTACCCCCAAATAGATTTACAATTTTAAAACATCTTTGTCTTTTCCTATTTTGTCATCTAGTGGATGACACTATTTGCATTTTCTTTTCGCCTTTGTAGCTAATGCTGCCCTTTGGTCAGAGCTACGCTTCTGGGAAGTCTTCTTCCTCGGCTGGGCTGTCTGGTTGCTCCTCGGAGGCTGCGTGTTCAATATGCTTGAGGATCACGGCCTGGAGCTTGTCTATATCGAGGATTTCACATCTCAACGCCTGGTAGCTCCATTCTTTGGCATTCTCTTCCAGCCGCTTCCAATCCTCGTCATACTTTGAGCCCTGATCTCTGAAGAGCTCTGATCTATCGAAGGCACGGGCAGCGAAACTCAAGAAGTCCGTTGTGATATCTCCGGCTGTCCCGTCCTTCATCTGTTCCTCAAAATACGACCTGACCTTTTCTGCATCTAATTGCACCATGGGCATATCATGGCCCGTCATCAGCTTGAGGTACTCTGCGCATTCTGCTCGGATCTCCTTGATCCACGCAATATCTGGATCTATTCTGCCTTGGATCTGTTCCATCCTTTCTTTACGGTTGATGAGGTCTCTACGCCATATGTCAACCAACCAGTGATCCTCCTTCTTCAGTTCTAGCTTTTCTTCCCACGTGCTTTCTAGCATTTGAAGGATGGCCTCAACCTTCGGAAAGGCAGAGGCGTAGATCGCAGGGAAGTTGGTGCAGAGCTTCCTCGTGCCTTCCAAGGATTGAATCAAGTATAGGAACCTATTGGCTATCTGCACAGCCAAGCCGATCCCTATGTTTCTGACCCTCGCAACCTGCTGGAACCAGTCCTCCGTGGTCTTCTCTAAGTTTTTCCTCCTCTCCAGCTTATCTATCTGCTCCCTGGAGAGTAGCTGAGGAGTGGCCATCGAGGTAGTGGGAAGGTCATCTATTGAAGACCACTACTGGATGTAGTCGGTTAGGGCAGAAACTTGCGCCTTTAGCTCGTCTTTGGTGATCTTATCCTGCTTAATCAGATGCACTACCGTGGCCACTGACTCCTCCAGATGTTCGACCTTCTGTTCCCTGGTGGTTGTCCCTAGGTCGATCGTGGAGATATTATAGCTTACTCCGATCTGGCCAACAGTTGGTGTTGCTACTTGTGCAGCCCGGGAGCCAGAAGCGTCCATGGTTATCCTGGAATGGACCTTAGGCTTCTTCTCCTTCTTTGTTGTGGCTAGAGACCGAGCCAAGATGGCTTCCAATCTCGACCTCGGGTCGCTTAGAACAGGAGTAGTCTTTTCGAGCTGCTTTTCTAGCCAGTCGGGCATGGCGGATTTATCCTTAGGTGTACCATGGCTGCCTTCACCCGTCTTAGTCAGGGGCAAGACTTCTGCCTCCTTTTCCTTTTTAAGTTCTTCCTTTTCCTTGGCAGCATCCTCCTCCTCGTCAGAGTCTTGATAGAACACGAGGCTTTTGACGGGTGCATTCGTGGTCAGTATCTGAGTGAGATCCTGTTCTTTTGCTGCCTCTTCTTCTTTCTTCTCCTTAGCAGCCTCGGGTTCGGGGCTCCTTACAATGTGGGTCTCCGTCTTAGTGATATCCTTTTCAGGCTGCCCCTCTGGTGGCTATCCCTCCTCACCATGTGGCGACGGTTCTGCCTCTTCTCTGACATCCTCATCAGAAACCTGAATAATTTTCCCGGCGCCCGAGCCATCCTCTCCATCCCCGCCCTCGGAGGAGCCCGTTTCTTCTTCCTCATAGGCAACCTCGTCAATGGTTCTATGCTCATATTCGGGTTGCTCGTAATAGTCATCGGCCTCCTCCTCCATAGGCTTTGAAGCCTCCTGTTCCAGCTCCTCCATCTCCTTGGAAATCTGCATGGTGGCCTCCATAGTCGGCGGACCTGTCAGCGGTTGCGACGGCTGAGCTATTGCGAGGGCTTGGGCGAGGGCAGCCTGGAGAGCAGGGTCCATTAAAAGCTGCGAGAGCTCAGGAGGGAGACTCTGTAGGTGCCGTGTAATGGCCTCAGGCACGCTAGAAAGGGGAACAGGTGATGGTATTGTTGCCAGGGGTAGGGAGGTGATGGGTGACATGGCAGCAGCAGAGGAAGGGAAAGTGGTCATGCTCGAGGAAGAGTCAATATTGACTATGGACCCGGCTGGGGGTGAAGAGGCAAGGTGGACAGAAATGTCCACGGCTTGTGGGGATGAGGCGGCTGCGGCCTGAGAGGGGGGTAGCACACCAGTCGGGGGAGGAAGGAGCAATGGAGGCTGCGCCTCTGTTGTGACCACTGTCCTTTTAAGCTTCTTCAGAGACGAGCCTCCCGTATCCTTTGTTGCTTGTTCTTTGGGGCCCCCGGACTGTGTCATTTCCACTTCTTTTCTCTTCTGGGACCTGGTGATGGGGGGAGACTTGGAAGTCTCACTAGCTGATGGGGAGGCAACAACGTCCTCCGTGGCGCTCGACATACTTTTGAGTGCCTCGTACGTTAGAGCCACCCCCTGTTGCTCCAGTTGTGCCACCTGTCCATCAACCCACTCCTTAGTGCAAGCTATGATAGGCTGGGTGATGGTATCTAGGTCCTTGACCTCTTGTTCATCCCAGTCGATGGAGGGGATTGCTAGGTCGGCAACCGCATGGTACCTCGGGTGCACTAGGGTGGACTCATCTTCCTCAAGCTGGTCTGGCACCAGAAACAAATGTGACTCTCCTTAAAACTGCACCGGCTATTCGCGATGTAATGCTCCTTGCGACCTCTTATCATCTCTACAATCATCAGAA